>BJBW01003095.1:3378-122482 GCA_004320125.1 Scolopax mira
TTCCCGCCCCCGTCCCCTTCCATCGCGGGCCCAGGGTGTGGGGGCACCTGGAGTCGGGTCCCGCAGAGGAGGGATGGGGAATCAGCTGAGGAGCGGGATGGATTCCCCAGGGCCAGGTCCGCCTTTACCCCAGCCTGTCAGAGCAGCTCAGGGCACTGCGCGCTCTGCAGGGGCCTGTGGAGGCAGAAAGCTGCTTGGTAAACGTAGCAGACATGCAAAGCATTTTCCATGGAGCCCTTCACCAAAGACTTCCCGCTAATCTCGGCTGCAATGAGGTGAAAAGCTGCACCATCTTCTGCACTGGCCAAAGGAATGCACGTCGAGGGATTCTCCACTTCCCACATGGTCCATCTGCTAGAAGGATCCTTTCTGGAGCTGGAGTCTCCAGGAAAAGGAAATGAGTATTGAAATAATAGGGTTTGATGACACACAGAGTTGTTCTGGGGAGCCAAGCTGAAAGCTGGCTGCAAAAAGCAGCAAGAGGGGTGGTTACAGCTCTGGGTGACAGAACAGCAGGTGACACACTCCATCAATAAACACAAAGTAGTGTTCGGGTAGAGGGGGAGGACAGCCCTGACTACCTATGCAATGAGGAGCTATTGCTGCTCAGGAAACAGATCTTGGAGCCACAGTGGATAGTCTTCAGGTATGTCAGCTGAGGATCCAGCATGGGCAAAAATGCAAAGGAATGCCAGGAATTAGCGGATAAAGAAGGGAAGACAGAAAACAGCTAAAATACATATGGAGGCCTCCATCAAGGTGGTATTCAAGGAAGTTGAACAATTTGAGGAAAGGTGGGGAATTTAGGGACTGGAACACTCAGACACCATGGGCCGTTGTGGTAAAACCTGCCATTTTGCAGTTTTCATAGGATCCCCAGAGGTTTTACAGGAAGGACAGGCTAGACACCGAAACACGGCCAGCAAGAGCACAGGGATGCAAAGAAGAACTGAACTGCTCAGTGGTAACACCAGCAGGTACTCAACTGGAGAGAAAAGGCAGATCCCTGCCAAGGTGGCAGGGCTTGGGAGCAACACAGCTTGGTCTGTTACTGTCAGGAGGGCTTGGTTGCAGACCAAAACTATTTATTTAGAGTCCTCCTTGCCATTGCTGTCATTGTTTTCACTGCACTGAAAGGGGAAGGGGAGAGCTTTACGGTTTCACTGGCAGGGATGTGTCAGTAACTGGCTGTTAGAATGTGTTATCTGCCCAGTCTTCACAGGCTGCCCAGAGCATCCTGCATCCAGCACATCTTTTATCACCCAGCTGCAGAAAGATACAGGCAAATTCTTGAAACATCATTCCAGCTCATTTTCTGTTTGGAAGTCTTTTTGCTCATCCTGAAGAAACAGTTGCTAGTAGAGGAGGAAATAGCCTTATTTCATTATGCATTTTCTACCCAGTTTGTTTGGGTTTTTTTATCAAACTATTTGAAGGTTATCACATATTCCAAAATGTGACCAAAACCCCAAGTTAGGATTTGCTGACATGAAAAGATGGCCCAAGGCCTTTGAAGGTTCTTCGTGAGCAGACACAACAGGATTCCCATCTGTTGCTATTTGGGGACAGTTCCTTGTATTCCCTGAAGACTAAAAATAATAAAATAATACAAATCAGTTTCCTGTGAATCCTTTTTTTTTTTTTTTTTTGGAATGAGGCAGGTTTGTCAATGCTTTCTTTAAAGAAATTCACATGAGAAATATAGAAGTGAGAAAACTCATGTCTATTTTACTGTATTTAAAAGAAACCCACAGTCTGCTTGGATTTAAGAATTCTTTAAGAATCCACACAGCAACAATTTTGGATTTGACAGTTACATTTCAATCATTCAGCAATACCAGCTTGGAGCAAATACTGCAGCATACACTGGACATGCTGCTAGATAATTTCCTGTCTCAAACCTGTAGAAGATGATCAGGTTGAAGTTCAGAGGTTAGGGATCAATTCTCAGCTGCTGTTGTAGAGGTCCATCCTAGTCTTTTTTCTACCAGAGTCTCTTGTGCAGAGTAGAATCTAAAAACAAAACCGTGTATCTACTGCGATGTCTTTTTGTTAGAAATACCATTTGCCATCTTTGGGTTGGGCATTAGATCGACCCCCTTAAAAGCTGCCATACAGCTGGGGGGAGCATGCGTCACCTTTTCCTCACATTCTGGGCTATTTCTTGGCAACAATTGTTTGCCTGCCAGTCCTGAAATGTAATAAATAAAGCTGAAGAACATGCTGTGACCCCTCAGCTACCACAGCTGGAGGTCTGCTGCTCTGTGCACACTTTCTTAGCCCAGGTTCTTCAGGAGTGCCCGTTCTGCACTGGCCTCTAAGCCAAGTGCTGGGTATCTACACCTACAGCAAATCCCTTAAATCCTCAGGAGCCTAAGTATATTTTCCTTCTGGCTTTGTTATTCCAATTTTTGGTTTAACCTTTTAGTTTAATACATGCTATTTGCCACAAAAACCACCTTCAGCAGTAGAAAAAGTATTTATAAATGGCCCACCTATCAGTTTAGATACATCAAGAGATTTTCACAGTTCCTCAGAATGAAAAACCACCTGTGACCACAGTTCCCTGCCTCAGTTTACCGGGGCCTTTCAAGTGCTTTGTGGTTCAGCCTCCTTCCAGACCACCGTACTTGTCAGATTTGTTTCTTCTCAAGCAACATGCCCCTTTGCTTCTGACAGTTTGCTCTTTTTTTAAAGAGCACGGCAGATGTTTGTCTTTCTTCTGTTTTTGTGATGACTTTCATTTTCACCTGCCTTGCTGCAGGAATAACTGGATCCTCTCAGCTTCGTTGAACACGATGCCTGTTGTGATCATTGCCCCCACGGCGTGCGGTCCGGAGGAGCTGATGCCATCTGTGGTTTCTCCCTGAAGGAGGCATGCTGGCCTTCAGAAGGTGACACAGCCCCTCTATTCCATATTGACGGACCAAACCTATAGGCAGAAATCCTGATGTCAGCTCTGGCGCAGAAACTGAACAGCAGGAGATCCTGCAGGCTATCTCACAGGACAAACTCTAAGCTCCATCCCAAAGGATATATAGGATAGGCTAACATGTTTTGATGGTAGGGAACTCTAGCAGACACCATCATGATCAGCACAGATGGGAAATACAGTCAAAGACCTTTTCAAAAGGCAAATTTTGGTCAGCTGATTTTAAGCTAACAATAAAAATTTGTATTAGAAAAATAAATCAACAATTTTCAGTGCCATAGGACTGTACATGAGATTTGATGCCCAACCAGCTACGAAACATCAGTTAAAATTGTCTGGTTTCCAAAGGCATGTACGAGTTTTATAATGAAATTAAATCCCGCTTCCTCAGATATAGTGTATTATACACTTGAACTTAGATGCGTCTAGGTCTTTTCCCCTATAAAGCCATGGACTTTTCACCTACTACCAGTAATAAACTACCCATTTCAGAAAATGTGTCTCATTGATGTAAGAGAAAGAATACCTATATCACTGTTAAATAAATTAATAATGGGATTTTCTTGTTACTTGGATCCTGGCAGTAACTGTAAAAATAAAGAAATACAGTGACTACAATGAAATAAATTAAGATAACAAAACTAAATTGTAATTTTCATGCCTATTCAGATGGACAAATTTCTACATGAAGAATAATATCAGGTGTGCCAGAAGCTTTACATCTGTGCTTCTAAGAGGAAAGCTTAGACAAAGACACTTATCAGTAGAGAAGTAATAAAAGAGGATAGAGAGAGGCTTTCATTAAATGTGAAGATAAAAAGTTTGATTTTATCTCACTTCCAAAGTAGAAAATCAGTTTCTGGCAGTCAATATAGGGGAGGAATATAAAGAGGCAGAATCAAACTATTATTTTTGTAATATATTGTTACACTTTCATCCAGATATGAGTAATTATTTGCCTTGTCTTACCTTTTAAAAGTAATTTATGAGCAATTGGCTGTGGCAGTAGAACAACAGAAAGGAAATTCACAGTACTTCATAGTAGAACAAAGAGCTGAAAGAACCTTATAAAATTAGGACCCCAAATTGGTGGTAAGTGGGGGTAGCCAACAATCAGCATCCTGAGGGAGAATAGAGGCAGGTAGTGCATTTTCTCTGCCATTGCTGTGATAAAGTACATATATTTGATTGCAGAGCTTTTCAGCAATGGGAGAAGTTTTTTCCCAAAGGAGTGTTGATGAGCAGGAAGACAAATATGTCTTAAGGACCAAGTAAGTGCCACTTTGTGAGCATCTCATATGTGTCCAAGGGCACTGATGGGCAAAGACAAACCTCACAGATCTTCAGCATCAAAAAGAATAGATTAGGATAAAGCAGTTCTTTCTTTAGGGTAAATTTTGGTAGATTTTTCCTTTCCAGTCTTGACTTATAATCCCCAACTTCAAGAGGAGTCAAGAATTTTGAGAAGGTTTTTTTTGCGTCAAAAATGCAGTTCATCTGAACTGAAGCTTTTGGTAAGAGGAGTGGTTTTTAAAAGATTTATGGACAGGACACTATTTATTAACTTTTATGTGAAAACATTTCAATTTGACATTTCCTATGTGAACTGTTCTGCATCTGCTGTTTAAAGCAAATTTTGAAACCTGAAACATTTTGAAACATGAAAATAAAAAATGAAAGTGATGGAAATCAAAATGCAGTGTTTCAAAATGAGGAAATTGCACACAAATTGAGGTATTTGGGTTTTTTGTTAATAGAAGTTTGTGCTTTTCAGATTAATTCAGGACAGCAGACCTTAACAAAAGCCAAGAACCTCTTTACGGAATAGGGTGTGGAGAGTCAGGACAGCTATGCTTGAGATATTTTATAGCTGAAGAGGAAAGCAGGGGTCTCTTTAGAAGTTACTGATGTTTTTCTGACTGGAAGATGGTGGCTTGGGCACACTGCCCCTAATGACTAGGTCTGCTTTCTCCACAGCAGTCAGGTGCTGGGCAAGACAGATCATGCATTTCTCCCCACAGGTCATAACACGACAGAAGTGTTTTGTGCGCCTTCTGTGTTGCTGTTACTGGAAGGGGGTGGAAAAAGAATCAAACCCAAAATCAGAATATGCACACACAACAGTAAAACTGTAATATAAAAATAAAATTAAAAAACCCAGACCATGACGCTCTCCGAAACTAGAGGTGGGTTGGTTTGTGTAGCAAGCAGCCCCTGTGCTAGCAAGCCAGGCAACAAGAGCACGCATGTGTGAATGAAAAGGGTTGTCAGCACAGGTTTTAGTCATCATAGCAGCAAGACTGCTTGTGCCAGCAGCCTGGCACAGGCAAAAGCCTGGACTGTCTACCTACAGCCTGGAACTGTACTTTTTACCTTTTATAAACACAGATTGTGGAATTCTGAAGCTCAGTTTGCAAGTAACGTTACAAGTAAAGGCTGGGGAGGCTAGGTTGTGTGTTTGAATTATCTGTTTCTTCTTCCTCCAAAATGAGCCTTATTTATGGCTGTTCATGCACTCCTAAAGATTTTCCCTGGACGTAATTAATAGAAATTAGATTAAGAAAGTTACAGTCAGAAAAAAAAAATAATAATGTTGGGTTTGGATTTGGGTTATCTGAAAGCTGCTTCAGTTCTACAGCTGGCCCTACATGCATGGGAAATTCATGGTTTTAAAAGCATATTGAAAACCCATAGGCAATGTCTGAGTTTGCACTGAGCTGTGAAGGTGAAAGAAGAGCACAACCGTCCTTCAAATGGCATTCTATTTCAAATTTTTTTCCTGCAGTTCCTGAGCCAACAGGAGTAGTGGAGGAGATTTTGGTGGAGAAGCAAGATCTCCTGGGGCACAGTTTGGCTGGAAAGGAAAAGCAAACCCTTTCAAATAAACATTAGTCACGCGTTTATAATAGCCACATCAACTGTCTGCGGGTGAAAACTGGAAGTCAGGCTTCAGACACGACCAAAACTGGACAGGAAGAGTGTGATGGCCTGAGATGTTAGGAAATAATATACAGGTGACAGTAAACCAGAAAAAATAACTTAGGAAGCTGTTGACAGGACTGTCTCTAGCACACCTCCTTTCCTTTGTGTGAGTGATGTCTGCCCCTCTGACCTGTGTATGGTCAGAGACAAATATGCTCCAAACATAAAACTGCTAAGCCAGGAGCTGCTCTTCTCTTGAAGCTGGGGGGGTCCCCTCCAGGACTTACAAACCTTGCTAAAACATTTGTGGTTCTGCAGAAGACAAAAAAAATACCCCAAACACTAATCTGCAAAAGATCCTGTTGCTTTCTGGTATGCGTTCCCAGACATTTTCCCCATCTTTGACAAGTTGTTGTGGTACAGGAGGGGTTTCACCTTAGGGCGTTGGTGTGCTTGGTGTGCCTGCCCCATCACCTGGGGGGGGTTTCACTGACTCTGCCCTAGCCCACAGACGTGGCTAGGGGCCAGCTCAGGCTGACAGAGGAAAGGGGGGTGTCAGAGAAAGCCTCAAGGTCCTTCCCAAGGGGATAGCCATTTGTTTTCCACTTTATGACAGCTAAATATTCACATTGTGAATATAACCTGTTCCATTCTTGGGTTTTATGGTACTGTTCTCTTAAAAGTGCAATATTTTGTTTCCACTCTCTCTGCATTTGGACAGAAGTGTGCATACAATGATAGAGATTCACAACAGCTGTGGTGTCTTTTTAGTTTTGGCAAGGATTTCTTTCATCCTGTTGTAGAAGTCAGGCAACCTGTATGAGTGTATGAGTTTCAGCTTTTCCATCTGTGCAGTGACAAAACTGTACTGATCTGCAGAGCAGAGCACTGGAAGGGTCCCTCTGGTGAGGGATGCAAAAGGACAAGAAACATTAAAAAGTTTCTTGATCACCATACCAGTACGCGAGTTCTTGTAGACAATTTTTAAAAAGCTTTTCATATTTGGAAATGTATTGTCTTTCAACGTTTCTTTAAAAAGTAGTTGCTGAAGTAACTTTGCTGAGCAGAACTCTTACAATTTATTCCAAAGGATAGCGCTAAAGGCCACATTTGTAGAGGGGGAGAGAGAGACTGAATAATACTACTAGTTGGTATTTGTATTGGCCCAAAGACGGGCTCAGATCAGCTTGCTCCTCCTCCTACCACAAATGACTATAAATATTCACATCCTATCAGCAGCTGTCACATCATCTTAGTAGCTGTCGGGGGGTACAGCCAGAAATCTCTGATTGTCAAAAGAGCAAAATGGAGTCTGAAGTAATACAAAAAGTCATCACCAAATAACTGAAAGAATAGATTCATACCATATTTATATTTAGAAGTTTCCTTTTCGGTGTACTGCTGCCTTCTTGAGCCTTTGAATGGCATATGATAGCCATGATTTTGTTTCTGGTGCTTTAAACAAATATGCTCCGAAAATGCCGCCGCCTTCTCTGCAGCTCTGCCTAAGCAGCACTGACACACTCCTGACAGCCTTAGCTCTCGTGATCCATTGATATGGAAAATTACACATTAAGCAAATTTGCAAAGACCTGCCAGAAATGAAAAGCAATTTGAAGTGGAATGAGTCTTGTCATCCTACTATGTATGTATCTGGGTTTTATCTGAATGCAGTTTTCTTACACTCCTCACACAAATTCATCCTACTTATTTCAAAGTGTTAATTTGTCATCCTCTTCCATCTGGAGGAAATACACACACAGGATGTAGGCGCACACCATAGTCATCCTGAACAGCAGATTGAGAGAGGTGATTCTCTCCCTCTGCTCTGCTCTCGTGAGACCCCACTGAGAGAACTGTGTCCAGCTCTGGAGCCTCCAGCATAATGGACCTGTTGGAATGGGTCCAGAGGAGGGCCATGAGGATGACCAGAGGGGTGGAGCACCTTTCCTACGAAGACAGGCTGAGAGAGTTGGGGTTGTTCAACCTGGAGAAGAGAAAGGCCTGGGGAGACCTTGCAGTGGCCTTTCAGTACCAGTGAAGGGGGCCTGCAAAGGTAGCAATAGGACAAGGGGCAATCGTTTTAAACTAGAGCAGGGTAGGTTTAGATCAGACATTAGGAAGAAATTCTTTACAACGAGGATGGTGAGACGCTGGAACGGGTTGCCCAGAAAGGAGCTGGTGGCCCCATTCCTAGAGACATTCAAGCTCAGGCTTGATGAGGCTCTGAGCAATCTGATCTAGTTAAAGATGTCCCTGCTTACTGCAGAGGCATTGGACTAGGAGACCTTTAAAGGTCCTTTCCAACCCAACACATTCTGTGATTCTATGAACTGAGCCATGGACTCCTCATTGTGAATTAAGCCTCAGTTTGCAGAGCCAGAAGACTGCAAAACAGGACTTTCAGGACATGGTATCTGGCTTAACTCCAGAGAGCTTTGTTTGGCAAAGGCTCTTTCATTAGGTGAAACTCAGAGCCTCTCCATTGGGAAACAAAAGTACTATCTGCCAGTAGACACTTTGGAAGTTCCTGATTGTGTCTTTCAAGCTAGGACAGAAATTCCTGCTCCAAATGTCAGAGTTTTGGTACTCCTGCATTTCCAGAAGGTCCACATCTGACCTGGTAGGAGACTGGGGCAAAAAAGGTATGTTGAGGTGGCTCACTTTTGGATAGGGTACACCTTGTACATTCCACTTCTGCAACTTGCCTGAAAGTAGGCTGATCTGCCCCAGGCACAGCCTGGCAGACCATCCTTGTTCAACTGCTGGTGATAAGTGTGGCAGACATGGCAGCAAAGTGGCATCAGCTGGCCACAGGCAGGCTTGTAACCTGAGAGGGGGACATCACCCCCATGCAACACAGTACCCAGTGCTTATATTTATATGAACAGTTGTTCTGGCACCTTCACAGCAAACTCCAGAGGGATAAGAAGGCTGGGGCTGAAGAGCAGAAGGAGAAACACATGCAATATTCCTGGTGAGGGCTGTGACCTTGGGAGTGCAGGACTTGCTTTGGGCTGTCACCCAGCGGTCATCCATTGAGACTCAGTAGAAGACCAGCCACGTATCTCCAGAAGTTCCCTGCTTTTGGGCTACTCTGAAGTTAGCAAGCTGATTTCCGCGGTATTTCTGCATGACTGAGGATGGCTGCAGCAGCACATTCCAGATGTCCACCTTGTTTTAGTATCAGCAAAGCCTCTTTTAATGCCTGTCCCAGGAAGCTATTCTCCAGACAAACTTGTCAGTATAAATGCACACTTTATCAAGGTGAATTTCACCAGCACCTGTTTCAGGAAGGAAGGAGATGCTCTAGAGCCACTGGGAACTATAATACTCTCTACTTTTTTTTTATTTCTTGAAACACTTTTGAATTAGCTGTTACATATTTCTCTTAGATTTCATCTCGTCTCAGGATATGCAATAGCTATTTTCCTGAGGGAACAAACACCATTATAAAGAGATTGTTAAAAATAAAATCATAGAAAGGAAAGAAAAGGAGGTGTTTTGTATGCTAGTAAGGCAAGTTTGTAGGAAGAGATAATTAATTTTATTAGGCCAACTTGAGCGAGCTGGAAAAAACAGGAAAGCTTTTAGATGTGAGGAACCATCAGAGACAGCAGTGTGTCAGTGATACTCAAATAGATATATTTGCTTCCTGAAGAAAATTTTTGGCTCAAATACAGTAACCTTAGGCAGCGTTTTATCTGCAACTGGGCTCAAAAGGCAGAAGCTATTTTTACATTCTATGAGCTAGCCCCTACAGCCACCTTTACTGTACAGCTTTCTCTTGGTTTGATGAATTCACTAAATATTTTCAGATACTCCGTATGTTCCTAATGGCCTCCTTCTCTCTTTCCTCATCTTTTTGTTATTTTATTAGAATATCTTTTTTGTTTTCCATGATAAATTGTTCGTGTTAATGTGTAAGTTGCAAGGTGTGTTCTCGTCTGAGACCCAAGCAAGCTTTCCTACTCTTGCTTGGCAGTTCCCATGGCAGCACCTGTTAGCTCTCCCTTAGTCTAACATCGTTCTGATTTACTTCCACTTGCCTCTTCTATTATCCCCTCTTGCCACCAATTTCTTCTTTCCTAGCGTCTGACAAGTTGACTAGCACCTTCATATAGCAACTATCACAGCTCCCCCGATGTCTTCCAGCCCTTGCTGACAGCTGAATGATATGGTATCTGTCCTCTTTCAGAACTGTCATCCCCACATAATAATTTTCTGAGAATAATTTATTTGATGTCCTTTGTTTCTTTTTCCTCTGTCCCCCAGTTCTACGTAGACAATTTACAGTTTCTCCAATATTTACTCCTCAGCAATTCATTCTGACTTTGTAAGCAGAAGCAAGAAGCTGAATAAGTTCCACCCAAATGCTGAGCTGTGTATTTTTTCTGGGGGTGGGGGGTGTTCAAGTCTCACAATAAAAAATTATTATCTTGTCTGACTGACAGGTAATACTTAGGGTCCAATTTCTGCAGTGCAAACATTTGCACTGTCTGAAAGTAATTTATATAAACATTTGACAACAATTGCTTGGAATTTACTATGGCTGAAAACATTCACATCAGTAAAACTAATTCAGTGAAATGCTTGCAAAAAGCCACATTGTTATCTCTCTGGAAAGAATGGAAACTCATTAACACTTGGTATTTTTCTTGAAGTCTTATTTTCTGCAAGATACTCAGCTTTTGCTCAAAATGAAAGTCCTTTTTAATGATGTTTTTCCCAGAAAAAAAAAATTATTGAAAATGTGATCTATATCCAAGACTTAAAAAACCCCACCAAAACCAGAACAACAACAACAAAACTCCCAACAGAATACAATAAAAGGTACATATCTCTTTAAATCTCATCATTCTGTGAACCAGGCTTGTAACAGCTTAGTCCAATAAGGTGGAATGCTGAAGAAAATGTATTCAAAGCAAAAGCTTGCTTTTAATGATTCTTGGGCTATTTTTGCAACACTTGATGAACCTGTTCCCTTTTTGAAAGTCAGGTATAATGCCTCTGGTGTTTAAAAATAGATAGACATAAAGCATAGCATTGTTATATACTCAGGATGGTTCCCAAATGCATTCATGTCCTTCTGGTTTTTGCAGTTCTGGAAGAAGGAGTGCTTCCTTGCCTTTACTTGCTTTCTGCCTGCAGTTCCCACTGCCTGTAGTGGCCTTTGTGGAAGTCGCTTCTAGCCAACTGGAAAGTTACTGACCTGTATAAAACTGTGTGGAGCTGAGAGTGCCCCTGAGAAGCCATGATGCAGCAAAGTCAGTAACCATATCAGGATACTAAAGATATGCCTTGGAATAAGCAACTCATTACCTTCGTGCATTGGTGGAGAACATGGGTCTGAGCTGTGTTTTGATACCAGTTCTCCATCCACCCCTATCACCCATGTGCAGGACCCTCAGAAACAGTGAGTGGTGTCAGGGAAACACTGTGTTGTCATGCTGGATTACTCAGAATCACAGACTAGCTGAGGAGGGACAGTACCTTTGGAGATCAGCTAGTCCACCCCAACAGTCAGGGCAGGGTCAGCAAGTGCAGGTTGCTCCAGGCCACATCCAGCCAGGTTTTTCTTAACTCCATGTATGGAGACTCCACAAACTCTTTGGACAACTCTTTGTATCAGCCTCACAATGACAAGCGTCTTGTGGAACCTCCTGTGTTTCAGTTTGCTCCTGTCCTGTCACTTGGCACCTCTGAGAAGGATCTGACTCCATAATATTTACTCTCCTCATCATATCATCAGGTATTTATATATATATATACACCACAACCACTGCCATATATAAATACTATCAGGTATTTTTACACATGGAGAAGATCCCACTGAGACTTCTTTGGGATGGACAATCCCAGCTCTTCGAGCCTCTCCTTGTATATGTGCTGTAATGTATAGGTTCCATTTTACATGCTCAGCTGCATCCCTGGAATATTCTAATATTTTAGATGCTTGTTTATAGAAACATCTAGAAGAAGCTATAGAAGCAGAGTGGACACTTCTCTGGTTTATGAATGGGTCTGTGTATATTTTGTACAGCAGGTACATACTGGTCAACAAGAAATAAGCTACACTAGCAGGGTCTTCCCATGTACCTGAAAAAGACATGAAAAATGACTAACCTTATGTTTTGTGTATTTGATACAAACTCAGTGGTAAAGCTCTAAAGCAAAATTGAACCCCCAGTCCTCGCCACTCCCTGCCAGGATTTCAGAGGGGAAGGAAAACCTAAAAATGGAGGGAAACCCTATTGATACCTGATGGAAAAGAGAGGAGAGTGGAAGAAAAGACCAATGAGCAGGGCTGAGGTGTCTGAGTGTGACTGATGCTGCTTTGTTAGGTCTGAGAAGTTTCTGTTGGGAGTCATCCCTTAAAGTGAAGCAGAGCTTTTAATGGCAACAGGGTGCCAAAATACCTGGCAATAACTGGACAGTAAGAAGAGCCCCAGCACCAGGGCACAGGAGTACAACCTGGCCCAAAGAAAGAGGAGCTGAGGAAGCTCAGGGTGCCCCTGCCACTTGTGGGAAATGCCTGTTTGAGCTGTTTCTTCTGATCTGAAAAAATGTGAGCAGAAACAAGGGGTTTCCTGTCTGTTGCAGCAGAGGGTGGCTGATGACAGAGAGAAGGTCCCTTGGCACAGCTGGGGTGCCAGCCTAAGCCATCACATCTAATGGTCCCAAACACCCAGGCTAGCGTTGCTCTGGAAGGCATGGTGATGGTTGCCCCACCAGAGACAGAAAAGAGTAAAATAGCTATAGATGAACTTAGATAACATGTGTTGTCCTTTATGCCTACCTTGAAAATGTTTGGCTTTTTTTTTATCCTGGGCTAAAATAATGTTGTAAAGGCAATTGATTTATGTCCAAGAATGAGTTGGGAAAATTAACTCCCTGGGCACATGAGGTTGGTTAGGTGTCATTTTCCTATGGAAGATAAGAAGTGGAGGAAGGGAACCAAATGACCCCATTTAAATATGGTCCTTCATCCTCCCAGCCAAGCCCTGACAGAAGGGCTGGGCAGGGAAAAAAGGTACGTTTAGATTGCCTATCTGCAGCTATTGTCTTGGTTTAACTTTGGCAGGTTCCTTGGGTATCGCAGGACAGAACCACTCCCTGCAGTCAGCGTTGTTCTGACAAAATCTTTGTAAAACCATTAATAATTGTACAATCATGCCTAGCTACTTCTTTGGGAGTGTTATTTCCCCACACTAAGAGTCCATGAACAAACATTTCCTTTCAGTTGTGTAACTGGGTAAAGTTCCAATATGAAAGGTGCTCTGTGAAGGGCAGAGAGGCTCAAAACCAGAGCAATACATGTACCTCTGCCTGTCTCACTGGGATTAACCCTGGGAGAAGGGGAAACCTCACTGGGTGAGCCTGTCCGAGCAGGGACGGAGCTACAGAGTCACAGAATTGTCAGGGTTGGAAGGGATCTCTGAAGATCATCTAGCCCAACCCTCCTGCCAAAGCAGATTCACCCAGAGCAGGCTGGACAGGAGCGCATCCAGGCAGGTTTTGAATGTCTCCAGAGAAGGAGACTCTACCACCTCTCTGGGCAGCCTGTTCCAGTGCTCTGTCACCCTCAAAGTAAAGAAGTTCCTCCTCATGTTGAGATGAAACTTCCTGTGTTCCGTTGCTGCTTGTCCTGTTGCTGGGCACCACTGAGAAGAGTCTGGCCCCATCTTCTTGACACCACCCTTTAGGTATTTATAAGCATTGATGTCAACAAGGCACACCCTTAAGCCTGTATCCAGGCTGTAGGGCTCTGACATGACCCCTCAGCTGAAGAAGACATTACACCTAGAGGCCCAGACAGTGCCACAGGTGCATTTCTGTCATAGCACGGGGACACCTCCACACCCAGGCCTTACAACATGTGGTCACCATCTGCATGCAGGCAAGGCTGGACTGCCTCCCACAAAGGCCATCCATCGTGGTGATCCTCACCCTCATCATGGTGATTATCATCTGTCATATGATCACCATCCACTGGCAGCGGGAATGGGGTGGGGAAGGATGGAGCCAGGGAACTGGCACCCTGCCATTCCTGGCTAGTTTGTACACACATGAATTGCCAGGAAGCCCCTTCTCCTTCTCTCCTCCCTCTCCTAGCCCCAGCATCCAGCTCCATGGGCCCCATGACCAGGGGCCTCACTTACTTTTTACAGGTGGGAAGGCCCTGGGGGCTCTTCTGAGGAGCAGAAATGTAGAGACAGAAGGTGCTCTCTTGACCTCACCACAGTGAAACCCAAGAGACAGCTACACAGAACTTGTCACCAGAAGATCTCTTTGGGAAACCCGGGTCCAGTTTTCTTGTTTGCTACCACCTCTGTGAAAATGGGATCACCCTTCACCCTGCCCAGGGCTTGGACGAACCTGCGCCCCCCCAGTGAAGGGATAACACCTTGGGATACTGAGGTGCTACCAAAGGTAGCACCCAGCTTTACCATACACTATTATCACATTCTGCCTCTGAGTTTCAGACCTGTGTGGATATTTGCACAATGAAGAGGATAGCTTATTTTTTTTGCAAATTTCATTCATTTTCCCTCATTTGCTTTGACTAATATTCTAGCACGTTGGCATTTCACCTTCCCATCGCTGTGCTGCTCATATGATTTGTCCTTGAAAAGTGCTTCCGACTGAACCACATTTCCCAGATCTTTTTCTTTTCTAATCCAAAATTAGACCTAGACAGTAAACTATTTCTTCTATCTCATAAAAATACTTTGGTGTTAAAAAACCCACAAAGGTAAAGGTTTTTCTAAGCTTTGGAAAATGGAGGTCTAGACAGAAAATCTAACGAGAAGACACATGTTGGGGAGAGGCAGTGGTCAGGCTTTGCACAAAGCAAGAGCTCCACTGAAACTGGAAAATGGTGTTGTTCTCATGAAAAGTTTTCATTTTAACAAGTATGCCACTTTTATGATGACAAAATTATTAAGTAAAAAGTCCTAACCACATGTACCCCCAATTCCCTTCTGCTACAACTGTGCAGCACCTTTCTTTCATTTCTCCTCAGAATACCAGTATGCTTTTCTTCTTGTTCTCCCTTTCTTAAAAAGAAATGAAGCAGAATAATATTCATAATTCCGTAAAGAAAATTACTTTCGATCCTATTCCCTTGCGTATTATTTTTTGTAAGGGTCAGTCATAAATCAATCTCTCTTGCTACGTTTTTTTCTTTGCAATGAAGTGGTAAAATGTGGAGTGCTCTGTAGCTAGAAATGTAATTGTGTGGACATAAAAATCATATCCATAACCATCCTACGGATGCTTATCTCGAGATGTGTCTCTGTGTCCTTCAAAGCAAAAACTGTAGCAACTGAGAATGGGACAGGGGGAGCTTAAAAGTTATGACTCATTTATTTCCAGCAGATGTAATACACTTCAGAGAAACCATAGTGGTCATAACATAAGGGACACTCTCACGTACTGGAGAGACTTTAAAGCCATTAAAATAAAATACAAACCATTAAAGCTATTCAGGTATTTTTCAACTTCTTATTTAAGGCACAGACGCTGAAGATTGCAGTTGTGTTATTCTGTCTGCTGTCTAGTAACTCTTTTAAAAAACTGAAAAGGCTGTGCCGTCAGGCTGCCTCTTCCATAGGAATAAGGAAAATCAACCCGAGTTGAGCAACCTTATCTTTGTGATGCTGTGATTTCTGATATTCGTGCTAGGTAGTTCAATTAGGGCGTTAAACACTTTTCATGTCTGAAACGGTAGCACTTTCTTCCCTCCTGCAGCAAACGAAATTTTATTTGATACCCAAAGATAAACAGCATAACATGTGGGGTAGAGTTGAGTATTGGGAGCCCAGAGGTGTTTGCTAAAGGAGGCCCAGAGGGAAAGGGCCAGAGCTAGAGGGAAGGTGGTGTTAGAGGAGGTGGGGGAGGAGGACTTGGCTGGCCAGCCTGGCACAGGCACTGCAGCTGCCCCACAGAGCTGGCAAAAAAAGTGCTTTTTTGGTTTGCAGCAGGCTGAGGAACTGGATGTGTTTTTTACAGATGAGCTACAACACAGGTGAAGTCTCTTTTGCCGCAGAACAGTCTGGTTTATAAATGACTGAAGAGACTGAATGGTTTATAAATAACAGCAAGATGAGACACGAGGCGCACCACACCTAGGACGTTTCTGAAAGGTAATGGGTACAGCTAGAGACAAAGAATCAGATGGATGCTCAGGAAAGTGGTTTGTTCTTACAAGCAGGAAGGAAGCGAGACTGTAAATCAGAGTCCTTTAAGAATATGAAGAATATATTTTCCTGGGTATCTGAAATGATGGCTTTTGCTTATATAGCACTGCCCATATTTATCTTGAAGAGAAGAGGTTTTCAAAGGCTGCTGGACTCCTTTGGCACATCACTCCTTTAAGTGTCTCACAAGGACAATGAAAACTGTCACACAGCATGGAAAAAAAGTCCCTGCATCAGGTATTATTCTTCACTAGAAAGCTATACTGTAGTTTGAATTAGCAAGGTGCTCCTGAACCCTTATTTAAAATGTGCTTGCACTGACATTCCAAGAAAAGAGTTTCTTTATTTAATTGCACTGTCAGTGACGATGCTTTCAGCTAAAACCATTTGGAGTTAGACCTTTTAATAGAAAGTGACAATTTAAATTGTCATGATAGCAGCCTAAATGGTGCTTAAAGTCATTACTAACCTGATGCTGCAGTTGGCTCCGGACCAGTTTATTAAAGCAAAAGAAAGGTGGAGGAAAGAGGGGAAGAGGAAATTAAGCAGTGAATCACTAATTCCTTTGGTTTTCGCTGTAACAACATTGGCTGTGATGAAAGTATTTGCCTGTGTGATGGAGACAAGGTATAATCCCATCCTCACTTTGCATTAACCAACACCCCTCCCTAGTGAATCTGGGGCACTGATTTGAGCTTGCTTTCCCGTGGGGTGGGGTCCTGGTCTCCTCGCTCACAGCCACGGCCCATAGGGTCGCCATCATTTGTTTTGTCCTGCTCTTGGGAGCTCGGCTGGGCAGTGGCTCGCACAGAGCCTGGAGCAAGAGATTTCGGGTAAGGCCCACCTCCCTTCATTGCCAATGTGGAGACATGGGTTTAACTTCAGCTGTAGTGTTGATCTGCATGAGGATAGGGAGGGTCTACAGAGAGACTTATATAGATTGGATCATTGGGCCAACATTAATGGCATGAGCTTCAACAAGGCCAAGTGCCAGGTCCTGCACTTGGACCACAACAACCCCATGCACTGCTACAGGCTTGGGGAAGTGTGGCTGGAAAAGCTGCCTGGCAGAAAAAGACCTGGGGCTGTGGGACAAATGGCTGAATATGAACTGGCAGGGTGCCCAGGTGGACAAGAAAGCCAATGGCATCCTGGCTTGTATGAGAAACAGTGTGACCAGCAGAAGTAGGGAGGTGATTGTCCCTCTGCAGTCAGCAATGGTGAGGCCACACCTTGAGTATTGTGTCCAGTTCTGGGCACCTCAATACAAGAGAGATATCAAGGTCCTGGAGCGAGTGCAGAGGAGGGCAATGAAGCTGGTAAAGGGTCTGGAGAACAAATCTTATGAAGAGTGGTTGAAGGAGCTGTGACTGTTTAGTTTGAGGAAGAGGAGGCTGAGGAGAGAAGTCATCACTCTCTACAACTACTTGAAAGGACACTGTAGAGAGGCTGGTGCTGGTCTCTTCTCCCAGGTAGTGATAGAACATGAGGGAATGGCTTCAAGCTGCAACAGGGTAGGTTTGAACTGAACATTAGGAAAGAGTTTTTCATAGAAAGAGTGGTCAGACTCTGGAATAGGCTGCCCAGGGAGGTGATGGAGTCACCGTCCTTGGGTGAGTTTAAGAGTCATTTAGCTGTGCTGTTGGGGGATATGATGTAGGGGGGATCTTTGTAGAGTCGGGTGCATGGTTGGACTCAATGATCCTCAGGGTCTTTTCCAACCTGAATGACTGTATGATTCTTCCCGGGAATAAGGCAGCGGATGCCTGTGGGGGGTTGATACCCCTGATCCCCGCGGGGGTGACACCTCTGCAGGTGTCTCATCCACCGAGACCCCCTCGGGTCTTACACCGTCTGGGCAGGGAACACCTTTGCCGACAGGGTCCCCCGAGCTACTGGGTGAAAGCGGGTTTCACAACGACCCCTTGCAGCCCTGCCCCCATCCCCCACCGCCGGGGGGAGCCTTTCTGTGGGAGAGGACGGGGGCTCCGGGGGATGCTCCTGGGGCCGGGGGGAGGTCCCCGCCGGCGGGCAGGAGGCGTGCGGCCGCCGGCCTTATCCGGCACCGCCACCTAGCGACACCGGCCCCGGGGCGGCGGCGGCGGGGAGGGGGATGCGGTGGCGGGGAGGGTCCGGCGGCTCCGCTGCCCGCCCGGGCGAGCCGCAGCCCCCGGCCTGAGGCGCAAAGGGAGGGCGGCAGGAGGCTGGGAGCGGAGGTGGTGGTGGGGGGTTATCAGGACCTCAAGACCCAGCCCTTTCTCCCCCGGGGACACAAACGGCCGCTCACTCTGCCCAGGCGCAGTAGTCCCTCGGCAGGTCATTTTGGCGTTGGCAAGCTGGTGACTTGGGGAGGGGAAGGGGGTTTTTGCCATGGAAAGGCACACGGTGCTGTCATGGAGGGGCTGCTGTCATTGAGAGGTGCAGAAGTTAGGGCAAGCTTTGCATTCGGGGGGGGCCTGTCCACCTCCACTGGAGCAATTTCTTGCAGGTTCTGTTTCTTGCACGTAACATCTCCAAACACAAAGGCTCCCAGCAGGTCAGGAGCACCACAAGCTTTCTGAGTGCGCATTGGCCCGGAAGTTCTGTAGAGTCTTCTGGTTTGGAGGCACCCCTCACCACCTCTTCCCAAACATTTCAAAGTACTAGGGTGGGTTTTGGGGGTCAAACACACTCTCAGGAGCCAGCAGCTTCACACGCTGATGAGGCCTCCTCTGTGGTCAGAGGGAAAGTCATACACTCCTTAGAAAGCCGAACCATGCTATTATTAGGTTGACAGGATGACATTCAGAGGAACATGGACAAGCTCAAGTAGACTCAGGTGAACCTCATGAGGTTCAACAAAGCCAAATTCAAGATCCTGCACCTGGGTTGGGGCAATCTCTGGTGTCAGTACAGGCTGGGGATTGAGAGCAGCACTGTCAAGGAGGATTTGGGGGTACTAGTAGATGAAAAGCTGGACATGAGCTGACAATGTGCTCTCGCAGCCCAGAAGGCCAATCATATCCTGGGCTGTGTCAAAAGACGCATGTCCAGCAGGTCAAGGGAGGTGATTCTGTCCCTCTACTCTGCTTTCTAGGTGAGAACCCACCTAGAATACTGTGTCCAGCTCTAGAGTCCCCAACATAAGAAGGATGTGGACCTGTTGGAGTGAGTTCAGAGGACAGCCACAAAGATGATCAGGGGGCTGTAACACCTCTCTTGTGAGGACAGGCTGAAAGAGTTAGGGTTGTTCAGCCTGGAGAAGAGAAGGCTCTGGGAAGACCTTGTAACGACCTTCCAGTACCTGAAGGGGACCCACAGGAGAGACGGAGAGGGACTCTTTATTGGTGAATGTAGTGATTGGATGAGGGGTAGCAGTTTTAAATTGAAAGAGGGTAGATTCAGATTAGATAAAAGGAAGACATTTTTTACACTGAGGGTGGTGAAATGCTGGCCCAGAGAAGTTGTGTGTGCCCCATCCCTGGAAACATTCAAGGTCAGGTTGGTCGGGGCTCTGAGAAGCCTGATCTAGTTGAAGATGTCCCTGCTTATTGCAAGGGAATTGGACCAGATGACTTTCAAAGATCCTTTCTAACCAAAATCTGTAATTCTGTAATTCTATGGTTTAGCTTGATCTTGGCCAGACCAACTGAAAAACAAAAGAAAACAGCCCCCAGTGTTTTCTCTCTACCCCTGGAACTGGGCAGCCCTAAGAGTGAACACAACTTCTACAGGTTCCTATGGTTGGTCCCCTTAATGGGATCACTGATGTAAGGCTCACAAGCCTCTTAGTGCTAACGAGCTAAGCACTGGCAGGGCTGATGAGGCTTTGGATACAAGAATTTACTTAATCCTGGGATGGGGAAGAAAAAGCCACCTGTGGGGAAGCAAGGTGCTTGGCTGGGGGGTTGCTGGCACAGGGTGCATTGTGCAGCTTGGAGCCTGAAATGGTTGATGTCTCCAGCCCCACAGGGGTGATCCTGCAATCCAGAAGTGGCATCCAAACCATCCAAAACCCACTGAGATGACTAAAGGGTCGACATTGCACCCTCAGCATTGACCCTCCTCCTCTACAGGTCCTCTTCTCGCAATCCAGCCTGCTGGTTAACGTAGGCAGAGCCTTTGGGACTAGTTGTATTTTACCTGCTATTTGCCATTACAGCTCATTGCGTATTCTTCCAAAAAATATAAATAAATAAAGGAGGGGGAAATGCTATTTTTAGGCACTTGAAACTCAACTCTAAGGGGCTCCTCTACAATCTGAATTTTTTTTTGCAAGTTTCAGAATCAAGATCAAGTTTGGTTAGTTTTCCTTTAAATAAGGCCTGGGACAAATAAGGCCACTTGCCAAATATTTTTACCCCCCAAGCACTGTTGTATTTCATGGGCAGGTTTATGTTCTGGGGAACATCTCTTCCCTTATCCCACTTTTATTTATTTAAACAGAGATGGTAAACCAAGTTCTTCCCCTCTCTGGGGAGCCAGGAGTGTTCCTTCAACTACAGGTGATTTTTCTGTGTTGGGAATGGGGTTTTCTGCCTTGGGAAATGCAATGCACCTGGAGCCTAACTGCTGGTGTTCCTTCCCAGCCTCCTTGTCTCCCTGCAGCAGGAAGGAAATCTCTTTTTTTTTTTTTTTGCAATTCCTTTCTGTAACTACCCCCTGTTACTGGCCAAGCGGGTACCCGTGTTGCATTTGGTTTGCCTGCAGCTTATTTCAAAAGCTCTCAACTACGAAAAGGGGCATCTAGTGAGGAAAGGAGTTGCTGCTCAGCCACTTTTGCCAGCCCAGCATCCATCCCTCCCTCCAGCCTGAGCCAGAGGAGGAGGAGAGGGGGTAGTTCTTTCCCCACACAGCCCTCGGGAGGCCCCACGACCCAGCCACGACTTGGCTCCTGGGAAGGTGGCCAAACAGGGATTCTGCTTGCCAGCTGTGCTGGAGCTGGCACTTCACACCCACCTCACAGGGTAGGTTTTGGTCCTCCTTTGCAGGTAAGAGCTCCCTGGTGTCAGTGAGTACCTCAGTGGTACAGCTCCCTTGTCCTTCCAGCCACAGGCAGGAGCTGATCCTGCCCTCCTCCAGTGGTTCTTGCACAGAAATCCCAGCACAAGGCACTTGGAGTGCAGGCTGTTTGCCTTTCTGTGGTGGCCAGCTTTTCCTGATGCTCCCCAGGCTCTGTGCCTGTGTGTGTAAAGCACCTGAATTTGTGGTGACAGCCTTGAGCCCCAAAACTGCTCCAAAAAGAGGAGGGACAAGGCTCTCCTTGCTCTGTAGCTACCGTGAGGTGGTATCACCACCCCAGCTTGCTGGTGGTTTTTTGCAAGGTCTGTGTTGTACAACGGAAAGGTCTGGTGCACGGTAATACAGGGTTGTGGAGGGTTCTTTCCCTGCATCCACGTGATACTGGTCAACAGTCCAATGAGGTGCTGTTTTGGGTACCCCCAGTGGGGCTGGTGGTGTCAGCATTGCTTTGACTGCCTACGGAGAATTCATGCTGCTCCTTGGGAGGGCCTTCCAAGCAAAACTGCCCCATCAGATGGCTAGCAAGGGAGGAGATGAAAGTACTCTCTCAGTAGGTCTGTGACAGGTAGGCAAAATGGTATCAATGATACCATAATTACTTTTTAAAATGTAGTAAATATATTAATGTATTGATATCAGCATATATTAATATAATAATATTAATTAATATTATTTTCTCCATTTCAAGTGCTTCTTTCTCAACACTCTCTGCTTCTGCCAGCCATTTGACCTGCTGTAACATCCCAGCTCCCATACCTGTGAGCACTTGTTAGTTATGATTCATCCTTTCAAATAGATCCAACCCTGGCATTCCTTGTTTTCCTGGCTGTGTTGGACAAAACATGTCCCAGACTTCTTAAAGCTACCTTTACAGTGTCAGCCTCTTGGTTCATGCCAGTACAAGAGAAAAATCTGTTTGGTCCTTTTTTCACCTGTATATGTTTCAAAGGACTCATCTTGTCCATTGGATGCAGGTGGAAAACATCCCTGGAGGGCCCCAAGGACCATGGGAGGTGCCACCGCACTGCCTGGCTGCAGGTCCCCCCTGGGAACTGTGGAGCACTTGGTAATCCCAAGACAATCACAGGTGGCTTTTGGTGCCTAGATGTGAGCGACTGAACTGAGACTAAGAAGTTGCTGGGGTAGGTCCAGAGGAGGGCCATGAAGATGATCGGGGGCTGGAGCCCCTGCCCTATGAAGACAGGCTGAAAGAGTTGGGGTTCTTCAGTCTGGAGAAGAGAATGATCAGGAGAAACCTTACAGTGTCTTTTCAGTGTCTGAAGGGGGGCTATAGGAAAGCTGGAGAGGGCAAGTGATAGGATGAGGGGTAATGGCTTCAAACTGGAAGAGGGTAGATTTAGATTAGATATTAGGCACTGGAACAGGTGGCCTGGAGGAGCCGTGGATGCCCCATCCCTAGAAGAGTTCAAGACAACACTCTGATGACCTGCTTATTGGCTCCAGTCAGCCACTCTTTTGTCAGTTTTATACCTGTCATAATTGTTAACATATTAATTGTGTTTCCTATTAATGATATGTTATTTCATTTTAATTACTACCTTCAACAAGCCAGAGAATCGCAGTGAGCTGTTAGCCAGATTGCTTTTTTCCCTAATTAGTGATACAGCCTTTTGGCTCGTAAACAAGGCTGTCGGAGAACTCTGTGGTTGGTGTCCAGGCTCTGCACCCAGCCTTTGCTGTGCGTCCCAGCGATGGGGACGCCACCCACATGGACGGCAGGGACCTGGGGTGGGGAACCTTCAGCAGAGCAGGGCAGGGCAGGAGTGGGGCTGTCAC
Source organism: Scolopax mira (assembly GCA_004320125.1). Classification (NCBI taxonomy): domain Eukaryota; kingdom Metazoa; phylum Chordata; class Aves; order Charadriiformes; family Scolopacidae; genus Scolopax; species Scolopax mira. The sequence goes on from BJBW01003095.1 coordinate 26,233, forward strand.
AGGTGAGGAAATCTGAGAGGAAAGGGGAGGGTGGGATTTGCTAGTGCATGAGCTGGAAGAACTGGTGACTGCTCCTGTCTTTTCCCCACAGCAGCCAGAAATGGGTGTGTTTCTTCTCCGGTGCCCTGAATGTCTCTGGTACTCAAGGTGGAGTTGCACGATGAGTGGCTGAGGAACATCAGGCAGATGGAGAAAAGAAGAAAACAAATCAAACCAAAAGCAGATTGCTGGCAGCTCAGGATGACAGCTTCTTGCCGCGACACGTTGCCCAACACCAGCCTGGCTGCGGGACCAGCCGAGAGAGGGAGTCAGGGTTTCCTCAAGGGATCCAGCAAGAGTAAATGCACGGGACTGAACACCCTGAGGAGATGTGGGCCAGCAGGCACCGCCACCTCCACGTTTCACCTTCTCAGGCAGGTAGAGGGCAGAGACACCAGGGAGCACTTCTGTCATGAGGTTAGTGGGGACAGCGGGTCGATGTGAGGACAACAGGATGAGCTTAAAGGGGATGCCCAAAGAACCATTACCCAAAAAAGTTAAATTTTTACCGGGCTGAAGCATTGAGAGAGCAGTGGGAAGAACAGCCCTAAGCCCTCTCCATTCCCACCACTGGGCCGGGCCAGCTCCACCAGGGAGCAGCAGGTGGAGAAGCTGGGGCAGGGGGTGAGGATGGGGCAGAGCTCCAGTCTGGGCATCCCCCTGCCCCAGGGACACCCCCACATCCAGGAGGAGGGGAAGGGAGCCGGGACCCCAGGGGGCAACGTGCCAAAGGCAAGAGGCATCGGGAAACTGTTTTATTCATTGAGTTTTGGTGGTGGTTGCCTCGTTCCAGTGGGGACTCCCACTCGGGACGGGGTAGTAGCACGTAGTGAACAACATCACGGCGTCGAACAGGCACGAATCCTTGAGTAGAAGAACAGGCATTGAAATGGAATTGGGAGACCTGCCATCCCTGCCCTTCCCTTTCGCAGACCTTCTCGTAAAGGTGGGTTTCGACCAGAAGAGGGGTCGCATCACCCCCACCCCTCAGTGAGACATGAGGAGCTGGAAAGCGGGGAGCAGGAAGATAAGCCAAAGCGGATGAGGGCTCGAGGGGACCCATGTCCCTCAGAACAAGGGTCGACCTCAGGACTGGCATCAAATAGACTAAACGTTCGTTAACAGGAAAATATTTTGAATTTTATTTTTTTCACGTTATTATCAAGTACACAATTACAATAATGTCACACATCCCTATATGATTCTATGTATTTTGTTTTTTTCTTTTGTCTTTTTTACAAAGTGTACAGAGGGAAGGACGTATACAATATTTAACAGGGTATTTTCTACAGAACAATAATTTATATTATGTCCTTGTAAAAATCTGTACCTTTTTTAAACATTAAACTGAAACATCCATTTTATAGCATTTGCTAAGCAAATTATTTAAGAATTAAAACTAACCTGTAACTAATGTCAGTACATTAACAATAACTATAATTTCATTTTCTCTTTATACAGACAAATACATTTTACAAAATCCACTTGACCAAACCCTTATTTATTAAAAAAAAAGTTTCAATGTTGTGCTTTAAAAAAAAAAAAAAAACAAAAAACAAAAAACCAAAACAAACAAAAAAAGTGTGTATGATTCCAGGCTACGTAAGAGAAAGAAAAATGTGTAAAATTGTGTTCTTTGTCTTTCAGCTTATTTAAAAAAATAAAGTTCAAAATGGCTAAAATCCTCGGCAACACTAGGGGAATTTATGCAGATTCTGTACACTTTTCAGAGTTCCAGTTGGAAAATGTTTGAACGTTAAAGAGGGGAGGTGGGGGGTGGGACAGGGCGACAGGAGGGTACTCTGCCAGACGCCAATGGCCAATCTCCGCTGGGCTTCACTGCATCAGATTTTGGCAAACGGGGCAGGGAGGTAGGGCCAGCGGGGCAGGAGAATCCTCTGCCCCCCCCCGGGATGTCAGGGAAGGCACAGCACAGCGCAGGGACAGGCATTTGTTACCTGCTGAAGGTTTGCAGCCCCCCCGTAGCAGCGCTGTAACAACAGCACCATGGGCAAGGCTGGGGGCACCGTCAAGCAGGCATGGAAATCATAATAAAAAAATAAAAATAAAAACCACCAAACCAAACACATTATACAATAAAGGTAGCCACGTGGCATTGGGCTCTCCTGAACTGCACCTTAAAAGGGCGAGTATTTGGGCTCAGAGGGAAAGAGAAGGGCTGGGCAGTAGGAGCGGGGCCTGGTAACAAAACAAAGGAGAGAAGGCTTAAAACACACGGATCCGAAAGGAAACCTTTGTCCCTTTATCACCCCAAACCCGAAATCATCACTAGAAATCCTGTCCCAGTCCAACAGGAAATTCGCCTGCCTAGAAATAACGCTGGGCCCTCCCAATTAATTCTGAACCCTTCCAATGAAGGAGTTGCTGGTGACAAATCTCTCCCCAGCTGGCAGGCAGCCGGCTCCCAGCTCTGCAATCCGCCATCGACCAGTGGCTTCGGCAGGAATTTAGGCAAGGGCCCTAAAATCTGGCATGTAATTAAATGGTTTGGGTTTTTTTTTTGCTCCACAGTTGCTGTTAAGGTACACGACTTAGTGCTTGGTACATTTATGCTGCAATTAGCAAATGATATGGCGCTATTTTATAATAGTCTTCAGGTGGCAAAACTGCATATAATAATTGTAATGTTCTCCCAGTTGTTTATAAACAGATTAAAAGAACTGGGTTAATTCTGGATACTGTACTAATTAATAAACAGCAGCTTAACAGAGCTGCTAATGGCTCAGGAAAAAACATTCAAATTAGAAACAGTTCTATTACTATCATAAGTTACTTTTCTTATTAAGGATATCTACATTAAAACATCTCTACTCCTTATGAATGCATCTGCTCCGCAACATCCCCCTCTGAAGCCCCCACTGTAAATATCTGGTTTCCAAAATCGAGGCACCTCTTGGTCTTAAATTTTATTCTAAAACAATAAAAACATGACCTGAACCACAAGCTGTTCTTTCAAAGAAATACCAGTACACACAAAAGCATTAAGTCTGAGGTACGTTTACCGGCACGTACAGACAGTTGTGATCTATTAACTCTGCAAACGAAACAACAGTATTTCATGTTTCCAACATTAAGACAGCAGTAAATTGGAAAAAAAAAAAAAAAAACAACTCATTTTGTAACAGGCAAATCCTTTCAAAGACAAAGAAGCACAGAACAATAAACATAGTATTTGAGCATCCTTTTAAATTCGCCAAAGAAAGGTAACAAATGCCCCAAACCACTTTGAAAATATTTTTATCTCTGAAACCTGAATTAAAATGCAGAATAGTTTTCTGCAATAAAGTCAGATGTGTAACTCCTCAAATGGAAAACGGTTAACCTGCCACAAAGTCTATAGTCAAAACAAGACAATCAGGTGGGCCCTACTGACTTTACCTCCAGCATTACAATTCCCCATTTTATACACATCTCTGACAATTTTATCAAACGAAATTTCATATTTTTAAAATTCACGACAAAACTGCATTAACATGGACACTGTGAGTATCAACGAGGTCAGTAAGATAAATATACTTAAATAAACTATTACGGTTGAAAAATTCAGTAAGAGACAGGGTTTACTTTATTAAATGCAACTTTATTGTTGCCATCTTGTCTTCATTTATTAAACAAACTGAATAGAATTCAGAACACGCTATTGAACAAAAGGTATAAAAGTCAACTAGAAGCAATAATCCTATTTTTATACAGCAACAAATCAAATGCACAGTATGTTGTGGGTTTTTTTGTTGGGTTTTTTTTTTTTGTGTGTGTGTGTGTGTGTGTGTGTATGTGTGATCGCGAGTGATTGGCTTTAAAATAAGCTAAGTGCCTGAAAGGCAAAAATTCCTTTATAATTCCAGCCATAAGTCTGTGAAAGAGACTTTAAGGCAGCCCAACATCTTTATGATGCCGCATAATGTGCTGGTTCTTCTCTGAAGGCCTTCGGAAACCTTTCTTGCAATACTCACACCGGTGAGGGTAGTCTTTTGTGTGAATGGAAATCACGTGCCGTTTGAAGCCTGAGGCGTCTGTAGTGCTATACTCACAGTACTCACATTGATAAACTTTCCTGCCACTGTGTGTTTTCATGTGTTTTTTCAGCTCGTTCTGTTGCCTAAAGCCTTTTCTACATCTCTTGCACCTGAAGGGAAGATCCTTTGTGTGGACTGAGAGTATGTGGCGACTCAGAATGAAGGGATCTGCAATCTTAAAGTCACAATGTCTGCACTGGTGCAATTTTTTACCCTTGTGAGCCGCCACGTGCTTTTTCAGTTCCGAAGGCCGATGAAAGCCTTTATCACACATATCACACTTGTGAGGATAGTCTTTTGTGTGGACCGAAATTATGTGTCGTTTCAGGTCGCTGGAGTTTGAGCTCTTGTGGTCACAATGCAAACACTGATGCGTTTTGCTTTCTTGATGCATAAGCGTGTGCTGCTGCAGCTCTTTGGTATCCGAAAAAGTCTGGAAACAAATATCGCACTTGAGCGGCGTTTCCTTGCTGTGTTTAGTCTTTACGTGGGTTTTGAGGTTGGAGGAGTCGGCGGAGCGGTACTCGCAGTACTGGCACTGGTAGGGCTTCTCCCCCGTGTGGATTCGCATGTGCTTCTTCAGCTCCGAGGGGTGGCGAAATCCTTTGCCACACTCCACGCAAATGTGAGGAAAGTTCTTGCTGTGGACAGCTAAAAGGTGATGGCTCAGCAACCCCTGCTCCGCTGTCTCGTAGTCGCAGAATTTGCACTTGTGCATTTTGTTAACTCCTTTGTCCCTGTGCACCATCTTGTGAGTAAATAAAGTCCCCGCGTGAGAGAAGCTCTTCCCGCACTCGTCGCACTCGATAAGCTTTTCCGTTTTGTTGGTCAGCTTGTGACTCTCCAAGTGGTTATGTAAACTTATTTTTTTGTTCGTAGTGTAATCGCAGTCTGTGCATCTGTATTTCTTCTTGGTAAGAAGGTGCTCCGGGTGGTTTTTCATGTGCCTTTTCAAGAAACCTCTAGATTTAAATTTCTTTCCACAAATCATGCAGGGGTAGACTGTCAAGGGATGACCGTCAGGGCCAATGATTATTGCTGAAAAACAACAGAAAACCCTTCATCGATATCATGCTATGATACCACACGTCAATAAATGTTGTAAGTCAACCTTAATCAGCTGAATTGTTAAGTAAGATCAGAGTCAGACACATGCATCATACTATATAATAAACAAACTCATTACTGGGTAGGTAAAATAAATCGAGGGAATTACTACTTCAATTCATTAGTGGGTTAGGTAGAAGAGACTGAGGGAATTACTACTTTCATTCATCATCAGGAGAAAGGAAGTACTGTTTTTTGATGGAGACAACCAAAGCATCACCCAGCTGTTCTTCAGCTCAAATAATTCTGCCTTGAAGAATTCTGAGCGAGTTCTCACATTAAATACACACAGAAACCCACTCTGGTGCAAAGAACAGCAGCCAACTTGTTCAACGGAGTATTACATAGTAACATAGCACATGATCTGCTTTCACTTTCCACGAATCTATAGATAAAAGTTTAATCTGGCAGCTTCATCACCTACTGCTGACTACAATTCGTATGTCCCCAAATTAACACCTCCTCCTTGTGCCATCTGTCACAGCTACACTCTGAAGAGGTAGCAAGCAGAAATCAATGAGAACACACTGCACACAGAGACACCTCAAAGCTTTGGAACTTATTTGCACTCATCCCGCAGCCTGATTTGTTTACCCTGAATTTGTCTAGGCATGCTAAAAAGCTCTCTTTTCCAAAAATGTTTTAGAAGAACCGCCTAGGTAGCTGGAAATAGAAAAAGCAAACTTTAAGATTAAAATTTGCCTGGTTTACTAATTCAGTGCTAGACAAAACCAACACTCCTACAGTTAACTCACAATTTGGGAAGAAACTTTAAGTATCATTTAAGGTAAGGCTAATAAAGAAAACAGTTGTGCTTCTTCAACTTCAAGAGACCAAATATATCATTCGGACCACAATACAGTAACAGCATAAACTAAAGAATGCCAAAACAGCACATCTGCTCTTACAGATGCAAGTAAGAACACTGCCGTGAACATCGAGGCAATTGATTTCACAATTAAAACAGGAAAGGGTACAGAAGTTACACTACCTACCCTAACATATAATGTTCAGATTTTCCAGCTACTGATTGGGCTGATATAATGAAATGGGTTGTTCTATGTATTTTCATAAATGTCAAAAAGGCTTCCTTAAAAGTACTATCACAGAACACTGTTTATCTACCTTCATCTTTAAAAAAGTTACATTAAACATTAAAATTGGTGTGGCAAGTTAAGTATATAGGTTTCAATCCTTTGCTATCATACTGATTTTTTCGGCCAGAGCCCGTTTCCTTTAAAACACACACCCCCCAACCCAAACCAGCTCTGTGTTTAAAAACTTTAAAATTAAACATGCACTAATTTATGATGCAGAAATGTTGTCGACAAACTAATTCCCAAAGTATTCATGGCTTTTTCTGGGACATTGCACACTCTATCAGCAAAGCCCATCTCTTTATGAATAACTGCCCAGAGGAAGGAGAGCATAACCAGCCACCAGCCACTCACCTGTTTGATACTGCCTAGACTCGGGTCTCCTTTTCTTCTTTGGTTTTTGTTTGGCCAGTCTCCCAAGCCCAGCTGACTCATCTATGTGCAAAAGAGCACTGGCAGTGCCATTTCGGCTTTCGATGCCATCATTGTTATTACCTAACAAGAGAAGGTAAAAAGTTACCTACCATCACCACTCTACAGATTATTTGAGGAACATATTCTACAATGACAATATAAGAAATTGTAAGCTATTATCTGGACATTTAATCAAACCATAACAGGATGAGCTGCAAAATTTCTCTGTATTTAACTTAGGTACTATGAACCTGGAGGCGCTGGCTTTGTTAAACTGATTTTACAGGAGTGGAACATTTACAGGAATTAATGGGTTTCCATTTCACAAATAGTTCTCCTTTAAATGCAGTAATTTTTGCATTTCTTTGGTTACTAACTATGCCCAAAATGTTTAACAGCAGTAAACAGCAACATGTCACAGTATTTACTGTGCCTTATTTTCTTCTCAGTCCCGAACTACATTCACGTGTGAGCTTCCATTCATTTCTGGACATCTGAATTCACCTGACTGAAGTTTCTCACACACCAAGTTTCAGAACTGGAACTGTGATCAAAGAATCGTTCTGAACAGCCCATAAACTTGCACACAAAGAACACTACTTACTACTGGCACACCTGATGCTTTAACACTTGCAAATTCTTTCTACTGGGAACAAAGAGCATGCTCAGAATTATACCATAGAAAGAAGTAAACAATCACAGAGCTTCATGTTTAATACACAAACGGTATCACTGGATGTAAAACAAACATGCAAATTACAAGTAAATATATCTGTATCTTTGGGAAGGTATTTATTGGGAATCAGTTTAATATTGGTGATTTAAGGGCAGATGACAAAATTTTAATGACAAGTTTTGTGATTAAGGATTTACTTGAATCAATAGAAGGCAAGAGTTCTTAGTGAAAGCAAAGCACAAACAAATAAGACAGGAAGAGTGAAGTGGAAGAAAGTGCAAGATGCTTAATAGCTGTTCCCTTTGCAGAGTGCTGAGAGTGAACACCATTAATATAAGATTCAGAGCCAGGAATAGGCATGTGCAAATTCTGGAGATTCTGATCTATATGCTAACTCTAGTGTTCAACAGTAAACGTGGCAAGTGACAAACACTGAAAAGAAAAACCCATTCACATCTTACAGGTAGAAAGTTTGTAACGGGTACATGAGGAGTCCTTCTAGAGTATAATCCAAAACAGGCCCCAAACATTTTCTAATACTAGAATAAAATTGTAAGAACTTTCTGGAATGTAAAGCACAGTGGGACTGGGCTTTGCTACAATACAGTACCAAAATAAATTTAACCTTTCAATATGCCATTGTTACCAGCTCTTAAACCCTCCTTAAAAGCAGAAGAGTCTGGGAAGTGCAGATGACAAGCCTCTGCCATCTTCATGCTTCAATGATGATCTTAAGATGATCTTAAAAGGTTCCTTCCAACCTAGGTGATTCTGTGATTATTTCTTCCCTTCCTGTCACCTCTCACCTTGCACGTTAGGCTGCTTACTAGTGACAATGCAGTAACTGCACTGTTTCCCATGCTTTTACATTCTTCTTTCAATTCCATCTCCCTGTTCTTAATACACTCTGCTCATTTTTCTCCTCCTTCTCCAAAAATCACTGAATGTTCAGTCTACAACTGTCTCGTGTTCACTTGATTTCATTTTTAATTCCCACTCATCCTGGCTTCTGTCCTTTTCTCTCTCCACTGAAATCATCCTCACCAGTATGTAGCCAAAGATAAGGCTCCAGGTGCGCTCCCATCCATCTCCTAAACAACTTTTAAACACACACTGCTCCCTGAAATCTTGCCCTCCTTTGACGTATGCCCATGATTCCAGCCCCCACTGCATTCTCAGCACTTCCCTGCCTTTGTTTTTTTTTGCCGGCACCATCACCACAGTCCACACCATACAGACATTTAACCTCAGTTTTGTCCTCTACTCTATTATTTCTTCCACTTTGTTTACTCAAATTATGTCTAGAAGGAGAACGCGGAAATACAGAAACCTTTCTAAGATGAGATTTTGATCTACCAGCTTACGTAAGGCTTGGAAATCAGTTTGTACACCAGTCAGTGCACAGATACTAACGATCAAGAAAAATGATTTTGCATGCTGGAAATATTCTCAAGGTTCTGCTGTAATTTTAAGATTAGAAGTCACCCTCCAGCTTCTTTTTTATTAATCAATTAATTATTTCCATTAGTGAAATCATATTTTATATGTTTCTTCTAGAAAGCATTTAAGCTAGAGGTCAGTGTTGCATTTCACTGTTACACTGACTCTTACATATTCCCACCTATCTGCTTTTTTTTTTTTTTACCACCATATAAAAATACTCATTCTATTCCCAAGCCAGCTCTTATTGTGTCCTAAAACTGTGAAGGACAGATGCACCTAAGATACAATTTTTCAGCTGAAAGCTCACATACTTCCCCTTCTACAACATGAAAATATGAAGGAAAATACTTATTAAAACAGGAATAAGAAGAAGCCTGCCTTACAGCTTTTCTTCTCTTTTTAATTTTAAGGCTTGTTATGCCAAGAAACCATTTTTAAATTAAAACTTTATAAATAAACACAAAAGCATAAATACTCTACTACCCTCCAAAAAACCCCCAACATTTTGCTATAGACAGTGTCATCAGGAATTCTTTGAGAATTACCTACCATAAGCTGCTGCCCAAGCTATGGGCATGAAAGTTTTAATTTCAGTGTCATCAATTTGCTGTTCATGGGCCACTGCTGCATCCTCCTCTCCTACAATCACTTCCATATAAACCTCATCAGCTATTTCTGCAACATCTAAGAGGAAAAAAAAGTCAAAAAAAGATTAATAGGAACACTGCACTGTTGAAAGTGAAAATCCCTGTTCCCAAATGAAAGCCACCTACTTACTTAAGTCTTCGTCTTCATGCTGAGAATCATTTACAGTCATGTAAACCATTTTCTCCCTTGGAATACGAATACTGCTATTTTGATCGAGTAATCCAACTGCGTGGTCATTCTCTGGCTCGCTCTCCACAATGTCTACTGTGCCACCTAATTAGAAAGATCAGAGCAAAATATTTTAAATACACTTTGTTCAAATTCTATACTAAACCACAGCAAACTGAAAGTTTGTAACTCTCTAACATTTAGATCTGCAGTCTAAATAACCTGAGAAACCACAGTCTTTATTTGTGCAAAATTTCAAATGTCAGGTTGGAGTATTCTAAAATGAGCGTATTTTACCTAAATCATCTTCTCCAGGATCTGCTTTGAATATATAGACCTTGATGACTTCTGGACAAATGCCATCCACTTTACAAGAGCCACTTTCTGACTCTGCTTCCATGGTAATTTCAGCAGAACCTTCGTGTTCTATCTTACCAGCATCATCCACTACAAAAACAAGTTATTACAATTATCCAGTCATATACAGACAGACATATATGAAATACTTTATTATGTAATTACTCAAATTTGGAAGCAGTTTAAAATGAAGTCGTGATAAAGAACCTACCCATAAATGCTTTTTTCATATCCTTGAAAACAATGACTATAAACAGAAATAAACTCAAGCCATGTCTTCTACTTAAGAGGGAAGAGTGCTGCAGCGATATGATTAGAAGCATGACCACCACACCAGGCAATGCTAATAGGGAAACAGTGATCTGCAGCAAGATGATGGCGGAAGGAACTGCATGTTAGTACTTACTCTGTGGCATAATTTCACTTACTCTCAGTTTTAATTGCTTTCTCCTTCACAACTAATAACTGGATTTTTTTCCAAAAGCGTTATCTGTTGCTTAACCCTGTCTCTAACATAAGGGGTACTATTTCTGACAGTCAGATCTGGTTCCTTGCATTGCAGTGTCACTGATGCTTCTTCAGCTCACCAGAGAGGAAACCTAAATGAAAACTACAGGAAGAAACCCCTCCATTTTTCTCATCCACTCAACAGCTGAGGCATCAAGCACAGTGTCAACGCGCTGCCCTGACACTACAGCGCTGGTCAACCTATTCAACTAATTGCTCATGGTGCCCTTAATGAAAGGGATTTGCACTCAATTTTATGCTGTAGCCCTATACACTCTCCTTACTATTGTCTCAAATGTTTCTCTCTTCCTTTCAGAAGTGAGACGACACCATACGTGAGCTTGAATTGCTGTAACTTGCCTAGGCCTCCCACGTAAACAGGGCTAACAGCCAGCTTTACGAGGAACACATTTCTGATTTTTAAGACACACTCTGCATCAGCATGCACACCCACACACCATCTTACTTCACCAAGCGTGGGTTTTCAAGACATAAACACTAAATACGTGTGTACAAAAATCAAATCTATCATCTCAAGGCCTTCAGAGAATGTCTCAATTTCAAAAGCCTCACAAGTTTCTTGAGTGTTCAGATCATTTAGGAATTCTTGACATGATGGCACAGGTTTGTAATTTGTGACTTCATTTTCATAAAGTCCCTTTTGGAGGCTGACATGGCCCTCTCAGATCCATGCATGAATTCAATTCATAAGAACAAGACATGAAATTTATGCTAAAGCAAGTGTAAGAACTGTCCCATAAACGTTACAGAATTTTTAACCACTACGACTACCACAAACAAAATACTTAATGTAGTATGCACGTTTTACTGGCACTCATTAAACTACCCTAACTAAATCATGGTTAACTACTTAGTAACTTCAATTCTTCCATTTACTTTAAGATCTCCTTTTAAAAAAACACCTCAAAACACTATTACGATTATTTTCCTGCCATGACGTCAATAAATTAGCTGTTAAATAAGATAAACTAGCACATGTTTTGTCTCATGTATCAACCACAATTGTATTTAAGTACAATTTCTCAAGCAGGCATCGTTATTCACAAAGAAATATGAACAACATTAAATTATGAAGCGCTCAAATAAATTAATAAATCTCCTCACCGAAAGAGCAGCAGAAAAAACATTCAATAGTCTTACGCCAGGTTCACACTCAATGGCCACCGTACAGAATGCTTCAAACACTAAGATGTTTAAAAGTGATTCTGTGTCCCAGGCCAACACAACACCTTGTAGTTGAAACCTCAAAGCATTTAAAAAGTCAAAACCTTCAGATATTCTTTGGAATCATGTTAACAACGTAGCTCCACAGTACATATACTCAGTTATTGAGCAGATTTTCATAAATTCTTTGGCATATGCATGAAACACCAAACGTCGCTGGAACCCTGACAAGTATATTTGCTTTCGTTCCTACACGAAATTTATGTAGTTGTCCTCCTTTAGCTTGGCTGTTTCCAGTGTCACGCACGTGTACTTGGAAGGCTTTCAAGTGAGTGTAGACCGACTTTACACTGCTGAAGCCAAAGGGGAAGCCTGCCACTAAGCTCAACTGATGCTGGAACATATTCAAGGAAGGAAAATTATGGCTGAAGCAATCAGAGAGAAAACAAACCTACATACACTGGTTTCTTTTAACCAAAGCAGAGTTTACTTCTATACATATATGGAAGTATTCATTGATAACATTTACACAACAGAAGCATTCTAGATCTTAAGAACATGCTCCATTTACTCTTTGAAACAAGTTCTCCGAGGTTCAAAGTCATGATTAAAAAAATTCATTACACAATTTAGAATTTGTTTATCTCTGATTTCCCTCTATATTCAACAGTGTTTTCAATATGTAACAACTGGTTGAAATATTTTTTAACAGCGCAATTAAACTGTAAGAAAATTCATATGTAGGAATAGGAATATTAGGCCAACTATTCTCATGCAAAAGGAAAAAAATTCACTCTTGACAGGTAGCAATAGCTGCAAAACTAAAGCCCCTGAAGGGCTTTAAAAGTAATAGTATTTGCAGTATAGTAGCCAACAGGTAACAGGAAGGAAAGCAGGGTGGAAAGAAAAAGGTAGGAAAAAAAAGAAAATAAAAATCAGAAAAAGAGACAAAAAAGGCAAAAGAGAACGGGCATATATCACACAAAGCACAATTTCCATTGTATTTTGTTCTATGGCTACATAAGCTTTTATCTCACTGATTCATTGATGCTCTGACAGCATTTATGAAATTTGATTTCTATTTAACACTTCCCCTATGTTTCTGCATTCTCCACATGTCTCAGTCTCACAATCAGAGAAAATGATATTCATAAATACTTGACTGATCAATGTTTAAAGTTGGAACTCTGATGGTGTTTAAATTTTTCATTCAAATTCACAGCCCATCAAGGGATCCCACAAATACTGTGCATGACTGGTCTTCTCTTACATTGCTCCTCTTTGAAATTAAAAAAAAAAAAACCACAAAACAACAAAACTCCAAAAGTACTTAAAAGTATTAGTTCAGCTTGTAAGAGATCACTTCCTTTCAAGTAGAGACCCGGGGCAGTTATTAAACTAATCACAAGTCACATGATAGAAAAAAAATTCAAACTAGCATTATTCCAATGCTGTCATACCTTGTGCCTCCATTTAATTAGACATTTAACTGAACACTAAAAACTTTAAGTATATTTCCCCCCTCCCTCTACTAGCTGGTAGCTTTACTTCAGCAAACAAGCATTCAGACTAATTCTCAAAATTAAAGAAAAAAGAGAGATAAAAATTATTAGGCACACCATTATTTTACGTAAATTGCAAGAATGCATTCTACGGCTGGTTTGCTAATGTTCTTCTCAGACTTCACTGATGAAAGGAGCCTGCTCTTTGCATACTATGAGCTGTAAGAAACAACTAGAAAAAGTATGCATGTTGCAGTAGTTATTTCCATATAGAGAAAATGCTTCATTTTTTATTAAAAACATAAAAAGGTGTCACACAACATGAAAGATGTACCATATTTAAAGCCTGTCTAGTTAGCATTTACATTATAAGGGTATCAACAAAAAGAGACCAACAGATAAAAAGAGGAATAAAGAATAAAGCAAGGAAATAAAAGATGTAGGCAACGTTAACAACAGGTTGCTTAACGTGTGCTATCATGATGACATCATTTGTTTCCTAAAAAACATTACATCTAATAAAAAAAAATCCCATAACATCATAATGTCCAGCCAAAAATGATCTCCTATATCTATACCCTCCTATTTAAATAAGTCCAATAGCATTCTTGGGACAGAAACAAACCCTTGTGCATTGATAGTAAAACCAGTATTTAAAACCCAGATGAGGCCAATTTCCCCATATAGGAACATAAATGCTACCCCAAGATGCTACATTCATTTAAACGGTACATCTTTTGTTACACCATGGCACATACACTTTCCTTAAGAAGCTGGTTTTCCTTTTTTATATCCAATATTTAATGGAACAGCAGATACAGACTTTGTAGCCTTGCAGTCTTTTACTCCTAACTAGAAAAACGCCAATATCCGTAACTGTTATTTTTTAATGGTTTCCACAAGCTTTTACATTTATTCTTTTCTTCTGTTTATGCTTTATGTGCAATTAAATGATGAAAATTAATGAACTGTAAAAGATAAAATTCATTTAAGCAGTAAGAAACTTCCATCTTTTGCATATCCACAATGCTCATTGCTAAATAACAAACTGAAACAATTCTTACAAACATTCTAAAAAATGTCAGTATCTATATGAGTTCAACAGATCTTAAAATCTGTCTAAGGAGCAATTAGGAAAGAATAATATATTTTGTCAGCTTTTATGTTCCCAAATGATTTTCTCTGCTGCTAAAAAATACATATATTGGGATACTTGTCTGCTTACAAAATAAACAACCCTATTTAATCATTCTTAATGGAAAAGGCCACTGCTAACTATTCTGTTTTCTTTAAAATAGATTAAAAGCATGCTGTATTCCCCAGACAGATTTTGTTCAGTGACAGTAACATTTTACTTGTGCTTCACTCAATAGCAGAGAATTCCTAGTCCACTGAAGAAGTTATTTTTACTGTCCAGTTACCTCTTAAACAGTAAAGCAGGTTTCCTAACCTGTGGGACAAGATAAATCTGTTCTATTTTGATTTTAATGCCATTGCCATTACACAGGAGCAACAGTATACCCTATGCATCTGAAGCTCCTCTAAGGGCAACAGTCTAGCAGAGGAGAACTTCCTGAGCTCCAAACTCCTATCTAACACTTGCCCTTCTTGCCTGGCTCTTCCTGGCACAAATAGGAGGCCAAGCTCTGAGGCATCATTCAGCTCAAGGGAACTTTGATCACCCTCACCTCTCACAGTGACCTCCTGAGCAGCATGGAATTCCATGGCAGCAAGTACAATCTCACATAAAGAAAACCACAATTTCCTACATCTTGAAGAACCTCCAGCGAAAAAGAGGAAGCTATTGGCTTATGTTTAGGAAATAAAGTATTTTGTTTTCTTGAGTAGAAGTCTGCTTCTTAGGACGGCCCTAATGAAGGCATGAACTTTATGGCTTTGTTGATCAGATCCATTATTTTCAACTTAAACATCCATCAAGGATGAGAATGGATGGGTTTCACATAAACCGATGAAAAGATGCAACTGTTATTGTCTCTGAGTACCCTGGGTTCTGGCTCCTGTGAAAAGTGTTGATTCAGATAGAACAAGCAAGAGGCGTGTCTAACTCAGAGCAAAGTAAGGCTATGGATGGACATAGCATAGCCCCTGGATTTGCATGCATCGTGTAACCTCCCAAAACTGCAGCTTACACTTAGTGAGGCTACCTTTCCCTCTCCAGACTCCCCTTGTCACACCTCCTTTGTGCCTCACCATTTAGCAAACCTCCTTGAATCCTTTTCAAGCTACTAACTAGTAGGAGTTTGCCTTCTTTGTTGAATGAATATCTGATTCTGCTCTGCTGTAAGTGCCCCGAGTCTACCACGGACCAAAAACGAAGCTCGAGGGGAAAGACTTATCCAAGAAAAAAGGTGAGTACATCAAAAGGTAGTGACAATATAAGCTGTGCCAAGAAATATTATCTTGGAAATGAAAATAAAATTTTAAAAAGTACTGGTGATCAATGTAGAGGCTGAATTAAATCTAAATGGGAAAAGAAGTATTAAAAACACTGAGCTTCTTGAACCAAAGTCACAGAATGAAACCCACAGGGATTGTACTCTTTGAAAAGACAAACCATAAACCAGTCTGAGATCAAGAAAGGTAGAAACACAACATTAAAAAAGCACACATAGATTAGTAATTTCAAAACACCTGTCTTCAGGATAAAGCCAAGAAAATGGCCTTAAGAAAATCTAGGTAGATCTAGCTCATTAGGAACAAAAATGGAAACACCTGAAGAGAGCCACAAGATAGGAAGAAGACAGCAAAAAGATTTTGCCAATAACTTCTATTGAAGGCTACAGACTAAGAAACCTACAACAGAAAGAACATGAAGTGTCATCACCTGCTTGAACAGCAAAGGCATCCTGAAGAACACAGTCTAGGCTCCCAGACCTGGGAAGCAGCTACATTCGGCTACTGTTAATAGCAGACAAAATTACATTCCAACATCTGCCCTAGCAGTTCAGAGAGGTTTGCCAGAATCAAGCATGAATTTACAGGTTAGGATGAAAAAATCAAAAACCGCGCTTAACATTCCTTTTAAAAACCACCTAATACTAAGTTTGACTGAAGAATTGAGACAGTCAACAGATCAATGAACACAAATACTGCCAAGGCAACAAAGAAATATCTAAATTAATTCAAATAATGTTTTCCATAAAACAAAGAGATTATTTGGCAAGATAGTCTTTACTTGATGGAAAAGCACTAGACTCTGACTTCACAACCTGAAGAACTTGTTATGCAAGCTTTAAACACAGTAGGTGGTAACAGGGAACTTCCCTTTAAAATGAACTGTAGAACATACTTAACATTTTAAACACAAATAGAAAGAATGCGTGTTTTGTAGCTCAACAATTGTTTTATATGCTGGCTTATTTAAGGTTCTGAATCTAACCAAACTATATCACAAGACTATCAAGAGGCATTTAATATTAAATAGAGTATGAAACTACAGAAATACATGACTGAAAATGGAGAATATTCCAGCACAACTAAACAATAAAATTCCTGTGTTTTCTGCCAGTTACCACCTGCCGACAACTGGTCCATCTAAGAAAACTGGGTGGGTATTTTAGGGATCATGGCGATAATGCCACCACCAAGACATTCTGTCCTCATTCAGCCACCGGCACCGGCTGAATGGGACCTACCCGCCCCTCTCACTTGAACTTACACAGAGTTTGCAGAGCGATCCTAGGGCAGCAGCCCCACAGACCTCACTCCTGCCCCAGCTGCAGGATGACAACCTGCAGGGGGAGGCTGAGAAGAGACAGGGGCAACAGTATCCTAAGGAGCTACAGTCCTCAGGGATAAGAAACAGGTTAAGGATGGCCACCAGAGCCTTTACACAGTCAGGCCTCGATTATCTATAGGTAGATCATCCGCTTTGTTGCCTAACTGTGCTGCAGGTGCAGATGCATTTCAGCTGCTTTCATCTGATCTAAGTCAGGTCCAGAATCAGAAAGTGCATTGGATAAATACTATCTCTGAGAGCAGCATTCCTGATCTCTTTCACCCCAGCATGGATTTTGAAGCTTAATTTTACAATATTCTGTGCTATCCGTACTTTGCATTATCCCATTTCATTTTTTTCCCACATAATAGAGAATTAACTGTACCTCATATAAACTCAAAACATGGCTGCACAAGGTTACTCAAGGAACTCAAGAGATGATAAATTAAGAAATGCAGTGATCCTAGGTAAGGAGAAGCAACATTAAAATCCATAAGTACACGATATAAAATTAAAACAAGTTATTATACATTTCAAAAAAATCTCCAAGGAGAAGAAAAAAGAAAAAAGAAAAAAGAAAAAAGAAAAAAGAAAAAAGAAAAAAGAAAAAAGAAAAAAGAAAAAAGAAAAAAGAAAAAAGAAAAAAGAAAAAAGAAAAAAGAAAAAAGAAAAAAGAAAAAAGAAAAAAAGAAAAATTAAGCAGAGCATGAAGCATGCCTCATCAATGGAGTCATTTAATGCTACACAAAACTGAAGTGCCTGAAATGGCAATTAAACAAACCAGCCTAACAACAGGTTTTTTATTTCTACAACATTCAGCAGTGACACTCTGATATTCCTAGGTGCTGCAATGAGTAAGCACTGTAATAGCTAACATACTTAGTGTAAGCTCTAGTTCACATACATGGATATCCTCAGTAGAAACAGGACTGATGGTATGCTCTGGTTTTCTCCACCCTCTACTTTAAGTCTTTTGAAATGTGATTCAAATGGATTGTGCCACTGATCCTCAGGGAGATTAAGATATTCAGGGTTGCTTCTCAGCTGTGAACAGCACTAGCTACTCTTTTTGTTAACAGCATGCCTCCATCCTTTGCTTATTGAGAGAAGAAAACATATCCTAATAGCAAAGAAAACTATAGTATTGCCTGTATCTAACTATAAATGGGGTGGAAGGGGTGGGGACTTCACAGAAAACAAGACATGGATAACAAATTGTCATTTGGATTTCCATAAAACAGGTTTTTTTACCTTCTCTTTCCCATGACTTTTTTTTTTTGTTTTCTTTATGCCTTGGCAATAATATTAGTAACCTGCATATACATGTGTTTTCGAGCAATGTCATTTCTTCCAGTTCTTACTAAGTATATGCCATTTAGTTTACTGGAATTCTTACTCTTTTGTTCATGTGCTATAATATGCGACCAAAATAATTTATACACAAAGATGCATTTGCCAGTATTTCTCTCCATTAGCCTCACCAGAAATTTTAGCTGGTACACATTCCTAAAAATACCCCCATTTGAGTACTTTTGTGAGATCTGTATTTCAATAAATAACACAGAAAATCTGGTTTTGATACCACCATAACCCCTCCCTCAGATGTTTCAAGCGTCACTTGGGCCCATATCGTAAGAATTTTGATGGCTTTACCCAGATACTTACAAGAAATCATAAGGTAATCTTCACAGTTGCCCTTCTCGTCTTGATGTTCCACAGGGATTCCATTGGCATCGATCACTGCCTCTGATGCACAGTCTGCTACCAAGACTTCTTCAGAAACAACATCTGTTCCCAGAGTATCAGTGACAATATCTGTTTCTTCAACATTATCATGAACTACATGTTCTACATGTCCAACTTCAGGTACATGCATTGACTCGGTTGTCAGTACATGTTCTGGTATAGACATTGCTTCTGCTGTTATGTCAGAAGCTAAAACATCATCTGGGACAGTGCAATGAGCCAAAGAAACCTCTTCGGCTACGTCTGTGTCCAGCACTTGTTCAGGAATAATGACAGTTTCAGATACATCTGGCTCCTCCATAATATCTGGGCACTGAACATCCTCGATAACAACATCCTCAATGACATCTTGGATTACTACAGAATCTGGATCATCAGGAACAAAATTATGCACGGTTATGTCTGAGTCGACTACATCTGAAACAAATACTGTTTCCTGTACTTCCACAACAATCTGATCTCCATCCATATGTCCTGCATCAGCTCCTGGAAAACATAATTAAAGTAGCAATTAAATTGTAAACCTAAGTCAGATGAAGCGGTTAATAACTGAAAGTACTTCGATTTTACTTCAACTTTAACACTATGCTGCAATTCAGTAAGGCAGACATAATAGCCCGTAGGTAATTAAGATAGGCAGATATAGGCAGAGCTGATAAGGCAAGTCCTCAGTAGGTGCTAACGTAACTAAGATGAACAAGAATTTTCAGACTCTCCCCCAATATCCAAATAACTACTGCTTCGCAGAACAGTAGCTCATTCATGTTTCTCTGAGTAATAAAAACAACTGAAAATTAAAAGCAACTACTCTGTACAAAAGGATTGATGAAGCACAGCGCTTTTAAGCTAAAACAAAATCAACAACAGTCAATAGCATCTAATGTGAACATTTATCTATATATTAACTCCTGACAGACCTGTTGGATCAAAAAATGCATTTGGCTCATGTGGCTGCAATTCAAGCCCATCTTCATCCATGGCCTTTAACTTTCATCAGTCACAGCGTCTGTAGATGGTAAAGAAGAAAAGTTATTTAACTCTTACTGCTGCAAGGAAGTTTGCCTTTGCCTGTGCTCTAAAAAGCTGAAATTTTTGGCACACACACACACACACACAGAGAAGCAAGAGATTAAGGGGTATTAAAAAAAAAAAAGAAAAGGACAAAGCCTAGACAACTTCATTCTCAAATCTTTTTTGGATGGTGGGGAATACAGCACTGTCATATCAATAAAGCTCAGTAAGATAAATTAAAGGTAGCAGCTAATAATCTGAAATGCACTCTGCTTTTGATGTCCTCTGTGTTCATACCCAGACAGCCAAGAGAAAGTTACTCTTACATCACTCCAGGAACTGAAATCACCAATGTAAACTGCTTCCAGAACATAATACCATATGTTTTCAAACCTCAGATGTGTGAATATTTTAAAAATTCCTGCCCCAAGACAAAGTACCTATTTGCTTTTATATTAAAAAATATCACCAATTCTCAAAAATTACTGATGTCATATTATACCACATTTGTTTGAACAGAATGTCAATGTTTCTTCGATATGTAATAACAAATTAAGATTTCGATTTTCTTAACAAAAGAACCAAACAAGACCACAAAGTTAAAACACTTACTAAAATCTGAAACTGCAACCTAAATTTTGCTGCTTAAATGTGTCCATTATAACTAGGATCAGGCAAAGCTAGCTTAAAATGGGATCTAGCATGAACTTGTACTACTCCCTTGCACTTGGTCCAACTAGCTCCCTAAGTGCAGAACCAGCAAAAGGCAACAGAATGTTGCTACACATTTCTGTTCCTGTTTCTGTACAAGTGGAAGACATGATTCTCCTTTCTCCAAACATTCTTCATAGTGACAGTATCCCATGATACTTTCACAAATAACCTAGAGAAAACAAGACTCTGCCCAAGGTTTCCACAAGAATCACAACCTTTACAAATTATGTCAACTAACATTTACATTGACTAAGTCTTCATGGGGGCAACTGCTATACAAAAGAGCAAATTAACAACTACTCCAAACCCACAAAACTACAACCATAACATGTAGCAAGTATTTTCTAGGCTTCATCATTCTTCTAGCTCAGCTCTTCATAACTCTTTGCAGCTAACCACCTAATTTATATATAAGAAAATGTATTTTTACAAGTTGAGGGAGATATATAGCTAGAAATTGAACTGCAGGAAAAGCAGCAGCAGCCTAATAATTTTCCAAGGGGCCTCATATTTGCATTTTGTTCAGTTGGAAGGCCCCTATATTTTAAAGACAGCTGTGCTAACAAATCATTGTGGTGTCCAGCTGGACATAAATAACCTCACAATTATTCTGACTGTAAAGCATTTCTGTCAGAAGCATCCACCATTAAGAGGAACAGCTCGTCACATAAATGGTTTTTTTTTTCAGAATCAGCAGCAGAAGAAAAGCATTTCTCAGCCTCACATACTAGACTGATGGCAATCAACTTCTGGCATGCCACAGAAACGAGAACAGAATCACAAGGTTTCATACAGTCATTTAAGCAAGAATTATTCATACCCAAATTGGTTTACTTCCATCTATTCAGTACACACCTAGCCAGTCTATTACAAATGTCTTTCTTATTCATCTTGTCATGTTTTCTGTGTTGTCTTCAGTGTTTAGTTTCTCCAGCGTTTAGTTTTCTGTAGCTTCTTCTCCAACTTCCTGTGTGCCTGTACCTATATTATGTTTATTACCTCCTCACCTGCACATTTTATCTCTCCAGCTTATAACTACAGCACACTCCCATCATCTACACAAAGCCATGCTACTCATCAATTTGTAGCAAAGATTGTATCAGCAATTCAGATATTTTTTTTTTTTGGAGGAGGCAAAGGGGATTAAAGGTTGGCAGAAATAAATTGCTTCTCCTCGGGCAACACACCTGTAATAAGACGCTAGCACTCGCTGTCCAGCTCTCTGGGAGAAGCCAAGATGCTGTTTCTGCCTGTGCTTTTGACAATGGTATTATCATACATATTAGCCTCTGATCGGCTGGGACCCATCCAGCTTGAAGTGCCAGTTCAGCACTAGCTACTGGAAGAACTGGCATTCGCTTTCTCTACTTCCTGCTTTCATCACTCACCTGACCACCACTTCACCACAAATACCTACTTCTTATGATTCACGTATGCATGCACTTTCTTGATTCTATCCTTTCCCTAAATTCTTGTGTCTATGAGTGAGGCTCTCCTTCATTGTACTTCTCTCTATCCTTTTCGCCCATGAGACCAAGAGGCTGCCACCACTACTTCTTGGCTTCCAGAACCAACCCGTTGATGCCGTTTCTTCACTGCTGCTGCTGTCCAGATTCCAGGCAACAGATGATAAAACCAACAAGTTTGTGGTGTTCAAGATGGTGCAGTTTCATAAAGACACCAGCAATGACAGCCCAGCAGACTTTCAGCTGCATATTCAGGGCCTCTTCTGTATTGGTGAGGTCTTTCCACCTACAGGGGGATAATATGCTACATACTGAATAATATGCTACAAAATGAAGACTCAGGATCTACACAAACTGAAGAAGCTCCCTGGCACATGTCTTCTCAAGACCAAGTCTAAGAAAGGACACAGATTTACACTTTGGTACAGGTTCCAAAGGAGAAGATAAAAAAGAATCTAACCTTTTGACTGACTTTCTTCCTAAAGAAGGTTTTCCATAATACACTTTTATACCCAGACCCAGCGAACAAATTCATGTACAGAGATTCTTCTCCCTGTGCAGGACCACAAAGACTTTAAAAATGCTCCACTAGAGAAAAGAACCCACTTCCACAGAAATTTGCTGTGAACAGAGGACCAGAAGAGTATGCAGGCATATAGAACAGGATTTAATTAAATTGCCTAAAGTTATAAAAGCAGCTAAATCAAAATCTGAAGTCCAAAAAGGCAGCAAGACATAATTTTTCTATCCATGGACGGAAAAAAAAAAAAAAAAAGATTTCCCTAGAATTTCCAGAAATCACCTCAGGTTTTGAACATTCTAAGCAGTAGATGAGAAAATACTGTGTTTCTTCCTTCTTTTTCTTCATCTGAGCAGTGGGACAGCACAGGGGCCCAAGATTCAGCCACACAAATGAAGTTATGCCACATGGTTCTGTACCAACTGGCAGCTCCATGCTGAAGACACTGCTGTGTGACACAAGAAATACCAGAGCTTCTCATGAGCACCACACCAAACACCTTCAAATCCCTTGGCAAGCACCCTAGGCTCTGTGGTACCACAAGTAATTCCAGCAGTTCATTTTCTTGAAAGATTTCAAGAACAGCAGAAAGTCCTCTCAGTTCTTTCATAATATTCAAAATATTTTCAAAATATCAAATAATTCAAAATATCAAAAATATTCCTCAAAATATTCAAAATATTACTTCAGGAGAAGGTTCTGGCACCCAGTCAATTTTCAATTCCAGTTTGGTAACCTAAACTCTCAAAGAGAAGCAGATGCCCAACCATGTCCCTACACTTAGCCCTTCTCAATGCCCAAATTTATGTGGTTCCTCATTCAAATCTCAGTCATTTGGGAACTGCTCTTCTACCACTATGACAGAAAGTATCTAAGCACCTAAAATCAGGTCTTCTAATGCTGAACATAACTAAATATCTACATCTTTTACTTGGCTTGGGTCTATACCAGCTTCACATGGATCAAGAATTAATACAACTCTGAAATACACCCAATTCTGTCTGCAAAGGTAGTTCTTACAAACTGATTTTTACTTATTTATTCAGTGTTGGCTGGTTTTGGTTTTATGAAAGCCAAGGCAATATTTTCAAGTGGCAGAAAAGATTATATATATTTTTGTTGGTTTTTTTTTCATGAGAGAAATGGTATTAAGCTATTAGAAATAAAATAACCTCCCCAACATAAAAACAGGTATTTTCCATAAATCTGATCTCGACTACAACAGTCAAAAGGAGCAACACAGGCACTGCACTAGTCTTGCCCCATTACAAATCCTTGACTCAATAGGCCTAGCAAGGTAATCAAGATGAAATAAAAAGAAATAGACGAGCTGTCATGTTTTAAAGAGAGAACAACTTTTAAAATAGTTCCTTAGAAGAAAGAGCTTTAATATGCCACAGAAACTGTCAGTTTCTCTGCTCTCACAAAAAAAAAAAAAAAAAAGATGAAATCTCAGAAATCCATCCTTATAAAAAATAAATAGATAGTCCTTTGTCTACTTCTAAGGAAAGAACAGTACATCTGTTTATTTGGGGTCAGGGGCATAAACCAAATACTCACGCAGCAAAACTCTGAGCCTTCTTCGAAATATAAAGGCACAAAAAGCGAAATTCCTCACATCCAAGCCTCGGCCCCTACCTACGCTGAGATGACTGAGAGCACAACCATAACCAAGTTCCCATCATGCCTTGCTACATCACATTAAAAATTGCAGCACGCCTTACATGTCCCAATTGGGTTAGAGCCCCGAGCTACCCGAAGCTGCTTCACTGTGGTTATGAGACGACGGTGGGTCCAGTCTCCACTACTGCTGCAGTGTCACAACTCTCCCTACGTGACCCACTTATGGAGAATGCGATGCACACATGCTCTCTCAGTAACACACACACGAAAGGTACAAAAATTATACTCCTATAGCATCTAATTCTTATCTTGGAAATAAGCCCCACGATTATTAGGCAAATAGCTGGAAGAACAAAACCAGCGTTACAAATGCGACGATGTAATCATTTAGCTGTTTATTTCCTGATGCACCTTCCTCAGTTTTGGCAGAAGAATCTGTACTGCTGTTTTCATTGTGATTTTGTAAAAAAATCTCATGCTCTTTTCCTCTTCGTTGTAGTTCAGCGGTGTATTTGCAGAAACTGGTTAAAAAAACCCCACAGGTTTTCTCCAGATTTCAGAGAGGTGTTGTGCGTCAGCACTAAAGCTAATTCTTAACAAACCCTAAATTATGGAAATAACCACTCCCGGGCGCCCCTTTGAAACTCAGGCGGGGGCTTCTGCAGGAGAGGGGATAGAGAGGAGCAGTAGCCAGCACCAAGGGGAAGGAGGGGACAAGGAGGTTTGGGGGCACCTCACGCCTCCACACCGGGCCTCTGGCGGGGCGGCCGGGCGAAGGAGGCTGCGGGCGAAACTCCCAACGCTGTCCCCATTCCCGGCCAGCCGGGAAGGAGGGAGGAAGGAGATCGCGCCCGGCAGGGGAGGGCACGGCTACTAGCCCTGGCGCGGCCGCACAGGAAGCCGCCACGGGCCGGAAAGCGCCGAGCTCCCCTGCGACTCGCTGGCTGGCAAGCGCCGAGGAGGGAGAGGCGGGGGAGAAGCGGGGGTGGGGGAGGTCTACGGGCTCTCCCTCTCCGGAGCCTGCGGCCCGGCGCTGCAATGAGCGGGGCCAGGGGCTCCCCCCTCCGGCCTGGCCCAGCCTGCGCGGAGACACGGGCTATGGCAAGCGATTAATTCAAGATGGCGCCCGGCGCCCTCCGCTTCCCCCCCCCGCGCGCCGCCATTTTGTCTCCTCCTCCAGACACTCTCCGAACCCCCCTCGGCCGGGCCCGGGGCCTGGCACCGACCTCACCCACCTCCCCCCGGGTCCACAACCACCCCCCTCCGCTTCCGCTCCCCTCACGCCGCCGCCCCCGCTGCCCAGTGCCGCTCCGGGCGTGCGGAACCCACCGGCCGAGGCCCTGCGGCCCGCTCTTTTGCCGGAGCCCTGGCGCGGCCTAGCTGCGGCCTCCTCGGGGCCTGTGCTGCGGCCTGGTGCGGGCAGGAGAAGGCCCGAGCCGGGCCGGGCGGCGGGGCCCAGCCCCAGGGTTGCTTACCGTACGGGTGGCGGGCGGCAGCACTCGCCTCGGCGCGGCCTCTCTCAGCGCGACTGGGCCGAGCGCGGCGGCGGCGGCGGCGGCTGCGGCGGCGGGGCGGGCGGGCGGGAGGGGAGGGAGGGGCCGAGCTCGGAGCTGAGTGGAAGCGGCCAAGCTCCCCGGGCCGGGCCCGCCGTCAGCACGTCACGTCACTGCCCGAGAGAGACCCAGGAAAAGGCGGAAGGGAGCGCGCCGCTGCCGCTGCTCGCCGCCTCGGGCCAGCTGCTCGCCGGGGCCGGGGCCACCGGGTGGGCCGGGGGCCGCTGCCGGGCGAGGCGAGCCGGCGCGGGTAGGGGTGGTGGTAGTGGCGGCGGGGGGGGGGGGGGGGGGGGGGGGGGGAGGCGGCGCGGCCGCGCTCGGCTCCCTGCGGCTCCTCCTGCCGCCGCCTCCGCCGCAGCCCGGCCGCGAAGCGCCGCTCGGGGCTCGGCGTGCGCCCCCAAAGCGGATCGGCTGCCCCGGGGACCCCACACCCCCCTCCCCATCTCCTCTCCCGGCCCCTCCATGCTGGCGCCGCCCGGGCGAGCCTCCCCCGCCCTCCGCCTCCCGCCGGCCGCCATTCCGCGGCGCCGGCCGCCAGGCCTGCGGCCCGGCCCGGCCCCCGGTGCGGGCCAGGGGGCTCCGCGCTCCAGGATAGCGTGTTTTAGTCTCGTCGGCGAACCGGGGGATTGGATTTTTGGGGTGCGGAAACCCCGCGCTGGATCGGGCGGGGGCCTGGGGCCGGGGCTTGCGTGGCCTCGGGTCACCCCGGCCGCGGGGGGGGCCACCAGTGGGAATTATTGCGAATAACAACAACAACAACCACCACCACTAGCGGGGATCGGTGCTGGGCTGCGGCGGCGGGCCCAGCCGGAGCCCCGGGTTTCCAGGCAGAAGGCGGCTCCTCCACGCGTGACAGGACGGCGCGGCCCGCGCTGCTCCCCCCGGGAACAGCAGTACCGGGCGTGGGGGGTGGGTGTGTGTGATCGCCTTTTGTGGACGATAGAAAATTAGACATAATGTACCGTCAGAAACAAAATGCTAGCAGTGTTTTCTTATCCTTGTCCTGAAAGTTAATCAGAATATTATTTATTTATTTATTTATTAAGAAAATATGGATCCGAAAGTTTTCGAGGCATCAGGAATTATATACCACGAGTAACCTCATGGAGATGAGGACGTACGTTCATTTCGGTCAGAGTTCTTGTGTAAGTGTGGGGTCAGGACTTGAGGAGGCTACTTTGCATGCTGTTCTTGCCATTTAAGTCAACTAGAAGGAAATTGGGTGTTGCACTTATCAAATGGTGCAAATGTGACTTATCTGGCTATGAACAGTATATGTGTGCTGTTATGTTGCAAATGAACCCTTGGGATCACCTTTGATTCGGCATTAATTTTATGCACTAATCTCTTTTATCTTAACACACAGTCTTAAAAAGTAATTTGGGCAATGCTTGCAGTTTATTTCAGTATAACATAAGGTAAACACGTACCCCGCACTGTGCAAATTTTAACCATGATACTGAGAATGGAAGAGGAACCATAATACTTGGAAAAATTAATTATTTAATTCAATTGAGGTTGTAGTTAAACTTCTGTAGAATCAGCCCAGACCTGTATTGCAGGAGAGGGCCCTAAAATAGTTTAGAAAAGAATTGCTGAGCTTGGCCGTACGTGTGATATTAATGTAAAATAGCCTTAAGTAAATAGTCTTGTCAGGACATAAGAGGCCAAAAGAACTAGAGCAGAGAAAGATGATTGTAAATGCATAATCAACAGCAAGGTAGATCTGGTATAAAAAGAAAAAAGTAAAAAATGGTCAAACTATTCATTGTTTTTATTTGTGCATTCATAAGATCCTTGCTTGGAACATATCTCTAATAGCTTGTATTAAACAATGCTTTTATAGAAGCTAAGTCATTAGAATAGTTAGTTAAGGGACTGGAGTAGAGGCTCAGCCTGGAGAAGAGAAGGTTCAGGGAGGTTTATCCATGTGTATTAATACTAGATGGGGGAAGTAAGGATGATAGAGCCAGACTCTTCTCAGTGGTGTTGAATGAAAGGACAAGAGGTGATAGCACAGACACAGGAAATTCAATTTAAACATAAGACACAACAAAAAGACTGAATTTGTTCAAACAGTGGTTCAGGTTTCCAAGAGAGATTGTGAAGTCCCCATCTTTGGAGATACTCAAAACACATGGCCTCAGCCTCAAGCAACAGCCTTGAGACACATGGTCTCAAGACACATGGCCACAGCCTCGAGCAACCTGATGAGCAGGAGGGTCAGAGTAGGAGATCTGTAGAGATCCAACTTGAATGATTCCATGATTTTTAAGCCGTTTATTCCAATGAACATAAAATATATAAAAAATTACGGTGAACCACAGGTTTCCTATAAGGTCTTTGGTTCCAAGGACATTTTAATCAATCTGTCATTGACATAAGGAATGAAAGTCCAGCATACAGGGCAGGTTACCGTTAAAGATTCAGCATATCCAAATGTTATGTCATTGCAGAGGAAGACCTCAGAAAAGCTTTGATTCTGTTGAAAGGCAAATGACTAGATGTTTTGTGAAGACCTAAATTTTAGCTTCTTGACTGGTTGTTTGTTCACCCTGTCTGCATATAACCGTATCACCTTTATCCTCTTGTTCTTTACCACTCAGGAGCTGGATACCAGCAGCTTTTGAGTCATTAGAGAGACATTTTGTCCTGATGCAGCCATCACCTAAGTGTTGTCCCCAGCTACTGTGGTTTCCAGTAGGCCAAAAACACCCTGGTATGATCAGGAACACGGCAGCTCCCATTGGTGGAGCTGCCAGAAAGGAAGCCATGTTTACAACTGATATTTGCAGCCCTTTCTGCTCTCACAGCTGATGGAGGAGTCCAAGGGCAGAACCCACTTGGAAGCTGCAGATACAATAGGTATGCTTGCATCACCTGTGTAACAACACAGGTTAACTTACTTGCACGAATGCTTTTGTAACTTGCAGGTTTTGGAGTGGAGTAGGCAAATGGTAAAAATACATTATAAGCAATAAGATTCCCAACCATAATTAGTCATTTGGTTGGGTCAGATTTGATACACCAGAGACAAAATATAGCTTGTATATAAAAGTTTATAGCTCAGTTTTTCATAGTCCTCTGAACAGAGCCCGTACCTCCTGACTCCAATTTTACCTGTGATCCAGTGTTTCTTTCTGTTTTTCTCTAGAGCTTGTTTTAGTGTCACTCAGCAGTGGGTACCGTGATGTATCTAAATTTGCCCTTTCAAAGGCAAGTTAAGCTGGTGGCTTTTGCTGAACGTCCTCTTAAAATGATACTAGTACTTAACAGTCATGGAGTTCTGAAGATACATGTTAGTAATTTCTTACTTGGACACTTAATTATCACATTGATTATTATGATATTATGATCAGGTTCTGTTTAGATTTTCTTAAAAAGAGTAAGTGTGTCAAGCCATGAAAAATTTGTACTGCTGTCAGTATGGCTGATAATGTTTGCATCCATCCCACTGATAATTTGAATAAATTGTAAAAATTAGTAAAGAGCCATTTTCAGTCACAGGTCTTCCTTTTTTTGGGGTGTTTCTTATTTAGATACTTTTACAGGCATTGGGAACATGTTCAGCAAACAGCAGTGTGCCGAGTAACACTTCCAGATTACTCAAGATCTTGTTTGTTCTTAACTGCCTTAGGTTATAAAATGATAAATTGAGGGTCCTTAGCATTGTATTGGCTAGTTTGAAGGCCTTTACGTAAAAATCTGTTTACTTGATCTACAACCAAATCAAGACACAACTGAAACTGATAGCTGGAAGGTTAAACAAGATGGATTCAATTAAAAAACTTAGATATGTCTTTCTAAATGATAAAAGGTGATCAACCATGAGCAAAACACAAGGAACAGGATGAGTGGGTTCTCCTCCCCTTGATGTCTTCAGCTCAAGACTGGATGCCTTTCTGGCAATTTCCTGAGTCAAAGTCCTTTGGTTCACAAAGGAGTGAGTGAAATTTAATGTCTAACACTGCAGAGAGATTCATATTTGGCCATCTGTGGTGATTCTCTCCTGCCCTGTGAGAAGTGGAAGGAAGTACAGATATCTCAAAGAATGTAACTTCTTGAAAGTGTATTTTTTTAGTATTCTGGTGGTTTTTATATACGAATAATTTCAAATAATTCCTTTTGCTCTGTCAAGACATGCCCAGGCCTATTTGCTGTGTAGCAGACAGTAAAATATTTTTGTCACTTTTTGTAGTCTCCATAGGGCTGTTCAAAATTTCTGAGGAATTGTCCATGTGTTAATTTGAGCTTGTAAGTTAAACTAATGTACTTAACTAACACAAACGTGGAGATACTGAATTTTATAGAGTCCTCTAGTGTCTATGCTCTGGTTCTTCGCTTGGCCAACAGTGCCTGTTTGTCCCCTCTCTCCAGTCTCAGATACTACAGTCGATATTTCTAAATATTGCCGAGGCTTTTACTGGCAGATTGGGACCCTTTAGGAAGGGGTCTTTCTGTGGCCACCACAAGAGAATATTGCCACCAGGCTGCAGTCACAAGCCTTTCATTAACTCCTGGCAACCACTTGGTCCTTCACCAAAAATACCGCAGGCTAAATGTCTCAAGGGTTTTTTGAGGCAGGACCTGGAAACATCCATTGAAGAATAGGCCGAGACCCAGAGAAGAAAGCGCATCAGGATTATTTGATCTCAGCCACCCTGCCCAAAAAGAAGAGGTGTCCAAAGAAGAGGTTCTTTAGTCCTGTCACTTGAGGCAGAAGTCCTGCCAAGAAAATGGTTGTTGGAACCTCCCAAAGCAGCAGTGGTATATGCCTATGCACAAAATCTCAATGGATGAAGCAAAGTCCTTTGAAACTGCCTACAGAAAAGTGAGGACAGCTCGTGAGGTGATGTTATGAGGAGTCAGGGCTTGGTATTCCTGGTGGACAGAGGAATTAGAAGTTTATATGATTAATCTTTCTTGCAGGTGGGATCACAAGCCTCTAAGACTGCTCAGGTCTCACTATGCGTATGTCATCCATGGGCACCAAAGGGCAAGTGTTTTGCAACCTTGCATTCCTCTCCGAAAGCATTTGGCCTTGTGTGGCACTAAATTCAGGCAGCTTCATCAAGGACCCAACTTAAAATGCCTCTATGCAAAGGCATATAGTGTGGGGAACAAATGTGGAGCTATAGACAGGAGCACACCTGCAGGACTATGATCTTAACTGGCACCATGAAGATACAGTGGGATGGCTTCTGTGACTGGACTGTTGGAATGGAAGGATACAGACTCTTCAGGAAGACAAGGAGGGGGCGTTTCTCCCTCTATGTTAATGACCAGCTGGAGTGCATGGAGCTCTGCCTGGGCGTGGATGAGGAGCCAACCAAGAGCTTATGGGTCCGGATTAAATGGCGGACAGGGACAGGTGATGTTACAGTGTGTGTCTGCTATAGGCCACCTGACCAGGAAGACCAAGCAGATGAGGCCCTCTAGGTGGGAGCAGCCTTATGTTCAGAAGTCCTGGTCCTCACAGGGAACTTCAGCCACCCTGGTATCTGTTAGAGGGGCAACACACTAGGGCACAAGCAATCCAGGAAATTCCTTGAATGTATCGATAACTTCCTCCTCAAAGCGATAGAAGATCCAACAAGGAGAGAGGTGCTATGTTGGATCTTGGACCTTATCAACAAGGAGAGGCTGGTGGAGAATGTCAAGCTCAAGGGCAGCCTTGGCTGCAGTGACCATGAGACGGTGAACTTCAAGATCCTTATGTCAGTGACGAGGGTGCACAGGAAACTCAATACCCTGAACTGCAGGAGAGCAGGCTTTGGCCTCTTTAGGGATCTGCTTGGTAGAGTACTGCAGGATAAAGCTGTTGAGGGAAGACAGACCCAAGAAAGCTGCTTAATATATAAAGATCACCTCCTCCAAGCTCAGGAGCGATGGAAGAAGTAGGGCAAAACCGCCAGGAAGTCTGCATAGATGAACAAGGAGCTCGTTGACAAACTTATGCTCAAAAAGGAAGCCCACAGAGGCTGGGAGCAAAGACAGGGAACTTGGGAGAAATACAGAGAAATAGTCTGAGCAACCAGGGGTCAAGTTGTGAAAGCTAAAGCCCAGATAGAATTAAATCTGACCAGGGATGCCAAGGGCAACAAGAAAAGCTTGTACAGGTATGTCAGTGGTTCAAGAAGACCTTCCTCTCTGGGAGGAAATGGGAGACCTGGTCACTTGGGATATGCAGAAGGCTGGGGTACTCAACGACGTTTTTGCCTCAGTCTTCACCAGCGAGTGCCCTAGTCACACTGCCAAAGTTACAGAAAGCAAAGACAGGGACTGGAAGAAAGAGGAACTGCTCACTGTAGGAGAAGACCAGGTCTGAGACCATCTAAGGAACCTGAAGGCACACAAGTCCATGGGACCTGATGAGATGCATCTGTGGGTCCTGAGGGAAATGGCAGATGAAATCGCTAAGCCACTATTCATCATATTTGAGAAGTTATGGCAGTCCAGCAAAGTTCCCGCAGGTGAAAAGGGGAAACATAACACCCCTTTTTTTTAAAACAGGAAAAAACGGAAGACCCGGGGAACTAGATGCCAGTCAGTCTCACCTCTGTGCCTGGCAAGTCCATGGAGCAGATCCTCCTGGAACCTCTGGTAAGGTGCATGGAAAATAAGGGGGTGATTTGTGACAGCTAACGTGGCTTCATCAAAGGCAAATCATGCCTGACAAATGTGGCTTTCTACGATGGGGTTACAGTATTGGTGGATAAGGGGAGAACAACAGACATCATCTACCTGGACTTGTGCAAAGCGTTTGACACTGTCCTGCATGACATTCTGGTGTCAAAATTGGAGAGACATGGATTTGACAGATGAACGACTATGTAGTTATAAAGTTGGCTGGATGGCCACACTCAAAGAGATGTGGTCAATGGATCAATGTCCAAGTGGTGAACAGTGACGAGTGGCATTCCACAGAGGTTGGTATTGGGACTGTTGCCATTGAACATCTTTGTCAGTGACACGGGCAGTGATATGAAGTGCACCCTTAGCAAGTTTGCTGATGACACCAAGCTGTGTGGTGCGGTTGACATGCTGGAGGAAAGGAATGACACCCAGAGGGATCTGGACAGGCTGGAGAGGTGGGCCCATGCAAACCTCATGAGGTTCAACAAGACCAAGTTCAAGATTCTATGTGAGTTGGGGCAATCCCAAGGACAAATACAGGCTGGAGGGAGAATGGATTGAGAGCAGCCCTGAGGAGAAGGACTTGGAGGTGTTGGTGGATGAGAAGCTCAACATGAATTAGCAATGTGTGCTGGCAGCCCAGAAAGCCAACTGCATCCTGGGCTGCATCAAAAGAAGCATGGCCAGAAGGTTGAGGGAGGTGATTCTGCTCTTCTACTCCACTCTTACGAGACCCCATGTGGAGTACTGCATCCAGCTCTGGAGCCCTCAGCAGGGGAATGGCATGGGCCTATTGGAGTGGGTTCAGAGGAGGGCCATGAAGATGATCAGAGGGCTGGAGCACCTCTCCTATGAAGACAGGGTGAGAGAGCTGGTGGTGTTCTGCCTGGAGAAGTGAAGGCTCCAGGGAGACGTTATTGCAGCCTCTTGGTACCTAAAGGGGCCCTACAGGAGAGAAGTGGAGGGATTCTTTATCAGGGAGTGTAGCAATAGGATGAGGGGTAATGGTTTCAAACTGGAAGAGGGTAGATTTAAGATTAGATATCAGGAAGAAATTCTTTACTGTGAGGGTGGTGAGAAACTAAGAGGTTGCCCAGAGAAGTTGTGGATGCCCCTTCCTTGGAAGTTTTTGAGATCAGGCTGGATGGGGTTTGAGCAACCTGGTCTAATGAAAGGGAGATTGGAACTCGATTTTTAAGGTCCCTTCCAAGACAAACCATCCTATGGTTCTACGAAATCGGTCACAGGCTGTTCACGAGTAGAGGTTCCTTGTCCTGCAGGTGGCTCTTTTAGTTATCTGACTCATTAAAGATGGATAAAATCAGTAGAGAACTCTAGGACAGTCACCTGTCATATTCTCTAGCTTAAGCAGCTAGCGGTTGTCCTGTGTGTGCTGCATGACCTGCTTCCACCAGGCAGTGTTCTCACTATGGAGCTGGAGCACCTGCTGAACACTGCAGCTTGGTGTGCTGCCCATCACCTTCCCCTGGGAGGCTCTGAAATGGCTTTCACCTATTCGTCTGGATTTTGCAATCACCATTGGTCTTCAGGGTTCTCCCTCCAGCTTGGTGTTAGTGGGAAGCTTCACATAGCTTTTGGTAAATGAGGCTGGACTGGACAGGTGCCCGGGCTGTCACAGTGCCTGGGCTGGGGGGAGCATCTGGCCTGATGTTTGTCAGAACAACTGGGCAGGCCCCTGAGACTGGCACATGACACCCATACCAACCTGTGCAGCAAAGCAAAGCTACCAACTTGCAAAAGGCTCATGTTCAGTCTGCCTGTGCTGTGCTATACAAGAATCAGAATCGCAGAACGGTTTGGGTTGGAAGGGACCTTTAAAGGTCATCTGGTCCAACCCCCCTCCAATGAGCAGGGACATCTTCAACTAGATCAGGCTGCTCAGAGCCCCGTCCAACCCGACCTTGAATGTTCCCAGGAATGGGGCATCTACCACCTCTCTGGGAAACCTGTCCCAGTGTTTCAACACCCTCACTGTAAAAAATTTCTTATACCTAGTCTAAATCTACCCTCTTTTAGCTTAAAACCATTACCCTTTGTTCTATTCTAAGAGGCTCCACCGAAAAGTTTGTCCTCATCTTTCCTCTAGTCCCCCTTTAAGTAGTGAAAGGCCACAATACAATCTTCTTGGAGTCGTCTTCTCTTCTCCAGGATGAAAAACCTTAGCTCTTTCAGCCTGTCTTCATAGCAGAGGTGTGCCAGCCCTCTGATCACTTCTGTTGCCCTCCTCTGGACCTGCTCCAACAGGTTCGTGTCTTTCCTGCTCTGAGGACTCCAGATCTGGACACTAGTACAGGTGAGGTCTCACAAGAGCAGAATCACCTTCCTTGCCCTACTGGCCACACTTTTGATGCAGTTGGCTTTCTGGGATGCCAGCATGCATTTCTGTCTCATGTTGAGCTTCTCATCCACCAACACCCCGGAGTCCTTCTCGGCAGGGCTGCTCTCATTCCCTTTGCTCCCCAGCCTGTATTGATACCAGGGTTTGCGCTGACCCAAGTGCAGGATCCTGCACTTCAATAGTTGTAGAGAAAGATCAGCAGAGGATCCCGATATTTACAGTCTTTCCTGTGGTGGTGGTGGTGGTGGTGTACAATCAGTAAGTTTGAACTGACTTAATAGGTTTAAATCGGTAAAAATCTTACAAGGTCAATATGATGAAATCTCTACAGATGAACTCTATCTATCTCAGATAACTTCTCTATTTAAAAATATTAGCAGTGTGCACCACTTATTTTGAAACTGACTGACATTTTGTATTAAACAGGTTTTTAGTTGTTCATAAAACTTTGCCAGCTTTCACAAGTCTGAAATTTTCCATAAAGGGTGTTGGCCTCAAACTGAATTTTTTGGTAAGATTCCAGGCACAGTTTTTATAGCTGCCTAAGATCAAAATGAAGATTCCCCCCCCACCCCGTTTAAAAAAGTAAAAGGAAGAAAATAGAAAAAAAATATTTTAAAAATTAATTTAAAAATTAATAAAAAATTACAGAAAGAAAAAAAAATGAAAGAAGATCTTACATTTAAACAGTGGGGTGGTCCTTATGTTGAGCAGGGGTCTCTGGTAACCTCTGGAGAATTGACAAGTTAATTATCTGCATTAAAATCTTTAAAATATCTTGGTTTACAAATATCCAGTAGACGCCATTACTTAGTTGTTAAAAGTAGGGTTCCATGGGCAATTTTATTTCTAGCACTTCCTTACTAAGTGCTGTGCAAGCTTACAGGAATTTTTAATTAGGTAGGGAGGTTAATTATTTATTCTAGAACTTCTAACACCCTCTTGATTGAAACTCTCATTGTTTTAGTGGGAAAAGGTAAAAAAAATAATACCCAAGATTTACCCTCTCATTCTGTAAACTCACATTTCATTTGCCTTATTTGTCCACGAATCAAAGAGTTCACCTCCAGAGTTGTTGGCGAGTACATGTAATAAAGGTGAAAGGACTAGTAAATATTCAACCCGGCGTGTTGCTGGAAGCCAGCACTGATAGATCTTGAAAAAGAAAGGCAGGAGAAGATTCAGACAGTCGAAAGGTATTTCTGTTTTCTTGGCTAAAAAGTCTCGCAGATGGCCCTGAGGGCTATCTGCTTCAGTGACTACATAAGCATTGTATTTTGAAGTAGGACTGTGGCAGCTCCTCCCTGTTTCTCTTATAAATAGTTTAACAAGAGCCTTACGAAACGAGCCATTACACTGAGAGACAAACCCCCTTCTCAGCAAGACTTTAACAAGATTTGCTGCTAGAGTAGCCGTAAAGACAATACTGATTTTTAGGGTTATATTTCTCAGTTGAAAGATGTGTTATTTGCTCTCTTTCTAGCAAAACTCTTCCGTAGCTACATTAACTGTGCTCTGGGTGAGCCACAAGGGTACTCCGGAACCCTCAGGTCAAAGATCCTACAGAAAACTGAAAACAGAGTTCCTCTGGTGCAGATATGAGCAATCTCTTTTCTAATCACTACGTAAAAATACATGTTGTTACTCGAAACTGTCACACAGGATTGAACTGACGTGACTCAAATTAAGAATGGAGCAGGAGTAAGAAGCAAAACACAATTTCAGTCTAAGCTGCTGTAAGGAAAGGCTTCCCTGAAGAAGCCCCTCATCTCTTGCTGTCCTCACCTGACTTGAGATGTGGACTCTGTGTTCTGCTTAAATTGACAGGAGCTCGTGGTCTGTGCACAGCACCTTTTCAGCAGCCCGTAAGGTGCCAGGCTGCACTGGTAAGTACCAGGAGCCCACGTTTCTAGGTCATTAAATGTCAAAACAGACACCTTCCCATAAAGCTCCCAATCCTTTCGAAGAGAGATGTGAAGTTTTCACTGCGGAAATAAGTTCCCGGCGCGAGCCTACGAATGGGCAGAACAAGCAGCAGCGTGACACGGGGAGCGTAACCTAAAGGAAGAATCAGCCCTTCAGAAAAATGGAAGTCATTTAAGATCACAGTTTCCAAAACACTTCAAAGCACAAGCTTACCCCGAAGCGCATAATGGTCCCCCTGGTATTAAGAGGACCATTCGGGTGCCTGAAGACGTCCGTGGTTTTGCAGGGCCCCTGCCCCAGCATGTTTAACACACGTATCGTCAGACATCTAGGCAAGAAGCCAGAACCATATGGGGAATATGTGAATGATTGCCAGTGCTGTGGAAGGATTAATTATGCCCTCGTGCCTTTTTTTCTTTTTTCTTTTTCTTTTTTTCTGAAGAGTATGGCTCCATTTTAGATTTAATGGATCCTTAATCCATTTAAGGATTAAGTTGTATGCAGTCACTGCCAAAGGAATAAATGGGAAACAATTTAAAAGAAAAAAAATTATCTTTTTTTTTTTTGCTAAACTTTGTTATGAACAGCATTTTGGCTGTAGCCAGGTAGAAGTACAAAATAAAAAGTGTGCTATATGCCCAACATTACTCACTGAGGTAAAAAAAAAAAACGTCTTTAATGAAAACTTGCAAAACCTGTGACTTAATTCTGTATGTGTAGTAGGTAGGACTACAATGCAAATGAAATATTTTGAGATTCTTGATAGATTACATAGTTGAATAGATGATTAAGCGAAAACAAGAAGACAAATGAATCAGAGAGAGAACCTTAAGGCACACTTGCAGGAGAAAATGCTTTTCAGGTCTTCATTGTAAACTGAATAAACTGAAATAACTAAAAATAGAATTGTGTAATGTTTGGCCGGGGAAGAGGCTTTCTAAGTAATGTAACGAATCCTGTCTAGTGTGTTAGATTTCTTTACAAATGTCCACAGAGAGGCAACAAAGGAGAGCTGGTGCCCTGAATAATTTGAAACCTTAGGACTGTTGAACATTAAATGTAATTTGTGCATCTTACTTATTTTGCAAATGAACCATAATATTAAAAAAGTATACTAGGCTTTATAAAGCAACTGCTTGAACTGGAAAGTTGGTGTTTTATAAATGCATACCCTGCAATTTCTTAATGGAGCCTTCCTCACCACAAGCACATATCTCATATATTAACATTATTTCAACTAAAACATGTCCACAGTTTTCATCCATGCTTGAGCATGGTGTTTTAGTTCCTTGTGTTTTAAGAGACATTGAAGAACATATATTTATTTAAGTATTTGAGAAAATTCCTTTGACAAGATACCTGCTCCTTGGCACCAAAATTCTCTTGCCTGTTCCATCTTCATTGCCCCGTTAGGAGACTTGCTTGTTTGGGTTATAATCTTTTCAAGGTAAGAAAGGAGGACAACTTACATACTTATATCACGTTTTTTACCTGTCATAGCTGAAATATTGCTGCATACCAAAAACTCTCAAAAAATGTTTATTCCACTTAGGCTCTGAAAAGAATACTTTACTATGCCAGTAGGATGGGCAGAAGACATATAGAAAATTAGATGTGCACATACGGCCTTTCAGTACTTAAAGGGGGGTTAATAAGAAAGCTGGGGACAGACTTTTTAGCAGGGCCTGCTGTGATAGGACAAGGGGGAGTGGTTTAAAGCTGAAAGAGGGTAGATTTAGGCTAGATATAAGTAAGACATTTTTTACACTGAGGGTGGTGAAACACTGGCACGGGTTTCCTAGAGAGCTGGGAGATGTCCCATCCCTGCAAACATTCAAGGTCGGGTTGGACAGGGCTCTGAGCCACCTGATCTGGTTGAAGATGTCCCTGCTTATTGTGGGGGTTTGGACCAGATGCTCCCCCCCCCGCAACCAAAACTGTTCTACGATATAGGTGTGTCCGGATAGATACAGAAATAAGAACAACAACAGGAAGCCTGAGCACATTTGTAATTTTAGCGTGGTGGTAAGTGACCATCAGCTATTAATCCAGCTGCGCCAAAACAGCTGCGGCGGTGGAAGAACTGATGAAGGGCAGGGGGTGCGGGCAGGGGGTGCGGGCAGGGGGTGCGGGCAGGGTCCGGGGCCTGCAGCGAAAAGGCGACTGAAGAGAATCGTGCGTGCAGAGGCGCCATCGCACGGTCAGGAGGAGACAGGGCCTGGAAACCAGCCCTTTGTGCTGCCTCGGTTTCGGTAGTCAAGCGGCACGCAAACGGGACGCGGGGGGGGGAGCAGACGTTTTAATCTTTCACGTCGGCAGCGCCGAGGCTCTCGGCAGGATGAGTCAGCACGGAAAAACCAGGAGAAACTCCTCTTCCCGCAGCGAGCTAGAAGGAGCTTTCGAAAGCGCTACAAAACTAAGGCAGCAAAACCATTGCCAGCTCTGGGTCCCGCAACAGCGCTGTAGTTCGGCGGGAACCAACCGGGGACGGGTCCGAGCTCCTTCCCCGTTCCGCTGCTCAAAACCACTCGGCGCCTCAGCCGGGAAAGCAGGGCGAGACAGAAGCTGATGTAACGACTCTGAAACCGGCAGAACCGCTCGTCACCCGCATTTTTTTTTTCCCCACCACATGTTATTTTGGCGAGTTTGAAGGACTCTTGCTTGAAGAATGGACTACAAAACTGGCCTCTCGCCCGAATAGCTGCCTGCCCCAACGTTAGGTACATTTAACTCCTGCAACAACAGACTTTATACAGCAGTATATAACCATGGGGTTCTGGTGATTACGTAGAGCTTAAAGTTTTACTTTTAGGAACAGGTCCTGCATGTTAGAGCCACGGTGGTCAAAGCAGAAACATCTTTTTGCCTTTACAGGTATGATTAGAAATCAACTTTTTCTAAAACCTTTTTTTTTTTTTAAGGTATACAATGCAACAAAATAAAGCATCATCCTTCATCATGAGGGTGACAGAGCCCTGGAACAGGCTGCCCAGGGAGGTCGAGGAGTCCCCTTCTCTGGAGGTTTTCAAGACCCGCCTGGATGCAGTCCTGAGTGATGTGCTCTGGCTCTGGGCATTCCTGCTTCAGCAGGGGAGTTGGACTAGATGATCTCTACGGTCCCTTCCAACTCTAAAACTTCAGTGAAATCTTTGTTGAGTCTAGGCCTACCCAGCCTTAGAACTTTGTATCTTTCTCAGTGTTCTATAGCTGTTTCTTCAAAGAATGAACCTCAGTAAGCATTGCGCAGGAGCATCAGCTCTTAGCTTTATCTCTTTTCTGCATCACAGAATTAACCCTATTTAGTTTCTACACAGCTATTCACCCATCTTTTTCTATACATGTATACATGTATATATGCATATTAGAGAAAATTTCAATATGAAATTAAGCTAATGATTTTTTCTCCCCGCATTTTCGTGAAACCAGGGCTTTGAAAAGCAACCAGAGCTATTAACAGCACCACCGCAGCTCTGGGAAACGCT
The DNA here is from genome assembly GCA_004320125.1 of Scolopax mira. Classification (NCBI taxonomy): domain Eukaryota; kingdom Metazoa; phylum Chordata; class Aves; order Charadriiformes; family Scolopacidae; genus Scolopax; species Scolopax mira. The sequence goes on from BJBW01003095.1 coordinate 66,188, forward strand.
CTCTTCCTGTAACCCTCCTTGTTATACAACCCACCAAAATTCCACAGACACTCTCAGACGTGCCTCCTTTCTTTAATCAGCTCACCAGAATAATTCCTGAAAATAATGAAGCAGGGGATACTGCCAGAATTTGGGGAAAGCAAAACCAGAGATGTTTTGGGTTTATTTTGTCCATCATTCACTTGCATTTTTACTACTTGGAATCCCAGCTCAAACTGCATTATCAGTGCCTATAGAACAGGCCTATAGAACATGCATCCAGGCTGGGATGTAGCGTTACTTTAATGGAGATAGAGTGCAAATCCATACGTATAAAGTCTTCAGTTATGTTTGGTATCCGAGGCAACATAAAGGTTACGTTCTACCTGGGGGAAGCAAGATAGAATTTCCCACATTCCCCATCACCCGAAACCTCACGACAAACTTAATTTTAAATCCTAGCTGCCAACAGAAGAGACTGACTCTTGTTTCTAAAAAAAAAAAAAAACCCCAACAGATTTTCAAACCCATTCCCTCATCTGGTTCACATCACACATTTGGACAAGCGCTGGAGCTGATACAACAGGTGTGGGCAACAAGCATCCAGGAGCACAAGAGGTCCAAGCTTCAACAGCAACCCAGGCTTCTGCTCCTGCAAATTAGCTGTACGACCACAGCTGTCATTAACCTGACATTTCCCTATTTTAGCAGGTGTGTGTTTCTACAACAGTTATTAAGGTGACTGACCTTCATTTCAAACATTCCAGTAAGTGCACTTTTTCCTATATTTTTTCTTTATGGTAAATTTAAGGTAGGGATGATTCTCCTGTCTGTTACGCAGCAATATCTGCATGGAAGAGAACTTGGAACAAGGCACTGGGAAGACACTTCCATGTCTTTTGTCACTGTTAGTAACTAGATGATCCTCTACAGGACAACGAGATCTTCTGTGCCAACAACAGGGATCACTTTTACCTTTTGTTTTCACAGAGAGGGCTGGTGAGGGAAAGGAAAGAGGAATAAACTGAAGCATCTCTCCCGTGGGTGTTTATTCCACTTTGGAGCAAGTTGTTTCCACATGGAGTTAATCAGAATCCCAGTTCTGAACACTGGTCCTCCAAATCCCTGTAGCGTCCCAACAGGTGTTGTAAGTCCCATGCCATGAAGAGCGTACACACGGAAGATGAAAACCCTCCTGTGGTACCCAGAGTGAGGAGGACTTCAACATTCTATGCTGGTGTGGAAGAGAGACACAAGCCCTCGCTGTGAAGGAGAGATGTGACCCTTCATATACAAAATAGGATGTTTCTGCTCTCTTAAAAGGTATTTTGCTCCATTAATAAGGTTTTCACATTCATCTGGATGGGAAGCAGAAAAATTAAAAAAAAACCAAAAACGACTGTCTCCCACAACCCCTCCCCTGCTTTTGGGCAATCTCTGGCCACAAATACTAGTACTCTAGGGCAGGGATGGCTCACAGCCCTTGGAGAGCAACCACTTTTTCTTACCAGAGTTTCTTCTCAGTTTTAAACTTGCCTTCATTCCCATCAGAAACAATAGGAAACTAATAACCATTTTTATTAAGAATAACGTAATTTCCGTAAAATTGACATTTACAAAAAGTTACAGTGAAGAACTACTTCAAGTTTTGTACACTTTTGCTTCCTTAAAAATCTAATTGCTTAAACTAGGTAACCAACCTGAAGTTTAACTGTGAGTGGCTTGCAGGGCAGTACAGTATTTGTGATACTGACAAACATGGTGAAGAACTTGGTTTCTTAAGTAGCTTGTTTAGTTTGAGCCCACCAGCAAAAACTCCTTGGAATGACAGCCAGACAGCATCTCATTAGTTTTGCCAACCTGTGATTGGTTCTGCATTAAAAACCAAACCAAACCAGGTAGTAGTTCAATTAACTTACACTGGCCTGGTAGGTTTCATAGATACCAGCAGTCTTTTGCAAAATATTTATCGAGGTGATAGACTTTCCTCCTCATAGTGAAGAGGTGGCACCACTGTGCTGGCACCCTCTTAAAACCAGTTACCAAATTCTGGCAGATCCAAGTGTAGGTACTGGTGCCACCTCAGATGTCCTACGATACTCCAGCTCCAGAATGGGCAAGTTGCCAATTCCACTCTCATGCCCTGGCTAGCCAGCCCGACTGAAAGGCAACTGCACACCCATGTTCAGGGAGCTAAATCTGACCTATAAAGGGTTAAAAATTAAAAATAAGAGAAAATTATCATTCCAAACCAAATCCTTGGTGAAGTGAGAGCTTACAAGTAACCTGTCATTATTTTCATCCTGGCCAAGGAAATCTAAGTAGTTTCCAGCTTCCTTGGTTTTAGACAGCATCGCTTCCTCTCCTCTCATTCATCTAAATCTCGGCATCACAGCTCAGGGAAGGCAGAGTGGGTGGACACACACACACGCCAGCACGTAGCACGTTGACACGTGGCACTGGTCACACTCGGCTCTCTCATGCTGCAGGGTCATCAAAGTCTCAAAATGTTCCCGTTATTCTCTGCTCAGGCAGCCGAGTCAAAGCTTTCCAGTAACAGGAACCGTAACATTTTGGTGGCAAGAAAGAATATTGTGCTTTACACCTTCCTCCCTACTGTCACAACGCGATGGAATATACAGCACACTGCTTATGTAAATCACAGCTGACCCCTCAGACAACCTATACACGCTCCTAACCTCCCTTCTTCTCTCGGGAAGGATCAGAAACAGGGCCAGACACGCTGTTCTGGAACAACCACCCCACTCTCAGGCAACTCTCTTCTCCAGAAGGAAGTGAAGAACAGCTCAAAATCTAAGAAACTGCCTTGGGGGGGTGGAGCGAGGGGGTTGCAGCTGCTAAAAAAACCCCAACCCCAAATGTAGCCCAGCCTGGAAGAGCCATCATCAGAAAGTAGGGTGATGCAAGAATGGTTCAGATGCAAAATTCACTGCCCTGGCACTTCATTGCTTCTATTCTCTCTAGTTCCCACAAGTTCCTGCACATGCCATCACACAAGAAAACAAAACAAAAAATGACTTAACATTTCAGAGGGAACAAGACACTTCCATAAAGCATTCCTTAACATTAGTGATAAGGTGTACCCAGTAAATCTGCTATCAACTACAGCAGTGTCAAATCATGGTTTAGCACCAAATTAAGTAATGACCTACAGCTATGTAGCTGGGAGGACGTAAGGCTGGATACTAATCCTAGCGCTTTGGAAAGATGATGGGCCTCTCATTTTTTGAATTGTAGATTAAAAGATTAAGGCCCAACCTCCAAAATATCTGGACGCCTAAAATTGCTTAAACAATTTGTCAGAAGCATCTCAGCATTTCTTCATCACAGACCCGCACAGTCTGTGCATCTAGAAAGAACTCCTTGGACTTGATTTTTGATTTCATCCTGGTGGTGGTGTCATCCTAGCACTCTGCAGTAGCTTACTTTTTTGTGTGCTCACCCTCATGCTCCCAAACTAGGCAAGACATAAGTTTATCCAAGTTCTCAGAACTCAAGAGTTACAAAAATGAGCTTCCAAAGCACGGAAGCTGAAGTCTTTAAAACAGACAGATTTAAGAATCTATACTGCTGAAGTACTAGGAGAATCAGGAAGAACTATAGCTGACCTTTTTCTTTTAAAAAGTAGGACTATACGGAAAAGGTAATGTATTTAGTCTCAACACCACGTGAGGTAGAAGTACTTTACAAATGCAGCAACTGAGTACAGGAGTGTAGGTAGAGTAAGGCAACACAAACACAATACACAATAAGAAACAAAACTCAAGCTGCTTCACTGAAGTCCCTTTTGATGGGTGAAACAGTATTTACCTTTAGGACGCCCTTGAAGATTTTAAATACTGAAACCAGGCTTTGAAAATTAACACAGTACTTTGTAAAAAAATATGAGAAGTAGCATGACTTGCTAAATAGTCTAGTATATAAGACACCTAGAACTATGTACATTAGTATAAATGAACGAGTTAAATCTAAATGGATTAAAGTATTAGCACCCTACAGTAAGTTTATTACACCATGTTTTCTCCTAAGGAGTGTGATTTAGGCTAGGTAAAAAAAAAGTGGTTTTACACCTTTTTCCTCATCTCATTCTGAATTCCATCTCCTCCTCAGCCCCCACCCACATTCCTTTCTATTGCTTTTTCCTGACCCTATAGTTCAAGATCGTATCTAATATTTGCTCAACGTAACTTTGAAATATACAGTTTACTCCTACTCTATAAAGAGCTCTCAGGTCACTCACACAGAGTTCCATAATGACAAACACCTACATTTCAAATTAATCACATTCTTTTTGTAAATCCATTCTAAAGTAAAGTAAAAACCAGTACTGCTAGTTCAGATCCAGTTTACTTGTAGTTTTCCTTTAGGGGTATAACCAAAATTCCTCATAATACCGGAAGTGACAAATTGAAGTCAGTCAACATTGCCATCCTAATTACAAAGTGTAATACAGGTAGAAAAACCTAAAGTCAGAACCATACAAACTAAGAAAGAAAAGTTTTTGCTGTAAACACCTGTCTAAACAAAATAAAATGTTAAGTGGAAAAGATAATAGTCTTCAAGGGGAGTTTGTTGGGTTTTTTTTGTTTCCTTTTAATTCTTCCACTGTTTGAACAATCACTGCAGTCTTTTGTTACTCAGAAAAGTTGTATGAATTAATGAAAATAAGCAATATTTTATTTCAGTATCAGATTTATAGTTTGTGTGTTACACTGGGGCTGGCTCGACTGATATTAAACAGATATGTCTGAAACACAAAGTAACATAAATTAGACATGCCATGGGACATGTACAATTAATTTCTACTAAGATGGGATAATTAAACCCACTTCTATGCCAATTCTTTTACACTTTTAATGGTGATAGTGACTAGTATTTTAGTAAGAGGGTAAAATTTAATAAAATGTACGAGGACGACCATACAACTCAAAGATGATGTTTGCACAGCTTCCAATTCCACTGTGAAAATGTACCCCCTGTGAAATAGAAACAGGCACTTCATCTTTAAAAATGAAGCACTCTTTTGTTCTTCAGTCATCATCAACAGTTGGCTTGATTGTCACTCCTCTTCTGATTTGACCCCAACCAATTAAACTACAAAAAGAAAAACAGTTTGTATTACTTTTAATAGTAGTCAGAAACATCCAGGATAAATCAACATCCTTCTGTCATTCTTACGCCTTCAGTTCTCACATTTTGCACTTCTCCACTTTTCTCCCACCCAAAATATCCTACCAAACGTAAGACTGGTTAGTGGAAATGCAGATTTAAAAAAGCGAGGGACAGGGAATGTTTATATGCTTGTAGTAAGTTAAAGATGTCTCTTTGAGGGGGAAACTAAAATTCTGAAAATGTTTTAACTTGTATTGTACTGGTGGACTGTAAATCTACTCGCAGCTTGATATCTTTCACCTGTGCCTGCAGTGCTGTGTTACTTTCAAATAGAAACCAGAATGTTAAAATTCAGACAAGATGACAGTAAGATTATAAATAGAGCTGTAACTCTCAATGAACATGTAACCTCTAAAAGGCAACTCAAGTCTCAGGTAAGTTGTGCTATTTATATACGGTAATATTAAGGCCCCTTCTATAGGCCACTGTTGCCTTAGAAAAATACGTTTGTAAAAAGAAATTATGTCCATTTCCATAACCAGCAGGCAGTCCATGTTATTAAGACAACTGTCTTTAAAACATTTCTGAATTTTGGCACGCAGATACACAGAAACAACATGTGCATCTCTATTTAATTTGCTGAGCAGTAGAGCCTGTCTCCGGACATCAGAAAAGGAACTGAAGTATATTATTTCCTTATTTGCTACTTTGTAGGACCATATCCATAGGTCATAACTACTCCACATCCAATTCACTGTTCCCTTGAATAACTAGTGTATCCGGTTTCCTTGGCCATTTGCTGTTAAAACCTCTATACTTCTACATATTTACTTTCTATTTTATACCTCCTGTTCATCTCTTGCTTTCTCACTTTAATCCATCTTTTCAGTGCTCCATTGCTTCAGGCTACAAGGTAATTTTCACAGTACCAACTGTATATTGTCTTTACTCCAATTGGATTTTATTTTGCTACTTTTCCCAGTTTGCCTCCTTCCCTTTTTCTCAACTATGTTTCCTTATGTTGTCCCTTTGACCTTTTATTCAGCACAGAAGGTAACTTTTTAACAACATAGTTATTCTTCATAGTAGACTGACACTACTTGTTCACCCCATAAACAAGAGACAAGTGGACTTTTTGGCAAAATATGGTCATGGTTTTCAAGTGGGAAGTAATCTACAGAAGCCACAAAACTCACATTAAAATTTACACAGGCTGTCAGTCTATAGCTCAAAGAAAGCATCATTTCCAATATAGATTGTTTCTCCTCTTCCTTCTGCTTCCCCTGACTTAATTTGCTTCCTGTCTTTTTTTGTCCCCACCCCCCTTCAAAAGACGTTATATTATAATTGGGTTTTTTTCAGGGAATAATCTCTTCTTTAATTTGTCAGCTAGCTCTAAGACAGCAAGCACTGAATTCTCATTATGCTTTCCTGTTGACGTGGAGAAGAAACTCACACCCGTGGATATTTAAAGCTTGGATCTTTTTCATACTGTAGGGACTGCTTGTATGAATGGCTATATTCCCTTATGCTTTCCCCTCATACTACAAGGGCTGCAATGAATGTAAATATCTTTAACATTCTTATGATATTCATGTAGTCTTATGGAGCACATAATAGGTACAGTATACATAACCATCCAATGAGAAGTACGGCACCAAGCTTAACATGAATCATCGACCAATTCTGCTCATCTTTTTCAGCCTCAGATGCTTCTGTCCAGTCAGCCATTTCTATAATTGGAATTTGAATTGATCAATCCAGTTTGATGCTTTTTTCATTCTTTTCAGAGCACTTGAACCTCAAAACATCCCTCCTCCATTCCCCTGCTATTACCTCAAAGTGGCAGTAGAAGTCACATACAGCTCCACAGGTTACACATCACTGACTTGGGTGTGTATAAAGACGGGCTTTGCCTCAGCATAACTAGGATTTTCAAAGTGCTGCCAAGGTAACCTGCTGCTGGCTCCGTTACAGCACGGCTCTAATCTGGCCACCAACCACAGGTGGTTCCCTGTCTGTTAGGTAATAGATAACCCATTGCAAAGCTTCTTTTAGAAGAGGCTAGAAATGAAAAGAAGCATCCCACAACAGTGGTGTCAACGTGTTAGGAGAATCCAGAAGAATTTTAAAACCAGACGCCTATCTACAGCAAAATCAGAGCTGTGGAGTTTGTTTGTTTGTTTTGGTGTTTGTTTGGTTTGGTTTTTTTTTTAGCACCAACTTACCGCCAGTGTTTCTCAACTCTTCGACTCAGGGCAATTTTTTCTCCCACTTCTGTGCATACTGGGTTAGTTAGCACAATCTTCCCCAAATCAGCCTTTACTGCACTGACTCTCCCTCCAGTAGATAGGGATCCTATGTTTACCATTAAAACTTCATTCTTTGATAATTTTTGCACCTGAAGTAAAACATACAAAACTTTGAAACATAAGCTTTAGTATTAAAAAAAAAACAAACAAACAATAAATAACGTACTACAAGCAATATTAAGTATGTCCAGTTAACTAGATGCCACAAAGATATAGCTGAGAAACAAAATACCCTATAAATACACAACATAAACCATGCACAGAAGTGTCAGTGGATAAAGTTTATATTTTAACTCTTGAGAAAGTGCAAATATGTAAGTGTTGGGTATGTAGTACTGCTAGTACTGCAGGTTCCTACTGTAGAGAAATCCCAAGAAAGTACATCATGCCAAAACATCCTGAAGATTGGTTTTGCTTTTAATACAGTATGTGCAGTCTCAGAAATTGCTACAAATTGAAATGTTATAGAATATCCAGATTATACAAAAGAACGGTAGTTTCCTTTATGCCTCCCTACATCAAATTGATTTCTCAAAAAATAGTTCATTTTACAGGCTAAAGAGGCAACTGAGGCAATTTACTGTTGCATGAAGCAGTTAATAGATTTTACTGCTAACAGGGAAAAAACTATAATCTTCTAGTTTGATTTGCGTAAAATGGACAATGGAAAAATATGACTGTGCATCAAGTTCAGTTTCTTTTCAACTACAATGTTTCAAAAATATTTAGCTTTAAGAATTCTTCAGAGAAAAAAATATCTATAAAAAGCATGTAAGTTGGAAGTAGATCAGTATGTGTGCAAAACTAATTATTGCACAAATAGGCTGATAGCAAAGGAAAACAACTACCAACATGTTCAGAAGAATGCCCAATTTCAAAAAGACACACTTTATGGTACTTCAAACTACTCTGATATAAATTTCTACTCCTCTGTAATATTAAACAAACAGGTAAGTTTTGTGACAAGCATATATCAATGAGAAAACTACTACATGAATTAAAACGTCTACATACTACTAAAATTTAGCACAAGCTAATAAAAGAAATTGGAAAAAAAAATCCCATAGTGTTATCTTTCTTAAAAAAGGGGTACTAACCTTTGCAGCTTTCTTGTCTCCTTCAGTGCGCACACCTAATAGTCGTCTCAACAAGAAATAGGAAATTTCTAGCTCTGTAAATATTTCTGGCAGTGCTCCAACTGCACCAAGAACTTGGCCTACCATTCGGTCAGCCCGACACAAAGTTGGATCAATTTTAGTTCCAACACCTATCACAAAACAAGGAAAGTCACAAGGAGTAATTGCAAGGTAGCTGTCATATTTGTATTAAATATATATATTTATATAATATATATTTATTTTTTAATATTTATATAAATATTAAAATATTTGAAGGAGACCTAAACCTAACAAACTGAGAATTTCCTATTACCTGACAGGGCTTTCAGAATGTCGGCAAGACAGATGAAGAAACATTCTACCATTCTACCATTAAAGCCAGTATAATTAATAATGCATGTTAATCTGAGTTGGCCACTGACATTCAGCAAAATTATTTATTTATTGAACATCTAATTTTCACACCCATGTTGTCTCTCTGTATCTTTCTACATTTATGTATTATTTAAAATTGCTCACAGCCTTTTTGTTCACCACACTGAAGTTCACTGTTAAGTGAAACCAAGTGTTTCAATAACCATGAAGAAATGCGTTGTTTAATAAGAGAATATTCTTACCTATAAGACCTCCTGGAGCAGCATATTGTAGATCATTGTGTTCAGCAAAGAGTGACACAATTTTGGAAAAGATGGGCTTGCACATGAGTTTTCCTTCACTGTCCTTGGACACAATACCAGGCCGGACCTCAATTTCCTGGCCCACCTAATTACAAAAGTGAAAAAGTGATCAACTGGTTGTTTCACAGGAACATAGAGCTAACTACTAGTCATAGATAAGACCTACTTATCTCAGGATCTATTTATACAAGTCCTTGGTTCTGGTCTCTGTTGCACTGTTTACTGCAAATCGAACAATATTGAAAGCTCTGTATCTTGCAGCCAAATAAACAATTGATTTTTCTCTTCAAAACAATTTACAGAACTGCTTTAGCAAAAGATATTTATCAGCAATAATTCCGGTATTTCAATTTTAGTTTATTTTTTTAAGTGACATTTCATTTAGAAATGTCTCCACTGAGAAAAGTTAATTCAATCAGTGCAACCGATCAGCATCAATAAGCCACAAGACAAAGAAAATCCAAAGTTGTATCAATGTCCAAAGATGTAGTTTGCTTGCCAGTCTAACAGAGCAACTTTTGAGGTTTCTGTTTATCAACAGTATCCCACAAGCAAAATAATAAAATTGAAATTCATAGAATACTTAAATGGGGAAGTAGAACCTGTGTGAACCTATACACACTTCAGAACTACCTTTTAAGTTTTTTTGCTCCCCTCTTTTCCCCAAAAATAATTCAGCATGTTAAAGTGGTAGGACATAAAAAGAAAAATTAAATAAACTAATTTCTATAAGCAAGAAATCTGTATGATTATTAGCAAAAGACTAGAGTAACAAAAATATATATTTCTTGTTCTGGTATTTTAAAACAGGAAAGTGAAAACGAAGCACAGACAGAAAGCATAGGTGCAATCTGGCTGTGTTCTAGTTTAAAAAACATTCATTATAAAGATTAATTTTGTACTAAGCATGCAAAAACTCTACTCATTTTTATAATTGCAAGTCTCCAGACAAGAGAGGGAAAAGGTTACCTTTAAAACACCCTTTAGAATACTGCCACCAGCTACACCCCCCTTAAGGTCATCAACTTCACAGCCAGGCTTGTTAACATCAAAAGATCTAATTACTGAAAAGAATAAATCGTAACCATGTTTATATTTAAGATCAGTTTTTTAAAGAATTACTGTCTTTCTTTAGCTGCTTTGCTTCCCTATTCTTTTTAAGGTATACACATATTTATATAATAATTAAAAACACAATTCAGGGATAACACTAAAATACGATTAATATTCTGAATTTTTAAGTGTAGAGCTGATTTTCTTCTCAAACTCATTTAAGCTACTCATATCAAACCCAGCTTTTTAGACTGTTTCAGCATTAAAAAATTATATTAAATATCAGTATCTGAAAAAAGAAAGTAATGATCAACTATGTTAAGAGACTCATTCAATATTCACAAATGTCGATTGTGAATACTGTAACCTTATTAGTCAATTTTTATGCATTCTGAACATATGTGTTGTAGATTTCCCTTGTTTTGTCCAGGAAAAAAAGCAAACAAACTAATTCACTGTAGTGGAACTGAATTTCAGCCTTTCAGGAAACAGTAGGACTCTTAACACAGAAAATCTAACAAGGCTATTTTGAGGGAAATAATTTAATTTTCAAATCCCTTTGTCAGTACTTGTTAAAGCGAATTTAAACTCATAGTACCCAAAGGAAAGTTTTAAGACACAGGTAAGTTTCTCATCTTTATTGCGTTTTAGTGCTATCATACACACAGACTGTACATAAAACCCAGCAATTACCTCAAAGAGATTTAACTATAGCAATTAACTATGAACAAACAATACTTCTTTAAAACACAAGTTTAAAAATAAGAGGTGGGTTTTAAAGGAGTGTTTAGGACACTCTTAAGAGCATTCAGAAACATACTATTCCAAGTGTAGATACCTGCAATAAATTGTTAGCCACAAAAGCCCCGATCTAAGCCCTGATTTACGTACCAATAAGCCTTGGTTCAGATGTGAAGTCTCGCAAAGGGACTGGGATTTTCTTCACTATATACTCACAAACTACCTCAATGTTGTACTTCAACTGTGCTGAGATTGGAATTATTGGAGCTCCTTCTGCAACTGTACCTAACCAAAAATCAAGTTCAACATGAAGTCTTAACACAGTATTTAAAGCAACATGACCAAGTGTTCTGTCATTGTTAAAAATATTCATGAATGTCAAGGCACATTTTGTATGTATTTCCCAAAGCAGTATCAGAGCATTTACCCTTCCCTTCAATATTTTAGCTCAAACCAGCCAGACCTACTTTGAGGCAGCCGGGTTGCCTCTGGATAATTGTGTACTAAACAGCTTTACAGTTGCTCTCTAAACACTGTGCAAGATAAGCTCTTGCTTTAAGGCAGAATTCACTTCTTACATTGTGATCAGAAATATTCTTAAGATAGTTTCCTCAGAGAGATGTCAGTATTTGATACATCAGTATCAATTCTAAAATAAGATTTCATTCTGATGAACTAAAATTCCTATCAATTTAATTATCTGTTTCCTAAGCTTTGCAATGCACATACATATTTTCAAAAAATCCTAACTTTGTGGAACAACTTATTTAGTTATCGAGGCTTGTTAAATATAATTAGTTGTAATTATATCCATGTTTCTTGTGAGAACTCAAGTTCTCACAAAGAACATCAAATTTACTTATCAAGCCACTCAGACAACATAGCTGTTAAGAAGAGCTTACACAAGGCCACAATTCTGAACTAAAAAAAAAAAAAAAAAAAAATAAGAAAAGAGAAAAAGAGACACATTGGCTACTTTTGATAGCAACAATCTAGTTCTGCAGCTTTTCATACCCCAGCTAAAGCAGATAAGCAGGTAAACCAGCAAAAGCTCCTGGGAAGGACAAAACTCAAAGCCCTAGATTAAAGTTGAGCAGAACATTATGGATGGAGTAGGATAACCCTGTCTAAACTGGACTTACAGAGAGAGAGATGAAAGACAAATCTTTTGTGATTAGATAAAAGTAACTAACATATTTATACCTCCAGGGTGCCCTTAGAAAGTACTGCTTCATTCTCTCCTGCACTGCAGTAAAAGCACAGTACAATGCTTTGCTACAATGCTAGCAAAGAAAAATCCAAGAGGCAACAATACCAAGAAGAAACCATAAACTCAGAGAAAGCTACTAGACACAAGCTGCTGCTATTAGTTTTACATCAAAAGCTCTGACCAAGAGCCATAACACTATTGTACATAAGCAGTTGGAAAGAGATAAGAAGCACAACTCCAAAGGTCTGTTATCCAGATTAACAAACTACATACACCAGCATCATCTATGTAAGAGAAGCTTTTCTATAAACATGCAGAAAACCACTGTTTTGTCCCAACACTGAAGAATTCCCACCACGAACTAGATTTCTGCTCTTGAAAACTTACCTTGTACAAATGCAAGAATCTGTTCATACTGTTCTTTAGCCTGGCTCTCCTTCACCAAATCAATCTTATTCTGTAGAATCAAAATGTGTTTCAGCTTCATGATTTCTATAGCAGCTAGATGTTCTGAGGTCTGGGGTTGAGGGCATGACTCATTACCAGCTGCAAGAAGAGAAGTGACTGCAATATAGAAACTATCAAGATAGATAAAACTCCTACAATTAGGACATCTACTTTCCATTTTATCTTTATTTAAAAAGACAGTCAGCTCTTGGTAAGGTATACATGAAGCATCCAAGTTAATAAGCACCTACACTTCCCCAGAACTGCTGGCTTCAGCTTCCACACAGCATCAGAGAGAGAGGTTGCCCGAGTCTCCCATTATACTTGCTCCCAACAGAAACACATTTAAAATTTCCAAAGATACTGACAGATAATTTCTGTTTACTTGACTTATTCCATCCTTTAGGTCTTCAGACATCTCAGTACTGACTACCATAATGTGCAATTCACCTTCCAAGATGTATCTTAAAATTCTGTGGTTTTTACCTTTCTCCAAAGCCATAAAGATGTCAAGATCCCCAAATTCTGTAGCACACAATAAGTGTCCTATTCACATGCTTGATATATTTATCATCATGCTTTGGATTTCAGCCATCTAACTTTGGCCTGATGTGCCACTGTGGTGGTTAATCCCACCTGAAATTTGGCCTATCACATTTTTTAGATCTAAACAGGCAGGAGGAATGACAGCTTATCAGCTATCTCAGACTATTCAACTACAGTGTCTGAAATTGATGTTCTTGTTTGTTGACCTGTCATATCCAGGTATCATAACAACTATCAACAGAGAGCACTAAATTCTTCTATAGACATACAAAAAGACATATTCACTTCTTGTTTGCAAATCAGATCAAAAACTGTCTAAATCAAGGTCAATCTCCTGTACTTTGATTTTGTCCATATTCATTGGGTTTCTTGTTTATACTGACATTTGTGGACTCTCCTGTATGGCTACGACTACGTATTTAAAGCAAACTGAAGCTTCAGAGAGATTTGAAATGTATCTGTAAGCCAATGCATTTCCATAAAATGATACACATTTTACAGTACTATACCAATACAAGGTTTCATATTACCTAACTAATCTTCTCTCAACTGGGCCAGCTACCAGACTAATGAATATGTATAGCTACGCTTAAAAAAACCAGCTCATTATGGTACTTTGTTTTTTTTTCCATTGCTCACCCTGCTCCACTACAATTTAAAACGTCTATAAAGTTGCTTCATGATATTAATAAAGAGCTCTGGTTTTGTGTAGCAAACATTACCTATCAACAGCAAAGCTGCATCCATTACTGCTGCACCGTTCAACATAGTAGCCATCAGAATATCATGGCCAGGACAATCCACAAAAGAGACATGCCTATTGTAGAAGAAGGTTAAAAAGAAGTCCAAAAGTTAATTAACAATTTCTCTGATTTATGTGAATGACTAGACAGACATAAAGGTTAGAAGCACCCTTAAAATAGATCTTTTTTATCTATGTTTATCTTGAAATGCTGAGACATTTCAAGACAGATGCTGAGAAGTAACAGCTTAAAAATATTTTCATGACAACACAAAGACTACAAAAAGGGTGTTCTGTGAGGTCCATGTTAGTTCTCATTCTAGTGGCTTTAAAATGTATTTAAATTAGTAACAGGAAAATTTCACTTCAGAAATTCAGAAATACCCAAGGACAGAAGACACAGCTGTGCTCTCCCATGGACTAATACATCACAACTAATAAAAGCAAGGCAGTTTAGATGATACCCTAGATCAGGGGTACCCAGCAGGTAAGAACATGTGGTCTGCCATAACATTAAGCTCAGCTTGCAGCTCAATCCCGAGTATTTTTTGCTACATAAAAGGAAGTAAACATGATTTATACCAGTTTTTTTACTACAGTTACCTGACTAGTTTGAAATTCCCTTTGGTGCCAGGAATGTCTGTAGGGAACTCATCTGGGGTGCTACTTCCACAGGATCGGTAACACTCTGGCCGGGAACAGCTTGGGTCATCCAACTTGTAAATCTGTAAGTATTTTTTTTTTAAAAATGAGGAAAAGTTTCATTCATCGAGGGTTATTTACTTATAAGCTTACATCCACCCTGCAATATATTAGCAACATATCTGGTAGTTTTACAGTAATGACTCACCTTTGCATTAGCATAGCCCAGCTTGATTGTGATATTTCTTTCCAGTTCATTTTTAAATCTGACAGTATGAACTCCAGATATAGCTTTGACTACTGTAGACTTTCCATGGGCTACATGCCCAATTGTACCTATGTTTTAAAAGCAAATGTTTATCAACATATTGTTTAATTTTGTGCAATGTTCCATTATGATCAACACGTAATTACCCCAAACTCTCTATAGACAGGAAGTCCAGAGCTCCCATCAGAAGCATGTATGGGTTTCATCATCATTTTTGTTTAAACAAACAAGATCTTAAATTAAGCTCCCAATGGACAGATCTTTGCATTTTCACAAGACCCATTTCAATGCTTAATTTTAATGTAAAATAAATTACTATTCCCCACTTCATTCAAGAGTGTTCTTGAAGTAAAACTGGTGCTATTTGACAGGTCTTGTCCTGAGCCCTGACAAAATTTATAATAAAAACATCTATATTACTGTCTGTTTCAGTAAGAATTTCTTTAAGCTGTTCTCACATCAGTACCATATGCTACTACATGAACACCAGAAAGAGTTACATTAATGCACCCTTCTTTTTCAGAAATTTGGTTTTACCTATATTAATTGTTGCTTGTCTGCTGATGACTTCTGGTGAAAGAGGCGTCAGCTTGGTAACATCCTGTATGAGAGAGATTTTAGAATTTACTCATTCTACATCTAAATGTTTACAGAGTACTATATATAATTTCTTAAAAATTATCCAGTAGTTCCATTCAGCAAAATCCAACCAAGCTCATTGGCATAATTCTAGATTTGCATTCCGTATGTGAAATAAAACCAAAAGTCACACAATCCTGATTGTAAATTAGTATATGTTGCAAATCAAAACACTACCTGTAAATCAGTACTGGCTGCAAGGTGTTAAAGAATGATGCAAGTAAACAAAACAATAAAAACTCAAAAGCTCTCACATACAAAAAACCCTTACCCATCCTCAAACTTAAATTACACATAACAAGCAAATTCAAATTAACTTTCCCTGGGCTACATGATGAACTGCACATGTGGTTTTTTAAAAAAAAAGGTTTGTCAATAAACAGTTATTTAATTGGCATAAGGTTCCATTACAGTCAATACTTAATTACAACTTACGCTTTAGATTCAGTAGGTCCAGAGATTTCATTAGCATCATGGATTTAGTTTGGGGTTTTTCTAATGGGTACTTTTTCCTCAAATCCTGTTATTGCTACTTCAAGTGCCAGACAAAAATTTTGCTGTCCTAAATAGCCTGTTGCATGAACCTACTGGTAGCACCTGGCAAATCAAAATACTTACAAATACATTCCCTATCATTAAAGGGACAACTCTGAAAGAGTTGGTTTGGGTTTTTTAGAAGCTGTTTGTTCAAATATTGGACAAATATTGAAATCCACTGAAATGTTCCTCTGTACTGTTTTTGAAACTGTTTACAGTTAATTTCCATCCTGCACTGAATTCATATGGGTAAGCTGCTCAGCTCAAGCAAAGACTCAGGATGCCAAGAAAGTCCTCAGAGCAGGGCAGGATATAAATATTTTGCCAAGATACAAATAACATACATACGTTAATTTACATTAAATCATACATTGTTTATACTGCTACATGCAGGTTCTGTGTATAACAATCAAACACATCTGTGTGAAAGTGTACGCTTACTTATTCTATTCTCGAGTATTACATGAATAAAATGCTCGCGTTCAATACAAAACAAGTTTTGTCCACCTAACACAGGCAATTTGGCTTATATTACTCGTGTATCTAACTTGAAACGAGTACATGCCTTGAAGTCAATGATGGGAACACGACCTGCAGATGGCACCATTTAGCAAGGTGACAAGCACATAAGCATGATGCAAACTCTGTCATCAAGAGAAGTGTTCCTGGTGCACACAATTATGCACGCCTGCAATTTTCTTCGACGCTGGTATAAGGCCAAATTCAGCTACAAGGTCCAGTCAGCTGTAAGCATTCAAGGGCCAACTGAAAAAGTACAGTATAGGCCTTAAAGGTAATCCTACCAACCTCCCAACTAGGCTTATCTGTGCTCTTTCTGACTGACAAATGTCATGGCCAAAAATGAAAGCAAAGAAAGTTTTTGAAATTAGTAACATACTTAGCTATTACACAAAAATAATTATTGTGCTCAAACCTCAAGAATATCAAACATATCAAACATTAAAGACAAACAAGCCCTTCTAGTTTGTTGAACGCCAGGGAGGCAGCACCATGACTTTCAACTGATTTTGCCTGCATATAATTGTAGTAAGTGAGACAGCCCAGGTAAGACATTTAATAGGTAAGCTACCACAGCAAGAGACCACTGCAACCTATTTTCTTGGTAGTCAAGAAAATTTTCTTGATAGACCAACAACGACAGGGCTGGCAATCAATCCATCTATCCCGCCAGGGAAACAGAACACCAATGTATGGTTCTACCTGGGAGAGAGAAGAACCTTTAACAGCGCTCAATCAGGACAGCCCTTACGAAGGGGAAAACCGTCCATCTCGCTCCAGGATGACTCCGGTCGCAAAACCAGGACATCAACCCGCCGAGCTTCGGACTTACTTCAGCAACAAGCCTAACGCCTCGTCCCGCCAACCCAAACCCGCTGCGACCAGCTCAACCTGCTCCCCACGACTACCTCCACCTGCCCCTTCCCCCAGCCCCGGCGTGGCTGCAGTTCCCCCCCCCCCCCCCGTCCCCCTCCAAGCACCTTCCGCACCCCCTCAGACCTCAATGGCCTTGGTGGGCCCTGGATGAAGGCCCGTATCCCCTCAGCCTCCGACCGCCGTCCACCCCCCACAACGGCGCGCCCGGCCTTCCCAAACCCCAGCCCCGTCGCCCGCGTTCGACGATTCTTGGCGTCCCCGCCCACGGCCACCTGCCCCCCGTCCCCCGGGCGCACGGCGGGCCGGCCTCACCAAAGTGGCGAGGTCCTGCCGGCTGAGGTGCGGCTGCCCCAGAGTCACTCCTGCCTCGTCCCCCGCCATCTTGGCCCGAAGAGGAAGCGTGGAGGCTCGCGCAGCCGCCTGACCCCCGCCGCCGCTCGCCGCCGCCCTCTCCGCCGGCCCGCCACCTTCCCACTGGGAGGCAGACACTCAGCTCGCTGACCCACCGCACTACGGGGCGCGGGGTCGCCACCGGCCTCGCCGCGGGTCGGCAGCGGCTCAGGCGCACCGCGGGACAGCCCCGGGAAGGACCCCCCCTTCACCCCACACCGTCGCCCTCGCGCCGGGTGATGCAACCGGGCCTGCCGCAAGGGCCGCTCCGCGTGCGCTCGCGCAGGCGCGGGGCGGGGCGCCGGGGGAGGGCGCCTGCCGCCGGGTAACGGTCGTGGGCTGAGGGGGGACGCGGGGCTGCTGAGGGGAGGCCCCGGGGCGGGCTACGGGAGGGAAACGGGGGGAGGGGAAGGGAACTGAAAGGCAGCGCTAGGGAGTCCGTGCGGGTGGTCTGACACACAGCCCTGCCGGAACAAGCGTCCGGGGAAGCCGCGCTTCTGAGCGTTCCTGTGGGGAGGGAGGGTCGGCTTTTGTCTCCGCGGCAGGGCCGCGGTTACCCTCTGCTGGCGCTGTGTGCCTACACACGTGAAATGCCGTCATCGCTTCGGTGGGGTGGCCAGGATCGGAACGTAGTGTGGCTGAAAGGTACACACAACCACACACAAAAAAAATAGTTATCCCATGTTTGCGGCTTGTACGTCAGCATTTGTTGATGCATGTCTCACAGCACGGCAGTGTTAGGTTTGATTGGGGCAGTGGGGTGGGTGTGATGGAGAAAGGAAGATGAGGGTAAAATGGAAGCAGAGATATGCCTGTATGTACCGGCAATGAGCATATCTAATTTGATGTCTGATCAGCTTATCCGTTTGAACAGCAAAATGTCACTCTGCAGATGTTAGTAATCTCTGCTGGCCATGAGCTCGATAAGATTTTGAATTTCAACCTTTTCCTTGAAAATGTCTCTAGTAGATGGAGTGCTTAGTGTTAGGGGAGACCATATAGATATAAGACCCTGCCCCGAGATATTGAATCTTTTCTACCAAACAGCTAAAAACCCCAACAAATGTGTGTTGTGGTCAGAGTTGGGTACAACTTAAATGCTTTAAAAATCTGATAAAATCCCTGATCCAGTGATGAGAGCCAGCTTAGAGATTCAACAGAGACTGAAGGCCAAATTCACAACCGTCCCCAGTGGGAAATTGAATTGAGTTCTTCGTGGAAACTTAAAGGCAAAGAGGTCGTTGCTACTAATAGGATTTCTTCGATGATCAGAGAAATAGGGTTCAGTGTAAGTAAACAATTACACCAAATACGTGCACGTT
This sequence comes from Scolopax mira, assembly GCA_004320125.1. NCBI lineage: Eukaryota > Metazoa > Chordata > Aves > Charadriiformes > Scolopacidae > Scolopax > Scolopax mira. The sequence continues at coordinate 85,339 of BJBW01003095.1, forward strand.
CAGTGACAGTGGCTTTGCTTACTGGAAAATGTGATGATTCTCAGATTTTTGCCTGGCTGACTGCTTGGGTCACAAAAACAGGTTTGGAGCAGACATCCATGTGATTGAAAAGCGATGATGGAAATCTGTGTGAAACTGGTATGCCTGGTTTAACAATGCTTGTAACCTCCCACTTTTGCAAATACAACTGTTTCCATTCTTTCCTGATAAAAGAGTTAGTAGTGAGTCTGCTGGATATACCTAGAGCAGATACATTGCCAGCATTGTTGTCTTAAAGAAATAAACATGGTAAGAAACTTTACAGTATGTATAATGCTGTTGCCAATGACAAAATGCATTTTGTTTTAGAACCCAATACTTTTGCACATTGGTCTGGAAAATAAATTTTCATATCTAATTTCTCATCAAGCCACATGGTGTTTTCAATTCTATATAAAATATCTCATTTCTGGGAAAAAAAAAAATAATAGATGCTTCTGACTGAGATACACAAAGTGTAGTGGGAACATGATGCAATACTTGGTTGTAGTTGCCTTGACGTCCAGGCATATATAATCACTCTTTTATGAAAATGAAGTGAAAATACTAGGCTCTGTAGTTACTTAGACATTTAAATTATGCAATAATGCAGTGCACTGTAAAATTATGGAAACAGTTTTTGTCACATTTGCAGCAGTCTTCAGAAAGGATTTAATCCTTGCCAAGAACCCTGTCAGGAATCTAAAAAAAAAAATATCAAAACCAAAAACCAACAACCCCAAACAACTGTTGCTGCTATTTTAACAATGAGATTATACATTTTACATATTCTGAGATAGCCTTGTTACTTTGCTTGACTGTATTTGGGAATATTTGTGGCATGAAGAAAAACCAGAAAAGTCTAAAGACTGAAGATGTCTAATTAAAGTGGGTAAAAACATCAAGTCAAGTATATTATGCATATATGTCTAAATTATATAATGTTTAAAATTACTCAGATTAAATGGTAAATATATATAGCGCAAAAATGTATGTCCAGAATTTTATTTATTGCAATAGTCTTGTTTAAGACTGTGGGAACTACTTAGTAGCTGACTTTGTGCAGGTGTCTAAATCAGAGGCGTCAGCCCAAATCTCTGTGTAAATTAATATTAACTAAGGCATTGTTGACACCATTGGTCATTGTCGAGGGCCCAAATTTGACAATCTCACATTTTTATTTAGGAGATTACAGTTGAGGTGTTTACATATTTTGATTTTTTCGGTAGAGGAAGGTTGTTCAATGTGAAGGAGAGGGAGGTGGAGTTTGGGGTTTTTTCCTGGTATATGTTGAGAATAAGTATGTCAAAGCTGCTGGGCTTTTTGTTGTTGTTTTTGTTGGCTAGGTTTGAGGTTGTCTTCTGTGGCAGCCTGTAGGAGAGACCTGAAGATCATCTTACGCCTCGGCTTGCCACAAACTGCGAACAGCAAAATGACAGTCAGGTAAATCAAAACAGTCCTGCTTAGCTTTTTCCAGGCTCGCTGACCTACAGAAGGTCAGAAGCCCAAAGAGGGCAGGAGGATGCATGACGTTTTGGTTGTGTCACTTCTGTGTAGAAAAACCTTACTTTCTACTCCAGGTTTTTCTTTGCCGAAGCACGAGTACGTGCTTGGTGCAGCAGAAGGCGTGAGCCATGAGTGAGGGAGGGAACGTCTTTCCTTGGGGACTCAGGTGGCAGGAAGGGGGGCTGCCTTGGCGGTCGAGTGACCGGGGTGATGTCCTGCACGAGTACGTGGATGCCGTGGAATAAATAGTGTGAAGTTTGCCGAGTTGGGCGGTGGGGGTGAAGGGGGTAACGGAGGGTCGTAGCGTGGCATAAGCGGGCCGTGAGGGAGCGGTAGGGGGGCTGCGGAAGGGAGTGGGAATAGCAGTGGGAAGTCTTTTGTGGGGAGCGGCGGGTGGAATCGCAGGTTCATTGTGCGAAGCTGTGAAAGGTGGGAAGGACGTTCAGCTTGGGGGTGGCAGCTATAGAGGAGGAAAGGGCTCCCCTGGTATAAATGGAGAATGGGGTGGGGGTGGTAATGGGAGACTGAAAATAGGAAATGGAGGGGAGAGGATGTCAGGGGGTGGCCTGCTATTTAAAGCAGTGAGTGACAGAGGTGACAGGGAGGTACATGGCAGGTGGCAAATGGTTTTGGGGATGGCAGTGGCAAACCAGAGGTCCACAGAGTTTAGCTCCCTGCATACAATAAAGTCGGAATCTGGCAGGTGACGGCGAGATAGAGAAAGCAAGGAGCTGATGTCTGTGTTAACGCAAAGCCCTGCTTGTCCCACGCTGGGCTGCCGTCCGTCCGCCCCCCCTCCCCGAGCAGCTTGTGGCTATGCCGTGACCCACCGGGGCTCTGGTGACCTGGTTCCCACGCTGGCTGGCCAGGTGTCCGGGGAGGAGTTCAGCCAGCTCCCAGCGGGGGGGGTTATTACCCGGGGTGGGCTGCAGCGGGAGCTCTAAGGAAAGGGGGCCGTGGTTTGCAGCGGGACCCGGCCCGCAGGCAGAGGGATGGCAGGGGAACCGCACGCCCTGGAGCCACCGAAAGCAGAACCAGATGCAGACGGTGCTGCTTCTTAATGCCGCGTCTCCGAGGCCCGGCCGTGTGCTAGGCTCCGGTAAGGGGCTCCTCCTCCCCGCGCTGGCGGGACCGGGGCCGGCCTGGTACCGTCCCGGTAGCTGGCTGACACAGGGAGGTGCCGGTGGGACGGGGCAGGCCGCCGGGCGCGGGATGACATGCGGAGCGGGGCCGGGCTGCCCCGAGGCGGGAGCGCGGCGGTGGCTCTGCCGTCCCGGGCATCCGCTCCCCCTCAAGTCCCCCCCCCCTCCCCCGTCCCTCCGCTGGACCCGCAGGTGGCGGCGGAAGTGACGGCCGGCGCGGGGTGCCGGTGGCGGGGGAAGATGGCGCCTGCGGCCGCGCTAGGCAGCGCAGAAGGTAAACAAGTGTGAGCGGCGGGGAGCGGGCGGGAGCGGCAGGGACCCCGGGGAGGAGGCCAGACAGGGCCGTGAGCGCCGGTGCCCGGACGGCGCGGCACAGGCACGGCGCGGCGGGGGGCGGCTCCCCACCTCCCCCCGAGCACAGACCGCGGGGAGGAGGGAGCCCAGGATCCCCCCTTCTTCCTCCTCCTCCTCCTCCGCCTCCTCCTCCCGGCTTTGCCTCAGCCATTGCCCCTCTCTTCAGCCCCCCGGCGCCTCCCTCTGCCGCCGCCCCCGGCTTTATGTTACACAGGGGCCCCCCTCTTTGCCGGTCCAGCGGGAGGAGCCGCGTTTTCAGCGCCGCCGCTGCCGAGAGGTAGGTGAAGCCGCCGCCGGGGTCCCCCGGGTCCTCCCGCCGAGGGCGGCCCGGGCCCCTTTCCTGGCCTTCAGGGACCCTCCTCCCCCGGTGTCCGCCGGCCGAAGCGGGGAGGAGCGGCGGCGGAAGGGCAGGCGGTAGGGGGGCGGCGGGCATGGCGGGGGCGCGCGGGCGCCGTTAGAGGCTGGCGGGGCGGGGGATGGCGGGACATGGCGGGACCGCTCTGAAGGGCGGCCGCTGCGGCGTGCGGGGCTCTGACTCCGGTAACGGAGCGGCGCTGAGCGCGGCGAGTAGAGAAGCTTGAAGTAGGTCACCTCAGAGCCTGCCCCCAACATGACTCTTGGGCCGTCGGCGACGCTGTGGGAGAAAAAAGGGATCCGTGAACGGAACGAGCAGGCTGCCGCTCGGGAGTGGTACCGGAGCTCTGGCCTATTCGGTGAATACTTAAACGTCGCTTAACAAATTCAAGGTTTTAAATTTTTTTTTATTTATTTATTATTTCCTCCTTCAGAAGAAGAATAGGGGGAACTATAAAGCTGTTACTGGATAAAAGGGCAGAACTACCGAAGTCTGGCTTCCTCTTGACTTCTTTGTTGCGTGTACTCGTCCCTAAGATAATAGCCCCGCTCTTTCACCACCGTTGCCCCAGTTCATACCCGGATCCCCTCAGCATACCACCATGTGCCAACATCCTTTCTGTCTTTTTCCTCCCGACACCTAGCCAACCTGTTTAATTTCTACCGTATGGCCTATAAACTTCCCACTGTCACTCATCTCCTTTCACTTTCCTTAATTATACCCGGTGGCTGGTTTGGATTTACACATGTGTTGATTTGATTTTCAGCAAGCAAAGCAGAACAGATAACTGTTGAGCTCACGCTGGCGACGATGGGTCTTTTTCATTTGTCTTGCTGCCAATTTTATGGAAATTTTTAGAAATTCGATATGTTTGAGATTTCTGTCTTTCTGACAAATGAGGCTGGCATTTGGCATTGAGATCAAAAGCTGTATTTCTTGAAAAAAAGGCAAAATTTCAATCTCATTTTCTCAGATGATATTAAAAGTATTAACTAAGTAAGCAAAAAATATACAGATAATAAAAAGTAAGGGGTAGTTCAGCTATCTTAATTTAGATTAAAATTATTTTTACTAATATAGTTTAAGTACTGCCTATATCTCATTACCCTTTTATTATGCTAAATGTTTATGTGCTAAGAGTCTAAGCACTTTGATGTAAACAAGTAAAGGATAGAGCAGTTCTGTCTGCTTTGAGAGCAGTGGCAAATCTGTAATTTTCCACACGGCCATCATTTAACTCTTAAGTATTAATGATACAAGTTTTTCTAGTTAAAGACTTAAACATTTTTTATACTGGGCACCTGTTCTGGTAGCAGTAAATATAACTGGAAGAGCATTGAGCTGAGCTTGCTCTACGTTCAGGAGCATGTTTTTTTCTACAGGTGTAGTGATGCAATGATCTTTTAGCCAAATGGTTTAAAATACCTTAATGTCTGGAGTGCAGTTACATCAACCACGTAAAAGTACGATGAGAAACTAATGCTTATCTCACTGATGTTAATTCATGAGATGGAAACTGAGTTGAAATTCATTTAGGTGAAGTTAAACTGGTCAAGTAACTACAGCTGATGAATGTCTAGTAGTCTTAAAATGTTTGTCAGGCATGTACTTTCATCAGAATCCTTTAGATAGTCCTAAAGCTTATGTAAGGGATGATTTGGGGAACATATTTTATCCACTGGTGGCTAGTGTTGTACAGTGGGAAGTTTCTGATGTAATCAATTAGTATTCATCTAAATTCAACGTAGGTGAAAAATATACTCTCTAACAGTATTTTGAAACAAAATGGTTCTGATCTTTTGTGTCTGTGTGTGCTTGTAACATTTGGGTAATTTTCTGCAGAAAGACTGAATTTGATTATATGCCAGCTTTTAGGGAAAAAGAGTAATATGAGTTGAGAATCCTACTCATTATAAATACATGCATGTGAGAGCATCTGCCTGAGTTAGACATTTCTCAAAAAAAAAATGGAACTGAACACTCTCCTAGTACTCTGTCTATAAAGACTACTTGGCAGGGTTCTACTGTATGTAGAGTCACGTGTAACCATACTGAGCTGAGACACAGTCTACACTGAGTTTTCGTATGTTTGGTTTTAACAAGTTCTGATAATGCTTCTAGAATAACCATAATGACCTTGGAGACAACTGATGTGTTACAGAAGTGCCACTGTTGTTACGAACTGATGCAGGTTGCTCAGAGATAGCAACGTGGGTAGAGATTGTAAGAGGATCTGCCAGGGTCAGATGCGTGCCCCAAAGGAATTCTTCCTGTGCTGTGGACAGTTTTCAGGAGTATCCAAGTTTTAATTTCTAGAGTTTTGGCTTTCTGGTTCCTCTGACTGTCAGTGACTGGTAAACTCCTAACTTTGTTTCTAAAGTAATCCGCTGGTTTTGGAATTCTCAGCAAGGATTGGGTAAAGTCTTTTGTGTGAACCTACCAATGTCTTTAAGATAAATTGTTTTCCCAGCTTAGCATATTAATTATAAAGGGTTTTAGGTAAAACATATACGATCTTACTGTGTTTCTTTGTTTCCTACATTTGCAATTGTTTCGATACACACTGGTTATTGATCTATCTCACTTTTACATCTTTCCTTCTGTTGCTGTTACAGGGAATTATGGTAAGAACTAGTGGTTCAGACAAGGTTTAATGGTTTTAGTGTCACACTGTATAAACAAAGTTTTCATTTGGGGGATAAGTTATTTATACTGTGTAAGTGCATCTTTACACAGTCATTGCATTCTCACTCATTGCAGTATGCTGCATTTAAAGGCCTAGTTTTTAGTGATGAATATGTGCAGTTGAGAATGTTTTGCTTGTTTGTGCAAATGCCTGTACATACTGTATTTTTATACATGTGTATAACATTTAACTATGGAGAAGTGTCCTATTTGTGCAGGAAAGTGTTTGGTTTTTAGCAAAATTCAGGTCAATGAGTTCTCCTCAAAGCAGTCTTTGCTACGTATCTCACTAAATAAAGCATATATGTAATGGCTTTAAAATTTGCATTTAAGTGCACGTGTTTGAAGGATAAAAGGAATGGGATAGATGGAACAGATTATTGCATTTTAAGCTCTATTTTAGTTCTTTGTGTAACCAAAGTATGGTTCTGTATGTCTGGTGAAATCTTTTCTTGTAACTTTTAGACAGAGTGTTCTATTATGTGAAAATTTGTTGTTAATCTGTGTTCAGGTGCTTTCTCAGAATTTCTATGAGGTAGGTAGAACTAACAAGTACTTCAAAATCTGTAAACAAAGGAACTGGGTAGTTCTGTTGCAGGATCTCAAATGAGTTATTAAGGAACAGCAGTAAAAGAAAGCAGAAAATCTGCCCGTCAGCTGGTGTGCTAGAGCTGGTATTGTCAATTACTTTCCTAGAACATTAAGTTTCTATTCCTAGAAAGTGCATATAAGCTTACATATTACATAAACATGCTTATTTAAAGGGCACTTTTTCAGTAAGTGCTGCTTTTGGATTGATTTTTAAATGAAGCAGGACATGAGCATAGTATTCCATAACTTCCTTCTAAATAGCCTGTGCATTTAGACTCCATTTCTTCTGTTTGTGACTAAGAGCCTCAGACACCCCAAGGAAAGAAGGTCCTCCTTGTTTAGCAGGAAAAAGCAGTCTGGAACAGGGTTTTCAGACTTTTATTACAGCTGCGGAATAAAAATGAGAAATCAGTGTTCCAAGAAGTGCTTTTAGAATCACAGCAGAGTAGACTCTGTAATGCATTATGTGCTAAAAGAGGAAGAAATGTCAGGGAAAGCTAGTAAGGTTAAGCGTATTTCTCTTTTGGCTTTTCAGCAGAGACTCTTACTTCCTGTGCTGCATTATACTGATCAGCTCTAGTATGCGCAGAACAATGCAGAACGTCAACTTAGATTTTTTTTTTTATATATATTTTTTTCTCCTTTATTGTTTATACACTGGAATTATTTGTTCCAGTTTTCTTATAGATCACTGTAGGCTACATGTCTTCCTTAGGACTGAGTGTGCTATTGTGATTTGCATGGATGAAGAAAATCTAACTCTAAATTTTGCATTTTTATTGAAAACGTGAAAAAAAAATCATTATGTTATTGTCCTCTGGGAAATAAGCTGCAGCATACGAATAGTGCATAGAATTACATCTAAGATTGCAAGTCTGTGTGTGGGAGGAATGGCATAGCTATGCTTTAGAAAAATGACTTAATTTGAGAGTATTTTGTATTGCTTTTTTAATATTTGAACTACCACGTTGCTATTTGCTTTTGGCTATGGATACTAGCTGTAGAAATGAAGATTTTTACCAGTTGATCATAATATGCATTTAACTATCTAGTTTCCCAGCCTCTGTGCCATTTTAATTCCCTGTGTATTTGCACTGGCCAATATATTTTTGTGCTGTAAAGAAAAATATATCTGTTGATGCTTTGTATGGCTTTATGCCATAAAAGGATATTTACTCCTTTTATTAATTGCAGGAAGACAAGTAGTCTTTTGCTTTTCACTTGTAGAATTCTGAAGCTTCTTTAGTTGCTGTTATGAAGAAGTCTTACTGGTTTTGTCTCTACTTAAATAAACCATTAAATGCTGATGCTTGAGAGGAAGAATATTGTGAGACTTAAAACTGTAGATTTACTAAAAGTAATATAAGCAAGGATGTGAAAGGAAGGATTAAGTGACTTAAACCCCCTCATTTTTTTAAATATTCAGAAATAATATTTTTGGAGTGTTGACCACTTCATTACCTTTGTAGAGTTTTGCAGCTGACTTCTGGTTTTAATATATTTTTATGGAATAGCCAGTTTCAGGGAGATGTGAAAATTAGAACCCTTAAAGTTGTTCCCTAAAGGCAGGGGATTTTAAAATGTATTTTGGTGATTCCTAACGCTTGATTTTTGATAGAATTAAAATTCGAAAGGTAATAGCTTATATCTGATTTGTGTGTGAATGTCTTATTGATATTTAACCAGAATTAAAAGGATGGCCTTAAAAAAAATAAAAAAATCAGTGCAGTCTCTATTGAAAAGCAAAATGATGCCGGAATTACAAACTGGTTGACATCGGAAGGGACCTCTGGAGGTCACCTGGCTCATGCCCCCTGCTAGGCAGGATCACCTAAAGCCAGTTGCCCAGCATTCTCACTGATGCTGGTTTCTTGGTTTTGTGTATTATTTATTTGTTTTGATCCTGAAAAAGAGCACTGGAGGTGCTTCTCTGGATTTGGTGCATTCTCCCTCTACCATTTGTCTCTGCTTGTCTTCACTTTCCAACTTTTCCTTTTTGCTCCTTTGAAAGAGGCCTTCTTAAGACATCCTATGTAAAACTTTTTCTCTCTGCTTTTAATTGCAGAGTGGCTGCAATGTAATTATCTTTCTCAAGTTAAGGGGGAAGACCCTATTGTTTGTTTGGAGCTCGCTGGTATGGTTCTTCTATGTTGTTCACGTGCGCAGTAGCGTATGTACTGTTTTGAAGAAATCCCTTCCATGAGATTCTTGCCTGCATGAGTCTGCGATACGAGATCCTATTATTTTCAGATTAATATATGTTGCTTCAGTCACCTGGGGAGTGTTGCTTCATTTCTGACTGTTTAGGGGTTTTTGTTTGTTTGTTTGTTTTTTCTTCCAAATACATTGTTATGTTACTCTGTTTATGTCTTATATTTCTAACCTGTCCAGTCTTTTCCATCGATCTTGGAGCTGAAACTGAGCCATGTGTTTTAGTTGATCTCCTAAAGAAATGGAACTTACAGAGTTGTACTGTCTGAGAATCCTGATAACATTTGGACCTTTTTGCTGATTTCAAACAGAATTGAGACATAGTGGTTTCAAGTTGATGTATAGTTTATGGAGATGGGTGGCCCATTTAAAGGCAAGTGACCATTAAATCTCTTAAACAGGAAAGACTGAAGTATGACCTCAACTGTTATTAAACAAGGTAGAAGCCAGAGCAGCAAACTGGGGCTGGGGGAGGAAGGTGTTACAAGTGCTCTAGAGAAAGAAAAAAGCTAATATTAGCTTTGATATCAGAAATCCAATCAGAAAGCAAAATTCTGAAAAGTGAGTCTTTACGCTTCTTCAATTTGTTCCTTCTTTTTTTGGTGCTAAGAGTTAGTAAAGTAATTCTTTCATTGTCTGTTTTTATACAAGATTTAGCAACAGGTAAGAAAAATATTAAATGGTAATTTTTCTTTCTGGTAGGCGTGTGCTGTGTTCAGAATTTAGGGACTTACAATATGAAACTTCAGAGCAGTTTGCATGTTCTCTCTAGTGACATTGAGAGGAATGTGCTGTCATGGATGCTGGTGATAAAGGATAAAGTGATCGAACCATCAGCTTTGTTCTCTTTGCTCTTACTTTCAAGAATTTGAATATTGTCATAAAACCTTAATTTTCAGGAACGCTCCCAGCATTAACTATTGTGCACAGAACCTGTCAGGAGGATTCAGCAGTGTGGGAGCAGTGATAATGTCATGAGGTGTGGCTACAAACACCCACTCACCATTTCAGTTTTGCATAGACAAAGAGTATCTCCAGTTTTGTTTTCCTGGATGTGTGCTGATGAATTAAGGAGAGGAGATGATTATCTGTTGATGGAGTCTAATAAAGTGGCAGCAGTCAGGATGTGGTTCATAAGGAAGTGGGAGTAACATGATAACTGCTCTTGGAAGTTGTGAGTCCATATACTGCTGTAAAGTTCCTATAACCTTGACAATTAGCACAATTTGCAGTTTTTCAAATGTGTTGATGTTGGTGTTATTTAGCTTTTCATGTAGGTTACCAGAACATTATTAAGTTTAATTGTTATAGGAAGTTCAGGGTCAAACTCACAAATAACTGAGTGAATGCTGCAGTGTAATTTAAGGTGGGATAATGTGAAACAAAAATGAGTGAACAATTCTGGTAGCTGATTAAAGCCAAAATGGGAACATGTGACTCTTCTTCCCTGTCCCTGCTCTTGTGAGATCTCCTGCCCTCTGCATCAGGTTGGTTCTTGTGCCATACCCTCTGCTCTTCAAGGTAGAAGCCAGCTCACTGATTTGTGTCATTGTATGTGTCCTGTTTCCTTCCTTGGTTTAGTTTTCTGTCAGGATAATGAGTTGAATTGGTTTTTTAGAGCAGTCCAATGAGCCTCAGACATGGCTTAAAGTAGGGAGCAGGAGCTCAGACCCCAGAATGACAGAGAGGGAGAATGGAGTGCATTGTTTCCCTTTGATTAGTTATAAATTGTTAGAGTGATTCAAGCTGACTCCTCCAACTTCACCCTACCTGAACCCAAGGCAGTTGAGCAAGATTGTGATAAATTCCTGGATTTTTGAATAGTTTTTGATAGAGACTTTTATTTAGTATTTATCTTCCTTAACTTTAACAGGGTAGGAGGATCCTGCTAGGCTTTAATTTATTTTTGGCTTATTCACAGTTTGACTGTAGCTTGCATGTAAGTAACACTATGCATCTGCCAATGTTCAAATGCTTAATAAACAATTAATCTTCACTAAACCCAGTATAGAGAATATATTTATTGTGGCTTGATCTTGTCAGTGCTTCTTCTTGCCTTAGTATATTGCCTTTTATAATCTCATCACCTAATTAATTCCTATAGTAAGAAACAAGGTGGGGGAAAGGAACTAAGTTGCTATAGGAGAAATGAGATACACAAACTTAAATAGCATCTCTGAAAATGTTCCGTTTCCTAGAAATAACTTTTGAGTAAAATGACACATTTTTAAAGAGACTGATTTTTTTTTTAGGTTATACGTTGTACACATCTACTGGAGCTTGTTTCTGAAGTTAAGGAAGTTTGGCTTCCTTTCTGAAACCTTTGATATTTGAGAGTGGGTGTTTATTGCTCCCCTGAGATAAAATCTTTAGAAAGATTGAAGGGGAGTAAGAAGAAAACCATGGCAACCTTTTTAACTTTGCATATTCATTATCTGACCAGTAAGTAGCTTGGAGTGAGGAATCACTATGGCAGTATTGCATAGTTATTCTTGTTCATTACCATTTCTTTAAAATGAGAATATTTTGGGGGGACAAATATTTAAAGTTTGTGTTTTAAGTTGATTTTTCAGCTGAAGAGAAAACAAAAAGGATGGTGCAGACTTTTAAGTTTTAATAAAAGCAATCTCAGGATTTATCTGGTCAGGAAGGGCTTGTGATATGTTATTAGAAATAACAAATTATTTTTATTTATTTATGTTTTCTTCCCCCCAGGTGATTCATGGCAGGGGACGTGGAAGGGTTTAGCTCCTCCATCCATGACACCAGTGTCTCTGCTGGATTCAGGGCACTGTATGAGGAGGGATTGCTTCTTGATGTCACACTTGTCATTGAAGACCACCAATTTCAGGCCCATAAAGCACTGCTTGCCACCCAGAGTGATTACTTCAGGATTATGTTCACAGCTGATATGCGAGAACGAGATCAGGACAAAATCCATTTGAAAGGTCTGACAGCTACAGGCTTCAGTCATGTCCTCCAATTCATGTACTATGGAACTATTGAACTGAGTATGAACACTGTTCACGAAATCCTTCAGGCTGCCATGTATGTCCAGCTTATAGAAGTGGTAAAATTTTGCTGCTCTTTTCTTTTAGCTAAAATCTGCTTAGAAAACTGTGCAGAAATCATGAGACTCCTGGATGATTTTGGTGTAAACATCGAAGGAGTCAGGGAAAAATTGGACTCCTTTCTACTAGAGAATTTTGTGCCACTCATGTCCAGACCTGACTTCCTTTCGTATTTGAGCTTTGAGAAGCTCATGTCTTACTTGGATAATGATCATCTGAGCAGGTTTCCAGAGATAGAGCTGTATGAAGCTGTTCAGGCCTGGCTACGCCATGATAGAAGACGCTGGAGGCATACGGACACCATCATTCAGAACATCAGGTTTTGTTTGATGACACCATCCAGTGTTTTTGAGAAGGTTGGTGCATTTGAAAACCAGTAGACAGGATTCATCATTTAGCTAGGGCAGCATGTCATAAAATAGGTAAGATTCCCAAACCTATTAGGAGGAAAAGGTAGCATTTATTTTTCTAATAAATCCATTAAAACTAAACATCTAAAAGTATTGTCATCTGATTATTAGCCAATAGTATCTATGGTGACCAGACAACAGGTAGGTTTACAATACATGTTTCTAAGTGATTTCATATGGAAAGGAAATTTTAACACAAGGTCACTTGTGTCAAGTTTTATTTCAGTCGTTCTTACTGTTTTTCACAAGTTGCTTCTTGCTTTCCAGAGATTTTAGAGGTGCATACAGTATATAGGGCTTATGTCATGATAATTGTTATTGATACAATCAAAACATAGTGACTGTAGATTTTATGTCTCTTAAGTACATATTTTTTATTTACAAGTGAAAACTAGCATCTGCTGTTAAATCTGCAGGGTGGTGTTGTTGTTGTATCTTTAGTTCTTGTGCTGTTACACAGCATTTGGAAGTAAGCCCTGATCCTGCAAAGTTACACGTACATTTCATTCTACACAAGGCACGTAATACTATCAAAAGTTACTGATAATGAGAAATGTAATGATTAACTTTAAATATCAGAGGAATCTTTGTAACAGGTGATCTAAAATTCAACTGATCTTTGTATGTATTAAGAGGTTAAAAGAGAATGTGCTTTTTCTACTGTTCTGTTGAAGAATAGAGAAAAAATGTTGTTTTATAGTTCCTGGGAACCTCTGAGTATTTGTCAACAGTAGAGAATTACAAAACTTTGTAAGCAGCACTCTCTCAGGCTAGTAACAGTAGATTATTTAGGTTAGGAACTAACTACTTAAACTGTGCTGTTTTGCTTTAACAATGTTAATTTTGTGTGATAAGATTCAACTTTAACTTGTGTATTTTTCACCTGTCAGTGAATTAATAGGATTTAAGACCCTGTGTTTTTGTTTGGCTTCTTATAGATTAATTTTCTGCGAATTTTTACTTTAGCATCTAGTGAATATACAGGTAAAGTTGTTTTGTTCTTGGTGGTTTTAAGGGCTATTGCATCGTTTAAGCAGTAATGATTACACTTATTTGTATTTTAAATTATAAAAGCTGTTAATTACTTCAGACTAGTGAGTTTTTATATTTTGGATTTTTTTGTGTGTGTGTGAATTGAGTAGAGGGCGAAATAATACATAAAATATATTTATGATCCTCTGTTAACCTATAGACATAAACAAAATAAATACATAGACATATTTTAGAACAATAATGTAATGTTTATATTGGGTTAAAACATTTCCAGATAGTAAGAGCTGAACTCTGCAAGATGCTGTGGAGTGTCTTGTTTTTAATAATGCTTTTGTCTTATTGTTAAGTCATATAAGCCCTTCAGTAGAAAAACTAATAGGATTCACAGAGTATTCTTAAGGTCAGTCTAAGAGGGTGAGATTCGTCTGAGAGACTCTGCTTCAACTCCTTGATGTTTTGGGATAGAAGTTCAATCATCAAGGTGTCTTCAGTTAAATTTTTGTAAGTGAAAAGTATATGTTGGTCTTCAGCATTATACTTAGGTATAACTTCTGGAGCTGGTTTTGTTATCAGTGGTATAAATCCACTGCATACAGTACTTTTCATGTTTTATCTTGACAGCTATCAAATGGCCAGTTAGGTACAATTTAAGGAAAGAAGTAATTTTCAGAATCCCATTTTATATACCCACATGTAAAAGCTTTATCTGTGAATACCCTTTCCATTAATTACATTTGAGAGCAGAGAGAAGCCGGTGCAGATTTTGGAATGGGACAACTCAGCAGAGGGAAGCACAACTAATTAAGTCTGTCGTTTGTTGCTGCAGTTAGGAATGTATTTGTGGTTTGCCCTGGCTAGAGAGGAGAGCATTGAGTAATCCAGCATGACTAGTGACAAAGGATAACTCCAGTTGGAGCTAACATCAAAATATAGACCACACTCCTTTTTCTTTCTTTTCTTTTTTTTTTTTAAAATAAGAGTCTGTTAACTGTTCTAGAAGTAACCTGAGGACAACTCTCTTCTGTGTGTAAAAGAAGGAAAATATTGGAAAAACTGCTCTTTTTGGAGATCCACAAACAGAATTCAGCCTTTTTCTGAAGCCAGTATATACAGAACGCCTGCGTGAATGTACCAATCTGAGGTTGATTCTTACGGTTCAGCAAGCTCTGTATTCCCTGTGCACTGGCTGCCTTGTCATACGTACTCTTATGTAATCTTGCTAATATGCATTTCTAAGATGCCTGTCATTGTAGTACATAAATAACTTATATAACTTAACGTTACAAGTCACAGTAAGGATACTTTTGACCTTTTAAGCCATTCTGTTTCTTACATAATTTTTCTGGAAGAGATTTACATTTTGAGTGTCGTTTTCAAAAGGAATTGATGAGTGACTCTAAATTTATACCTTGAGGCTGATGTGTATTTAGAGTGAAGGTTTAGCCTGTTTGCTTACGCTAAGCTGTCCTGGAAGAACTGCTTCTGAGGTATGAATAGATACTCCTTTAGTTCCTCAGCCCTTAAAATAGATGTCGATGTGTCAGGAAGAACGGAAAGATAAATGGAAGTAAGGTTTTTGGGGAATAGTTAGGAAATAAAGGAAGAGTGTACAGGGAGAAGCAAAAGTTCCATTATCCATGTTAATGCTTTTCTTTATTTGAAATATCCCTGGCTCTGTAAGTATTGAGAAAAATTGGAGTTAAAAGTTAGAGGATGTTTCTCCTAGATCATTGAGTTCATATCTGTGTTATTGGAGGCAACCATGTCAGGATTTCCCTTCATACGCTGTTTAAGCTCCGTTTACTTTCTGTGTACTACTCATATTGAAATGTTGTTTCTAAACCTCTGTCCTTAAAATCAAAAGGTTTTTATTTTTATGTCCAGTCTGTAAGGTTTGTTGTGACTAGCCCATACTGACTTAAAAATTCCCAGCTTAAAGCAGAGGCTTACTAATCACCAGGTGAATCAGCTTATGCTTTAGAGTAGGATGAATAGCACATTATCTTTGAGTATGTGCTTTCCTGTGTCTAGAAAATAGTAACTTTTGAGAAGGTGTCATTGTAATTTTATGTCATTGTGACTTTACCTTTGATAAATCTGTTGAATTTCTCTCTTTTTTTTTTTTCTTCTCATTTACCTCCATGTTTAGTAATTGTATGTATCTACTTCTACAACTTCATATACTGAAGCTCATAAGAAGTGTCTAGTGCATGAGGTTAGTGGGCCCCTCTTACCTTAAATGGGTGCTGCTCTTGATGCTTTTGTCTAAAGATTATTGCAGACTAGGATAGATTTACTAGCATATTTATTATGTGCTGAGCATCTCAGTCCTGGCATATAGATTCTTGGCTCCAGTTCAGTTTGAGAGATTAGATTTGAATTAGATTCCAGCTTGATCATGATAATTTCTCTTGGCAGTTTATAAAAAGGAATTTTATCAATTTGAGGGCATTGCCCTTGCTGCACAGAGGCTATGTCGTCTTATCTTTCTGTGGTTAGGCTGAAAAACAATAAGGGATTGGTAGCACTTGCAGAATAGTCCTTCAAAGCCCTATGCTGGTACTGGCCATGGGATGTAACTAAGTAATGACCCAAGCTTGAAAAAGGGAAAGTTAAGTACAACAGCTTCTGCAGTGCTATGTATACTACTGTTTGGTTGCAGTGTTTTTTGGTTGATGCTGTTTTAGAGACATACCTGTGTCTTTTTCTATTTGACTGAATTTTGATTTGGAGTAAGTGTGTTAACACTTTGATAATGTTTGTTTACAGGCTTTAGATGAACAGATGATGAACTTAAGATACATCTGGTCTTTTATGGGGATCACTTTTCAAATCAAAAACTAATGGTTTACATTTTTGGCTTTACATTTTCATAGAATGTAGATAGAAATTTCTCAAACTTGCATAGCTACTGCAGCGAGAAAAATATGCATTACAATAGAGCACAAAAATAGGCAATTTTTAATAGCTGCATTACTTTGGAAAGCCAGTGGTTTCCACTGGGTGTTTAACTGATTCAAAATGAAGAAAAGAAGATGCATTCAAGCTCCAATCTACTATGGCAGGAGGGATGGTGGTGATTTTGACAAAGTTTTGATGTTTTTGGTATTGACTACCCAAGGGGTCAGATAAAGAAGGTGGATGTTTTTAATTATTTTCTTCATTTTTTTTTTCCTTGAATGACACATTTAGCTACACAGAGAGGGAACAGTGTAAACAAAATCAAAAGTCCAGCTGTTAACCATTCTAACTGGTAGATGGTGCAGTGAGGTAGTTCAAGTAAGTGTTTTTTGAGGGGCTCTTACATTAGCACTATGTTCCAGCAGAACCTCTGTAAGATTTGTCTAGAAAACTGAAGAGAAAGAATTGGAAAGAATGTAAAAATTCACATGAGAAAAGCTTTAGCACTTGGATTAATTTTTACGATGAGACTGGGGTTGTAAGGAATTCCAATTTAAACTTTTCTTTGAGACCCTTCAGCAAGAGAACAGGATAGTCTTTCTTTAAATTTTGAAAATGCTGTGAAACATTGATATATATTCTTCTCCAAAATCAGTTTGGAGTTGATGATGTACTCTTAAAAATCTGCATTCGTTTTACTTCAAGGTTCATTATGGTTAGTGTACACTTCCATCTGGTTTGGGTGCTTTGCAGAAACTTGTGAGCGTTCTGAGTATGTTGGTAATTAGATGCGTGTTCCTCATAGAGCTTCTCCATTTGATCTTAACAGGAAAATCAGTCTGCTAGTAAGCTCTTTGTTATTTGTTGATCAACAGCTTGTTGCTAATATGGGTAATGGCAGAAGCCTATTTTTGAACAGTGAGGGATTTCCTTCAGCATGTTTCAGGTATCAGACAGCAATTCCCACAAAAGGCATGCTGAAGGCCGTGGTCTTCAGTCTATTAAAACTAAAATATGCGCACAATTTACAGTTGTATTTTAATACCTAATTTTACTGCTTCTCTATTTCGATTATACACGCAAATAATTAAAAGTATTGTAAAATTATTCAGAAACGTAGGTATTCAGAGGGTTTCCTTACTATGGGTTGAATAGGACTTGGCAATAATTCTGGAAGATTTCATGCAGGCAGTGTGAATGTGAAAGTGGGAAAACTGACCCACATTTGCTTTGTCTTCATTTGCATCAAGCAAGCACGAGCAGTCTGTACTTTGAGGTAGGCATATCCTGACACTCATATTAATTTGAGCCTCAGATAGAAGTACCTCTCCTATGTGGCAGAGGTTATGCTGGTGAAAGGTGGAAGGCTAGAAACACTGATAATTTCCTCAACAGCAAAGTTTAGGAAGCCTTCAATTACCACTTCTTGCCAGAATTTACAGTCTAACACTGTTTTGTTGTGGGGTTTTTTTTTTCCTGCATATTGTAAAAAAAATTCTAGTGGTTATATTTTTTTATTTTCATCTCATCAAGATTGTGCTTGTAGATAGCTTCCCACGATCTTCAGTCTGAAAGAGTTGTTTATAAGTTGTAGTTGCATTTTCTTCTTGGTGTCTTTCTGGTATGAGGTAAGAGATTGAGGCTTTGCTTTGATGTTAGTGCCTCTGTCAAGATCAGTAGTAGTAAAATACTAATAAATTGATTCCCTGGACTTGAGATTCTGTCTCTGGAATTAGAGATATTTCTTGTTTCCTTTTGCATGCTCTCATGGGGTGAGATTTAGGCTATGTGAAGGAGTAGAGTGATGAGAATATATGAGGCTTATTTTAATTCCACTTTCTGGCTGGCATTTCAATTTCCAGATCTAAAGAGAGAGCTGTAAATGTTGAGAAGGAAAGAAAAAATCTTTGCCAGGCTTTGCTGGTGTGCTTCACATTGTAAGCATGTTGATCCTCTTGTTTTCCATAATCATCTTAGAAAACTTGAAATGCATATAGGTGGAACAAAAATTTTTTATCTTTTTGTTTAATTCCAAAAATGATAGCTCCAGTGTGGGAGTGTGCGAAATAGTCGTGCTGTTTTAGAATTTGAAAGTTACTTCTAAGCATAAAGTAACCCACCTGTTATTATTGGTTATTTGAATTTCCTGTTTCATTTTTTTTTTTGTAACCTTAAGGCTTTCTGTATTTTACCATTATTTTTGTGATGTGGTTCTCTCCAACCCCCCCAGCCTGTTTTCTGTAATTTATGTTCAGCCTTTACAGTCAGGCACTGAGTATGGTTTATTCTAACAAATGCCATATGACCAAATCTCCTGTGTTTGTATGGTATATTCTTTACTTGCCATAAGAAAATAGATCTATTAATCGCTGGAAAGAGTTGGGCTTACGGTGGGTATTTTATAAGCACTATACCTAAGTAAATCTTTTTGCTCCATCATTGGCCCCAGTAAAAACAGTAGAAAGAAGTTGGATATTGCCTTGGAAAAAAATATGCAATCTGCATGTGACCATCCTCTTTTTCCAAGCAAAGATAAGTTGAACTTGTCAAAATAAAGTGGGGGAAAAGAAAAGGTGTAAATAAAAACATCACATTGCTATAACTCTTGAGCTATACAGTGCTTTGCAATGATAGGTTAGTATTTGGGTTTTTTTTTTAATCTGGTGTGTGAACAATCTCAAAATCTGTGCAAATCATGTCTGGTAATGACAGTTGAAAAGATGTAAAAAACGCTTACCTGACAGTAGTATGTCTTACTACTATATAAGGAAGAGAAATTATTAACAGAAAGAATTTATTAACAGAAACAAAATTCAAATAGTACAAGTTTATGGAACAAGAGCTACTTTATTCACAAGGTATAAAGAACATTAATTTCCAAATTGTTTTTCATACACATGAAAACTCACACCACCTTCCCTTAGGTAAGTAGAGGTGGGGTCACAAATATTGAAAAATAGTAGCTTCTGGTGTTATTTTCAAAATTTCAGACTTTTTTTTCAGAGCCGGTGGGAACTGAAGGCATTCAGAGTGTTTGAAAGCAATCCAGTTCTGTGTGAAAGAAATTGGGCCTTAGGATCAAATCTGATAGAGGATTTGTGGATTTGGCAGCATCTTGCGGGTTTTTATTTGCTTTTGAAGTGTAATTCAGAATGATGTGTTAGACCAGACTGTACAGGAAAAGTGAAGCCTCTTTGAAGAGAATCATGTGATGACCTGAGGGATGCCCAGAGCTAGATGAATTAAAGTGTTCAAGACAGGGATGTGTTTTGGAATTGTCTCAGAGACTTAAATTGGCTTGGAGAGTAGGAACGGTCTTGGAAAAGTAAATTTTTACAATCTCCCCCACCCCATCCCAAACTCCAGTAAAAACGAGCAAGGATAGCTCTTTTCAAATTGAGATGGCACTGAGAAGGAGCACATCAGTACTATGTGGTTATCCAAAGATTATAACTCTCACCTGGGACATGGAAGTTCAAACTCACCTCTGCAATTAACTAAATGAAATTTGGACACCCAAAGGATTATAGGTTGAGATGTCCTTCTCCTGTGTTAAAGGCATTTGTTAACATATGGAGACTCACAGAGGGGAAACCATAAGGTAACCATCATGACTAATGGTTAGTTTTGAAGGAAGGGGTTTGGGTACCTACCTGCCCTTCCCACCCTACCCCAATTAAGTAACCCTGTGAGCAGAGCCTAGCATTTGGGAATACCTGCTTGGGCTTGGTTGTGAGAATTCAGCATAAATTAGAGTAGGGTAGACCTTGGTAAACACAGAATGGGTGCATACAGTGTTTTTCAAAACCAGGAAAACAGCGCATTTTTAATTTCAGCACTTTGTTGAGTAAGTAAAGGATGAACAGAGGGTTTCTTTGTTGAGTAAGTAAAGGATGAACAGAGGGTTTTTTGGGGAGACAAGGAATATGATTTTTAGACTTGGGGATTTCAATCGTGCCTAATTCTGGCTTACATTCTGCATGTGAGAATTCTGCTGAAAAATGTTAGTCACTGCTGTTAATCACTAAATTGCCTTGTGGATTTTGGATAAAGTACATTAGTTTAACCCTCCATGCACAAATGCAATTGCTCTCAAGATTGCCTGAATGAAACTAAGTAAAATAATTTCCTAATGGCACATAGTCATTTAGGTTTTCTGGATTGTTTCTCTTGGTCAGAATTTTAATATCTTTTAAATGTATTCATAGGTAAAAACATCAGAGTTTTATCGATACTCCCGGCAGCTGCGACATGAGGTTGACCAAGCCATGAATTACTTTCATAGCGTTCACCAACAGCCTTTGATGGAAATGAAATCGAACAAAATTCGTTCTGCCAAACCCCAGACTGCAGTATTTAGAGGAATGATAGGACACAGTATGGTAAACAGTAAAATTCTTCTCTTGCACAAACCAAGGGTCTGGTGGGAACTAGAGGGCCCTCAAGTACCTTTGCGACCAGACTGCCTTGCCATTGTGAATAACTTTGTGTTCCTATTAGGTGGGGAAGAACTGGGGCCAGATGGTGAGTTTCATGCTTCATCCAAAGTGTTCAGATATGACCCAAGACAGAACACTTGGTTGCGAATGGCAGACATGTCTGTTCCACGTTCTGAGTTTGCTGTTGGAGTTATTGGGAGGTATGTTTATGCAGTGGCTGGGAGAACCAGGGATGAAACGTTTTACTCAACTGAACGGTATGATATTACTGAAGATAAGTGGGAATTTGTGGATCCCTATCCAGTCAATAAATATGGACATGAAGGGACTGTGCTTGGTAACAAGTTGTATATCACTGGTGGAATTACATCATCTTCAACTTCTAAGCAAGTGTGCGTGTTTGATCCCAGTAAAGAAGGGACAGTAGAGCAGCGAACAAGGAGAACTCAAGTGGTCACTAACTGTTGGGAGAACAAATGCAAAATGAATTATGCAAGATGCTTTCACAAAATGATTTCTTATAATGGTAAGCTTTATGTCTTTGGTGGTGTTTGTGTGATCCTAAGGGCCTCCTTTGAATCTCAAGGATGTCCTTCTACAGAGGTTTATGACCCAGATACTGATCAATGGACTATATTGGCCTCTATGCCAATTGGTAGGAGTGGCCATGGTGTAGCTGTTCTGGACAAACAGATAATGGTTCTTGGAGGCCTTTGTTACAATGGTCATTACAGTGATTCGATTCTCACCTTTGATCCAGAGGAAAACAAATGGAAAGAAGATGAATATCCAAGGATGCCATGCAAGCTGGATGGCTTACAAGTCTGCAGCTTGCACTTCCCCGAATATGTTTTGGAGCATGTTAGACGTTGCAGCTAAAACAGAATGAATGACTCAATGAAATACAAAAAGCTATACCTAATTTTTCAAAGAATACAAACCTGTTGAATTCCTTCAGAGACATTACCTTGTGTATAATAAAAACTGCTAAACACTTAAGAGAAACAGGATGTACAGGGAGAGTACTTACCAAGTTTATTAGAAAAGCCAACAGTTGGTTTGATATTGTAAAAGCTCTGTTTGTTGGGGTTTTTTTAAACAAACATAATTGTAAGTAGGGGAAAGAAAATATATTTTTTGAGTGTGGTTATTATTTTGGTAACATTTTATGTCCATAATACCTTCTTCTCTCTCTCTCTTTTTTTAATGGCCGTTATGCCGCTATGCTTCTGAAATCACTTGAGTTTAACAAAGTATTTGTGCAAAGAAGAAGGGTTTTGTTCTCTTTTTTTTTTTTCATTGAGCATCAAAATAAAATCCATCATCTGTACTAGGGTACAACCAGGTTTTAAAGAACAAACCAAAACCATTTGTGTTTTACGTTGTCTTTTGGATGCTTTTTCCATTAACTGCAAAGTATTCTCAAATCTGCTAGTTGTTTTTGTTTTCCCTTATATATGTTGAAGAATTATCTTAACCCTTTGCATGACCTTCTTCCTGGTTTTGTACAGTAGTACCAGTAAGTCTGCCAAACTGCAAATTACACGTTTTCTACTGAATCGAAAACAAAACATTTTATATTCAAAACGCTATTTCTATGCTGCCTTCTATTGTCTGCATTGTGTTTGTTGGTGAGTAAAAAATATACACACACAGGCATACACTGTAAAAACTATATATAAATACATTTTTTGTGTGCAGTTACAATATTATATTTTAACTAGTACACAGATTCAGCCATATCTGTTGAATTTAAGGTATAAACTATCCTTTAATGAGCTAAATAATTCAAAGTTCTTAAGTAACTGGAGGCCTCGTTGGTATCGAAGTATCTTTAGTATATAATGATTGATTCAGTAACTTTAAACTCTTTATATCGATGCTACATGATGAACTGTTGATAATTCGTTATTTTATAAATTATTTTTTTAAAAGTTAACACATTTTACCTAAGTTTCTTTTATGTTTCATTGTGCTGCCCAGTTTTCTTTTTTATGAAAATGGAAAACCTCAGCAAGTAAATGTTCAGTGCTGCTTTGACTTCACAGTTGTTTTCGAACTGGATAAACTACAGTTTATTCTCAGTACTTTGCTTGTACTTCAATGCAAGTATTTTGTTTGTGCTTTTTTGAAGTGTTACAGTCCTTTTTATTATTAATTTAATTATCAACTGGTGTGAACTACTGTGTTTTGAAAATGTGGCGTTAGGTGGTTGGATGGTTAGTATCATTTATGTTTCTTTTACAAAGAAAAAAACCCTACACAACTATAGCTACTGACCTCGGAGTGCCTGAATTGAGATATGTGGTCCAAGAGGGCTCCATCATGTTAACTTGCAGATATTACTGATAGTATATTGGTAAGAATTATCTGCCAAGACATAATTGGTAACAATAACTACATTCTTATTATATTTAATGATGTGAAATTAGCCACTTCTAGAATCTAGAGATTTGGGGAAGTTGAGGGCTCACACTTAGTTCAGATATTTAGGGGCAAAATGCTGAAACATTCACCTGCATATTTTGTACAATCTTACGCTGCTCTGTTTCACTCGAAGCAATAGATTTTACTTTATATGCAGTAATGCAAAACCACTTTATTCAGCATCTTCCAGTCAGAAATCACTGTAGAAAAAGAATGTACAGTACTCAGGGAGTTCAAAAGAATGCACTTACAAAGGGACCAAAATCACCCTAAACTTCCTATGTTTAAAATAATACCTGCTTGCCTAAACCAACTTTGAAATAATTGATAGAAGTTAAAACAACATGTAAAACTCCTTATACTTGTATTTTGATATTTTTGTAGTAATTATGTTCTGGGTTGAAATATAATTTGGATGATCCTATATGATCCTATGGAATAGGATTTGGAGCTATATGGCAAGTCATCAGATTTATTTTTTTTTGTTAGAAATGATTTACTGATAGAGTATTTTTTTTCCATATGTTATAACAGAAAGAGAGAATGCATGCCATCATAACTGTAGTGATAAGCTACTTACACCAGTAGTAACTGGACTAAATATTGATTCAGCCTTCTTGTGCAGACTAGTTTGCAGTTAAAGTTGTCTTTTTTTCAAATCAAAATTCAGTTTACTTAATTTGAAATCTAATTAACTTAATAGCTTAACTTAAAGGCAGGGTAGCTTACACTACAACCCCAGTTTCACTCAGAGATTTGTGTGTACATTACCCTGCATGGGACTCCAGTAGGTGCTGGCTGTGTGCAAATAAAAAGGTTCTACTGTACATAGTCCATAGAATATTCGGGCACAGGAGAAAAAAAAAAAAAGTGGGTTTTCATTTTTTTAATCTTTTTTGTCACCAGTTCATTTCTCAATAAGTTTATGGGGCAGCAGAAACTAATCCCTCTTGAGAAGGCTCTCATGGGCGTGTTACATGTAGTATGGAGTACTTTACTTTTATCTAGGGCCGGTCTGGGGATAGAAGGTGGTTCTGGATATCTGGTCTTCCATGGTTCAAGTGTAGTAAAGAGACACAGCCAAGACTTCAAAAAAAAGAATGATAAGGATGGGGGTGCCTTAAGTTACGGTTTTGAGTTTGCATTTAAGCACCTTCTGAAGTTCTCTGTGCTGAGCAACTGCCACTGAAGCCACTGGTGAGTATTCACACTTGAAACGTGAAGAACCAGATTGTTTTTAGGTGCTCTGCTTTTAAGTTCATGTTTATTTTCAGGCACTCAGTTCTGAAAGATCTTTTTCAGGATTGTAACAGTAATTATTCTGTGAAATTCTAACTTGAACTGTTGGTTTCAGCTTCCCTGAAGTTGTGTCTCCATTGAGAAGCTGACTGTAACCTTTCAAGCATTACGATTTATTGGAAGTTACATGGGTTTAGAACATGTGGGGGTATGTGAGAATGTTAATTTGCATTTCTACTGTGCTTTTATTGTTTGAAACATGAAATATAAAATTAGCTTACATTCTCTTTTCCATTGCAGTGGAACTTTTGAGGCAGTTATTTCTATTACTTTATATATCAGAGGGATTTTTCTTTATTTGAAAATTTCTGCTTGTGTTTGCTTTTAGTATTTAGCTCCAGATAGAATCATAGAATTGTCTAGGTTGGAAGAGACCCTTGGGATCATCGAGTCCAACCATCTACCCTACTCTACAAAGTCATCCCCTACACCATGTCCCTTAGCACTGTAGTATTTAAGTAAAAACAAAACTAAACTGGCTAATAAGCCTATTAAGATCAACTTTTCAGCAATGTGATCGACCCATATGATTTTTAAAAAAATGTAAATGCCTCTCCTTTGTCAGGTAAAAGGTAAGTTATGATTTTTGATTAGCAAGTATTTGAGAGGGTTTCTACTTCTGTTCCACCACAATCATGATGGAATACCAGCAAATCTGATTTCACCCACATATTTAAAATAAACACATTACCTGCTTTTAAATAACAAAGATACTTGCCTTTTCTTAAAAAAAAGTGGACATAGTGAGTTACAGTTTAGGGAGGGTGTTCGGTTTTTTGGTTTTTTTTTTTCATGTTTTATAGCCAAAATGTATCAGTTTCATGTCTTAATTTAGCAACTAGCTCCAGGGGGAAATTTTGTTTTCAAATGAGACAAAATGGACAATAAGCATAGTGTTCCTGTAAAGGCGCTGGACGCTTCCAGTTCCCATTCAACATGCTACTGTAATCTGGATTTAGGGGACAGATAGTTTTGTGTGGGTTTTTTCTTTTCATAGTACTGCATCAGGGGAAAATAGCTCATTTTCCTCCACAAAGTGTTGGGAGTAGTTTTGTAGTGGGAGGTATTAGGTGGCGAAAAACCTTTTGATTCCCCCCTCTCCCGCATTGATTCAGGTGGAGCAAGGCAGTACTTGATTTTACAAAGGCTCTGCTATTTCAGAAGTGCTGCTGCAAGAGGGGCTAGTGAGTGAGCTACCTGGCAACCTGCTTTGATGTTAACTTTCTTTTCAAAAGTGTGGGTGCCCTACTTTCTGCATTATTGGAGCAGTCCTGTTGTAACTAGTTCTTAACGGTTTGTGACTTTAATATTTCTCTGGTTTCTAAGATTTGCAGCCTTTTTTTTTTTTTTTTTTTTTTTAAATGGGAACCTCCTGCCTTACAAACCCATGTGCTGCATTTTTTTCAAGCTGATAATATGATAACTACTTGCATCAGGGACAAAGCTTCACTTGACACTCAGGAAGCAAAGGATAATATTCAGCAGATACAAATTCAAATCTGTGTAAAAGGTGGGGGGGAAATGGCTTAACTCATTATGTCCATTCTTTTGCAAAAGGAGGGTAAGCAGTCTAGGAAGATGCTCTTTAAAAATAAACTTAAGTTTGTGTCAGCGTTTGTATGACAAAAGTCTTTTTAGTCACATTTGTAGAGGTATTTTGCCTTTTTAACATTTTTGCCTATAAAATAGGTAGTAAATTGGGCCTCTATTTCTTTTAACACTTCCAATGTGAGCAGTCCAATATAAAGAAAACAGAAACCTGTACGGTACTTAAAACACAAAACCACAAATGTTATTAAACCTGTGCTTAAGGAGGTGTCACAGAAAGCAACCATCCTGCTTTCCTTCCATCAATAAAAATACAGCTGGTGAAGTTACTTGAATAAGCGTGGTCCATCACACGTGGCAGAGGAGAGTGGGAAGGACCATAACGGGAAAGCATGTGTACTCTAAAACAAAGCTTGCCAGTGTGCTGTAGCTAACATTTTGAGATGTTAATGTTTGTAAAACAACCTGAAGCTGCTTAAAACAAATACTAGTGACTACTTTTGCATCTGTATTCTATTTTTGGAAGTTGGTGAGTAACTTTAAGATTTCAATTTGTGTGAGTAAACTTCCTAAACCTAGTTGTATGTGGCAGAAAAACAGACTTGTTTTGAGCACAGCTTTCCTGGGTTTCCCTCTATTAATTTTTATTTTTACTTCCCAAATTTCAATTAATGTTTATATAATCTTCTAAAAATAACTTTCAAAGATCAATTTCAAATACTCTTGGATTAATATTAAGTTGGTAGCTAGGGGAAAACCACCTCTATTTGCAGACAGTAGTTTTTATTTATGGCTCTGGTAGAAA
Source organism: Scolopax mira (assembly GCA_004320125.1). Lineage (NCBI taxonomy): Eukaryota > Metazoa > Chordata > Aves > Charadriiformes > Scolopacidae > Scolopax > Scolopax mira. The sequence continues at coordinate 112,094 of BJBW01003095.1, forward strand.
ATCTTGGCGTAAGTCTAGAAAATACAGTGTTATATAGGACAGTAAAGTTAGCTGTACTTAGGGGGCTTTTATTACCTCAGTGGGACCCACCTAACTTTTATGTCAATTCTAGGAACAGGTGAAGGGAAGAGTGAGCTATGTTTTTATTTTAAATATTTTCCCTATATATCATTATTTTTGTAGATCTTTTTAAAATAAATTATTATATGCTGGAGATTGCAATTCCACTATAGTATCCCACTTGATTCCAGTGTATGGATTGTTTGTATTGAAAAGAATGTATTTGATAAATATTTGATAAGTTAACAGGAAAGGTTATTTTCAAACTCTGCTGTGTTTGTGCTAGCAACTGGAAATACTTTTCCTGTAAATAAAAAAAATTAAAAATATATATATATATATGACCTCATATGTACATTTGGATTAACTGTCTAATGGCTACCCCAGGGCTGTTATGAACTTCTATGAATAATTTGAGAATTGCCTCTTTTTAACTGTTTTAAAGCCTTTTTTCTTGTCTTTTTTTGGCAGAAGGTAATTTTCCCTAGCTATGGATGCAGTATGCTCAGACTTGCATATGGTCTCTGTTCAGTTTTTAAACTGAAAAAATGTATAAAATGTGTATAAAGAAAAGTGTAAATAAAATATTTTTAATCCTTAAACACTCCTGTGTGAACTTTGTGATAATTGCAAGTGTAGTGGGCCTGGATTATTTCTACAGGACTTCAGGGTTTACTTGGTTAAGCAACTCTTCGAAAATGTTAAATGTTGCTGTAATTCATAATGTTGCCTTAAAGTGATCCCAGCAAGAGAAGCTGAATGGCCTTATATAGTATAAAGCTTGTATCTTTAGCTTTATTTTACAGTCTTGCCAATTTTAATTGCTGCAGCGCATTCGTGTATCTACTCTGCATTTCAAGATTGAAATAAGTTTGGAGTTGACTTCATCATCACGTTTGTAGCTCCATGTCGAGGCATAAATTTAAACTGTAAGGCTGAAAACCGAAGCCAGCCTTTGGTGTTAGTCAGCAGCCAGGAAAAGAGGCTGTTCCCTGCTATCAAATACACAAAATTGAGACAACACGTGTTTGCTACACATTTGGACCTCTAAGTGCCAGAAGTCCCAAGTCATACTGCCTAACGTTTCCATAACAGGAAGGGGAAACTTCACTCAGGATTAAAGTGTTAGATTAGAACAAGTCAGTACCAAGGTGGGGGGGAGGGGGAGGTAAAACGAGATTATGCTCTTATTTTCTCAAGCAGCCTGATGAAAGCCTTCCCTCTCTGTCCCTTGCCACTGTTTTTCTTTTCTTTGACTCAATTTTTCGGCAATTCTTTGCCAAACAGCTCGTTTAGGTTGACAGATCAAAGCCCTTGGTTTAAAAACCTATCAATCAAGAATATTTGAAAATAACTGTGGTCTCTTTCCTTTTTTATGTTGAGTTCTAAAATAGTTTAATTTTAATACTTAGAATGGCTGAAAACTTTATGAAGTAACTTTTTCCCCCCCTCCCTCTTTGGTGACTTGACATCATCATCCCCTAAGGAGGGGGACGATGGGGGGGTCATGGGAGGAGGGGCCTCTTTTTAATTGTGGTGTGTCTCCATTTTTTGATTCAAAAGGAGATCAAATGTTTTAGACTGATATAGTGGAAGTGAAGATGACAGCAGTCTCTTCATACTATAAATGTTATTTACAGTTATTTTTGTTCACCATTTTAATTTCCCTTTTCTGTGAGCCAGGGTATATTTTTGGCAATACCTTTCATCCATGATGCTTCACTGGCTGACTTGAATTACTTATTAGCACTGTAGTTGATTAGGAATCTCAAATGATGGCTCTGATATTTCACTAAGGTAAGGAGATCTCTCACATTTTAAATGGTTGCTCATACCAAATTCTTGACTTTTAAGAATATATGGCCTTGCTTTTTGTCAGTAGTTCAGTCATCTGTGCTCACTTGCTTTGTGTGATATGAAAATAATGTTAGCTTGGTGAAGGGTTTTTCCAATTAACTTTTTCCAGATTCTTTGGTGTAAGTTATCCACCCTTATTGACTTGAAATTCTTAATTTCAACTGATACTTCCCCTTTGTTACAGATTTGGGGTTTGCTTTTCTGTTTGTTAGGTTGTTGGTTGGGGTTTTTTTGATCTTTTGTGATTTTGTAAATTTCATAATATGGAAAGGAGAACTATTGCTTTGGGTTTTGCACAGGTTCTGTATCGGTTCTGTACCTTTGGAGTTCTCAACGTACTCATTGACACGTGGTCCCCTGCCTGGCCTCTAGCCTGACAAATCTACCCACATTTCAACGTCCTCTTTCCATCCGAGTGCCTTCTTGTCCAAGGCGGCTTTCTTAATGTGCAAAATTTTTCTTTGGAAAAAGTGTGTCAAGGCAGCTTTCATTTCTCACTTTTATTAACGCTTTCCACTTTTACATGCAATGCTGTTCTTGCACTGACCGCTGCTTTTGGTGATGTTTACAGGTAAAAAATACACCTCACTGTGACCTCTGTTTAAGTACCCGGTGTCTCTTCAATCATCTGCCTGTTGGAATGAACATCACCATTGAGCATCACATGCTGAGCTTTGAGCCTTCTAGATTTATATGTATTACTTAAGGAACTAAAAAAAAAATATTCTTTTTGCTATTTGTCTGATGTCTGTCAAATGTGTCTCCTGACAATGTCCCCTTGGTAGTAGTTCTCCTGTATTATGGATAATTGTTGCTCAAAAAGTGCTGCTGAAAAAAAATATTTGTTTTCTAATGAGACAAGTTGCTTCACAGATTAACCTTTTTATTGCACTGTGTAATTTTACTGGATAGCTATGTCTTTCCCATACCCATTTCAGTGTATCCACAGGCATGTTTTAAGCATTGGATTGTGTGCTTTTTTTTTTTCTTCTTGGTGTCACATGGCTCATCTCACAAGTTTGAGTTATACCAACCATATAATTCTTTTTTCTATGTGAGAATCTTTATCTCCTGTGGTGAATTGTGCATGTTGTGTGTCTGTTTATATGTATTTAAGTAGTACTGATGAGACTTCTGACTTGACAACCCTTCTTTGTCAAAAGAATCGCATAATGGTAACAGAAAACAAGTATTTCCCTCATGTTTAACTTCCATAGTCTGAGGGGAGAAACTCCAAGGTGATGAGTGTATTCCTCTTGTGTTTGCCTTCACAGATTGCTGAAGCCATACAAAATGCATCGGTGGTGACACTGGCACCAACGCAAGATGTGCCCTAAGCACTTTCCTGTGTGTTGGTGTAGTGATGGGCCTTCATTTTGACTCCTGGAAAGCAAGAAATTGCTGTCTTCTTGCAGCTCTCAGAAATCCCTGTTGGCTAATTCATTCCGAGGATGGAGGCCTGGTCACTTAGGTATCCTTGGTTGGCTGGGAATGTTCTAGGGGATGTGCCTCATGTAACATGTGCTTTTACTCCTTCCTCCAAGATAGTTGTCTTCTCCTAATTCTCAGTTCATTTATTGCAATCAGGAAGAGTTACTGTCAAGTAATAGTTTTTCCTTCACTGTTTCTCCTGACAGATTATCCAAAATGATGAAAAGAATGATGTAGTCAGAAAAAAACCCAAACCCCAAAAAACCAAGAGGTGATGATAATTAACTAAACTGTAGCTTTTAATTTAGTGACTTTTCATGGTCTTAAAGTTGGGAGCTGATTCAATTAACAACCTTATTGGAAGTGTTTAATTTTAGCTTAGTACTGTTTTCTGAAAACAAGGGGAGTGAGGCTGACCTCTATATGAGTTAAATAAACTAAATACTTCTTTGTATCAAAGAAATCTTGATGCAAAATTGTTAACACCCAAATAATTGACCATCTGCATACTTCACAGGAGTTATGAACCTTACAAAATGATCACAGCTGCTCAATTTTAGTTTTGGCCTACCTTTGCAGTGCAGAGATTTTTATTTTTCCCATAGTAAAAGTTAAATACAAGAACGTATGTTTTGCTAAACTTGTTAAACTGGTGTAGGAAGCCATGCTTTCACATTTGCAGCCTTGTTCAATGCTAAACAGAATGCATTTAAGTGAACTAGAAGGGTTAGCAATTTCCCAGTGCCTTAACTTCTGAAGATTTATGCACATGCTGTGGATGGGAATCGTCCAGCATCCTCCAAAGATTTTGCCTGGGACTGGGCATGCAATTTACCTGCTTTATATTACTATTCTTCTTCAATGATAGATTGATCCTCAGGCATTTTTCAGTTCATGAAACTACCGTTCCTTGATGTTCAATGAAGTCACTGCTATTTGTAATGTCCAGTTTTGGTACCTATATAATACCATGCATTGTTACATGCACATACAGGAGTGAGAACCTATTAAATTACACTTGAGAAATATAACATTTTTCTCAACTATAAAACTGGCACAGCAACCTAAAGCATTGTTTTTATCTGTACCAGCACCATATTGTACTAATTTGAGACTGAAGAGGTAATTTCATATGCTGTGCTAGAGAGAAACAGTAAAAAGTAAAGACAATGTCACTCTGTGTGCCACGACCCTCTGCCCCTCCATTCCTATGCCATAAGCTGCAACTGTGCCAGCCATAGCCCTCCTCTGTAGGGCAGAAACATAAGTGACTTCACCTTATACAAAGCAGAAGGTGATAACATATGGTAAAGATATATGAGTGTCAGTGATCATGATCACTGGGGAAGCTATCTAACAAAGATAAGAGGGATGGAGCACCTCCCCTATGAGGACAGGCTGAGAGAGCTGGGGTTGTTCAGCCTGGAGAAGAGCAGGCTCCGGAGAGACCTTATAATGGCCTTTCAATATCTGAAGGGAACCTACAGGAGAGTGAGAGAGAGACTCTCTGTCAGGTAGTGTAGTGACAGGACAGGGGGCAATGGTTTTAAATTGGAAGAGGGGAGATTTAGATTAGATACTAGAAAGAAATTCTTTCTTGTGAGGGTGGTGAGGCACTGGAACAGGTTGCCCAGGGAAGCTGTGGATGCCCCATCCCTGGAGATGTTCAAGGCCAGGCTGGATGGGGCTTTGAGCAACCTGCTCTAGTGGAAGGTGTCCCTGCCCAGGGCAGGGGCATTGGAACTCGATGATCTTTAATCTTCCACCCCAAACCATTCTGTGATTCTGTGATCTAGACAACAGTTTTAATCAGTGATTGTGAAAGAAACCCTCAAACATGCTTTAGGGTTTCCTAAATGCACTTCAGAATTAAACATATGTAAGGTTGGGTGTTACTCCGTTGTGGAAGATGTTCCCAAAGTAGAAGCAGAGTTTGAGGTCCCAGACGTGATGGTTTTTGATGATGAGTGTGAGGCAAAGGAATGAAACAATGGTAAACCAGCCTGAACAAATGCCATGGTACCAAAGAGCAAGGAACTATGCTAGGACTTTCTGGGTAATGAGTAGTCTCCACAGAGACACAGGATTCCAGGGCATCTTGCTTCCAGTTTTGCCTCGTACCTCTTGTTCTCTCTCAATCAAATACACCCTCTTCATTTTTGCTAGCTTCCACTGAGTTTTGAGAAGAGCAACATGTTGGCTGCATGGACACTGGAATGTGTCCATGTGTCACGTAACGATATATGTATATGTAGTAAGCATGTAATACATTCTACTTCTCATTCATGGGAGAGCTACATTGTATGCCCTAGTAGAATGTAAAATAGAAATTAAATCTCTTCAAAAATGATCATCCTAAAAGTCAGTTATAAGTAAAGCAAGCTCAGCATGTCACTGTTAATTATTAAAGGAACACGTGCCTTTAATTGGAAATTATTTGGTAAACCTAGAAAGTGTCATTCAGGTAGATAAGGTACAACATTTAATATACACATTTGTGAAGAAACTGATGTCAATACATTTGTAGGCAAATGAGGAGAAGATATTCACATCATCTTGCTAAGAAATTAAGGTCTACTTTGAAGATAATTTTTAAGGTACTTTAAAAAGATTTGATGCGCTAAATATCTAAAGAGACTGGCAAGAGATGCAAGACCTTTCACCTGTTAGCCTCAGTTAATTTCCAAAATGTATCCAGCTCAACTGAAACCCAAGATGCATTTTAATTTTGGAAGGAGTTGGGCTTTGTTGTGATGGGTGCTTAGGAGCATCAAAAAGGCGTTTGTGTTCTTGCTGCTACTAATAGCATATATCTGTGCTTTAGAAGACAATGGCTACACCACACGTTAGCTGACTTCACTGTGGGTTGTATCAACAACTTGTTAACACAATTATTCATTGGTGCTGGAAGAGAGTGATTGAAAAATTTGGAACTAGAGCTACTGATGACTGCAGTGAGAAGCTGGATTACACTGGGATTTTTTTGCATGATGCGTTTCTCTTTTCTACCTGTCCCCTATCTTAGAATACAGATTTTTTATTTGGAAAGAATGGAGTATATTTGGGATTCTGTCAGAACGTGAGAAAGCTGATGAGACAGGACGCATTGAAATTCAAATACTACTTTACCCCAGATGTGAATGCAGTTAACGCCTCTGCTGCAATTAAAGGTAGGTGAGCAGGAAAGGACAAAGAGCTCTGCAGTGGCATCTGTCCTGAACAGAATTGACTTTCTGAAGGTATAACTTTAGACTTCATAGCTGCCAAAATAGCAGCTCTGATAAATGCTCTAAAAATGACACCCTTATGAAACACAAAAGCACAAGGTAAGTTTCACTCAAAAAAAAACCCAACAGTTAAATATAAACATCTGTTCAACCCCTTCTGTTTGTTTCAAGTTTGGAAATTAATAAACTAGAATGAAATTGTATTCTTACGAACGTGCAAACTACACTCCATACAGACATTGGGAAAAGTCCATCATCCCACACTCCTGTAAAAGCCAGTTCAATTCGCTGTTTAACAAAAAGATGCTTAAAGTGACGTGAACGTGAGAAATGGACCGTGTGCTTTGGAGACCAAACAGAGCTAGAAAAGTGGTGTATCTGACACGGCACAACCCACTCCGCTTTCTAGAGAGCCAGGCTCACGGCGTGAGGTGAAGCTGCCCAACAACTGACATTTCAATTCATTGGAGCCCTTGTGGTTGTATATTTTCTATTAACTACACATTTCAAAAAGAACTTGAAAGGAAAAGAGGTCTGCCAAAGGGCATTCCTTTAACTCAAAGCACACACAAAAGCTGTAAGAGGCAGAAAAGCAGTTTATTTTATGAAGATTTAAAAAATTAGTTGTAAACGAGCTGGCAAAAACTGTAGTGGCAAGTCTCATAGAATTTAAAAAATTCAAATGAGTAAGAAAAGGTGCATGGAAAAATGTTTGGTTGTTTTGTTTTGTTTTTAAATATACAACATTTATCATGAAGGAGCACATAAAATAAGCCAGCCTGTTAGAATTATGTTTCCCAGTGATCAGTGTCAGCAGGTAATTGCACTGATTTTTAATGGGCAGATGTTACAAACTCTCATTTTAACAGGAATGTGCAACAAATCATTTTTTTTTTCTACTGTATCTATGTGTGGCAAATAACTGTCACTGTATTGCTAGTAAAGGACTGTTCTTATTTTCATGACAAAAATTTAAACTGTAAATAAGCAATCTAATACAACTTTATAAAAGCTTAGACTATAATGGTTACAGCAAAGGATTTTATTTTTTTTTTTATATTGTATTTCTGCCTGGACTGGTATAGTTTTTGAACTGTGGCAACATTTTCAAGCTTCTCTGAGCTGCAGCTTTCTAAAGGAAATATTTCTGTCACAAGTATTTAGAAAAGCCAAATACTGGCATAGAAAATAAGACTGAAACTTGGTATAGGTTCTCGTATTAGAAACAACCAGGATTGATTGTGCCAAAGCTCTTTATTCTGTGGCCTGAGCAGCAGGAACTTCAGCTCCTTTTTAAGTCTCTCTGACAACGTTTTGGACTGTGCATAATCTGCTATGGCGTATTTTATCGTCGTCCCAGGGAAATTTTGCAGAGACAACCTTCTCCAGCAATTATTCCTGCCACCAAAGTATGCAAGGCTTTCACCCAGATTACTGATAGACTGTAAGAGCACAATACATCTACTTGAAAGCGAATATATTTGTATTGTTCTTCTCTGTAAAAAATTTCCCATTCTTTTTAATCAGTCATATAAATCACTTTAAGGATTAGCTTCCACACACAATTTAATGCACGTTAAAGAAAAAAATACACTGAAGATGCTGATAAAACTGTTTGGTTTAACATTTTTTATGAAGCATTTATCTGTTCTTTAGATATTTATGTGTTACATAATTGTATCAATAATTGCTATGTAGTCACTGAATATAAACTGAGCAGAAAAAGATGTGTTTGTAACATATAGACTGTTGTACAGCCAGAAACAATTGGAATTTTCTTTTCTGTTCGTGTACCAAGATTAAAGGGAGAAAGCACTTGAAGTGTTCTTACGTCTGTCCTGTAAAATTGGGAAAGAGCTGGTCCCTCTCACAGCCTGGGACTGAGCTCTGGTTGAGCACTCGCCGGTGCAGGCACCTCTGTTCACCCCGACACCATCGTCACTCCTCCAGTGGGTTCGCCTGTCCTTTTGAACTCGGAACATTCTCTAACAGCTTGAGGATGAATAAGATGCATCAAGAAAGGCGACTGCTCTTCTAGCTTTTCTTGTCAAGCCTACCCAGCCGCCCTCCCTGCTCTCACAAAGCTGCCATAAAGCACTGCCAAAACACTTTTCCACAACATTTGCTGCATTTCTTCACCCGTCGGTCACTTACATATGCTTCAGATACAACTCTTCCTCGCTCAAGATGGAATCTTCATAACCAAATCTGTAATAAAATCTCATTATCATCTGTCATCCTGTGGCTTGGGTGTTGAAGCTCATCGTGTACCGTTTGCTCCTGCATCCTGGGCATGTTTAGTCTGGAGAAGAGGAGGCTGAGGGGAGACCTCATTTCCCTCTACAACTACCTGAAAGGAGGCTGTAAAGGGGCGGGGGTTGGCCTCTTCTCCCAAGGGAATAATGACAGGACCAGAGGGAATGGTCTGCAGTTGGGCAGGGAAGGTTTAGATTAGATATTAGGAAGAATTACTTTACTGAAAGAGTGGTCAGGCACTGGAACAGCCTGCCCAGGGAGGTGGGGGAGTCACCATCCCTGGAGGTATTTAAGAAACCCGTAGATGTGGCACTTCAGGGCATGCTCTATCCTGATTGTTGGGTGTGGTGATTGTTGTGGTGATGGGGTGTTGGTTTTTTTTTGTTTTGGTGTTGTGTGGTGGTTTTTTTGGTTTTGGTTTGGTTTGGTTTTTTAATGGTTGGACTCCATTATCTCCAAGATCCGTTCCAACCATGAAGATTCCATGATTCTGTGATTTCTGCCACCCCCCTCGCTCGCAAACATCATCTGCTGCCTGAAAGACAGCTGGGAAAAAAAAAAATCACAATCAAGCTTTAAAAAGAAAAGGCACAAACCTGAAGTTTTCTTTCCCCTCAAATTGAAAGTAATTCCGCAGGTCAACAAGGACTGTCTGCTCATTTTACAGGCGGCTTCTTGGGAAGCATCACCCAATTCTACATCCCCACGAGTCTGGAAAATCACTGTTCCTCCTACAGCTGCTTCTATTGGGTCTGTAAAGAGGCAGTGATAAAGAAACGTAGGAATTTTCTCCTAACAAGAGAAATGACTATTGCAAAGAAAATGTAACATTATAGGTGCGCGCCTCCCCTGCCTTCCCCCGGTACCCTGCCTGATGCACGGCTCGCTGCTGCGTTTTTCAAGCGCTTTTTATGCAAAAAAAACTAGTTTTGACGGGAATTTTCCCCGGGGAGTGCTGTGCTGTTCCTCATGCGCTAAAAGCAATTGTAACCGTTTGAAATCACGGGGACCGTGCGATCTGCGGGGGGCGCACGGGAGGACACGCACGACCGGAGAAAACTCTATAAAGGGAGGATTCACCTTATTTTCTTGGGGGTTTTAGTGCCAAAATCCGGGGTGTATTGGGTGATCTATTCCGCCGCTGGGGCGCTAGGGGGCGTGGCCTCTCCGGGAAGCCCCGCCCCCCGCGTTGCCAGGTTACCAGCGGTCCCGCCTCCCCCGGCGGGCTGGTCTTTCTGACGTCAGAGCGCAGCGCCACCGCCGCCGCTGCCACCGCCTCCCCCCCGCCCGGCGCCGCCATGTTGAAGGTGAGGAAATCGCCGCCGTTGCTGTTTTACCTCCCCCTGTCCCCTCCCGCCCCGCCCGGCCCTTCCGCGGCCCTCCGCTCCCGTTGAGGCGGCGGGGTGGCCGCGGTGCCGCCGGGTTATCGATCCTGTGGGCGCCCCTGTCCGGAGAGGCCGGCAGGGGGCGGCCCCGGAGCGCGGCCGGAGGGGCCGGGCGCTGAGGCGGCCTGCAGGCGGGTGCTCTGGGCCGAGAAGGCCCGCGTTTCTCCCGCTTT
>BJBW01003096.1:0-31197 GCA_004320125.1 Scolopax mira
GAGAAGCTGTGTCTGCCCCATCCCTGGAGGGGTTCAAAGGCAGGTTGGAGGGGGCTTGGAGCCACCTGGTGTGGTGGGAGGTGTCCCTGCCCAGGGCAGGGGTTTGGAACGAGGTGATCTTCAAGGCTGCTTCCCATCCAAACCATTCAGTGATTCTATTGTTCTTCGAGCAGCACGCCATCAGCACAGCACCTCGCTTTGGTGTTTCAGGGTGATATTGGCTTTGTCAACACTGGAGAAAAAGGCCCTGGAAGAACAGGATGTGAAAAAACTCAGCAGTTTTATGTGTGTGCACACAGCGAGAAGGATGTAGTTCACGTGTGTTTTCCCCCAACTTAGTTGTAGAAGCACGTCCCCATGCATTTGCATTTCCACACTTACCAGAGGTGAGGAGAAGGGTTTCTCCTAGCTGAGATATCCAGAATCAAATGCGTTTGGAAGGGACCTCTGGAGATCATCCAGTCCAACCCCCTGCCACAGCAGATCCACCCAGAGCAGGTCCCACAGGAACATGTCCAGGTGGGTTTGGAATGTCTCCAGAGAAGGAGACTCCACCACCTCTCTGGGCAGCCTCTGCCAGGGCTCTGCCACCCTCAAAATACAGAAGTTCCTTGTCCATGTTAGGTGGAACTTCTTATACTCCAGTTTGTGCCCATTCCCTCTTGTCCTGTCCCTGGGTAACACAGAAAAAAGGCTGGCCCCATCCACCTGACACGCTCAGGTGTCAGGTGAGAGCAGGATGGCAGTGCCACCCTGACAAAGCCAACACTGCTTCATCCCCAGTTTCCACCCAGCATTAGTCACGGGGGCCAGCAGCATGGGGGGGGGAAGATATTTCCTTTAAACACTAGACACGTTTTAGAATCAATGACTCACTGTCTGGTGCAAGGAAAGTCTTGAATCTAATTTGCAGTTATTACTGTCAGGGTAAGGTTAATGGCTCCACTCCCAGGAAGGTGGAAGCTGTGGGAGCAACCTGCAACTGAAAGTCCTTCCCTGCCTGGGGGAGGTCCATTTCTGGAAGAAGGGGGGACACACATAAAATGCCCTGCAGCCCCCATAATTGACTTTTGTTCTCTTCTGCCCGTATTGGAAAAGGGGTGCAGCAGGAGGGGAACCCATCTCCACTGCTCTGGATCAGGCCATAAGGGCATGGGGTGGGCAGCAGAGCCCCCCCACCCAGACAAAGCCCTTCCTCCAATGCTCCTGGGTTACTGGGGACCATAACTTGAGTTTCCACGTGTCTATATTTAATAATATTAAATAACGTGAGCGTTGTTTTATGGTACTGAAAAAAACCCACACCATTTGAGGAGGCCACAGCAGGTTATTGATACTTTCCACTCCCAATATTTCACGTTCTCCTGCCAAAATGAGTGAAACCTCTACCTTTCACCCCAAAACGGCACCTGGGGTGGGCTGGAGGCCAAGCAGCAGGTCCGTTCCCACCCACTCCCGGGGGGGAAAAGAGGTGGGGGGGCTGCAGGGAGCGGGGATCTCAGGAATGTGGTTGAACCAGGTGAGGCCTGGGAGAGGACACAGAGGGTTCCCATGGTGGGTCCAGCCCCGGTTGGGGGGGGATCTTGCTCAGCAATAGAAAAATAGGAAAAAGGTTTATATTGAGGAGGATTTGGGTAATTTGTGTGCATCTCACAGCAAAGAGCTGGAGTTGCCAGGATTCGTCCTTCTGCGGAGGGTGGGGAGGGGTGGGCTAAAAAAAACCCCCATTTCCCCATTCAACAGCCACCTTTTTCACAGATCCTTTTTAAAATTGGACAAGATCTTATTTTTTTTTTCTTTTCCTCAGATCGCTTCTCACCCTTCAAGCCTCCAAAATAATTTAGGGAGGATAAAAAGAAAAAATAAGAAAAAAAAAAAACAACGCTTGGCAGAACATCCCTCCTCGATACCCAGCAACTTCCACCTTCACAGGGTTCTTCTGCTGGGAGCTCAGCTCAATCCAAGGGTTGTTTTGGATGTCTAAGGGCCTCCTGAGAAGCTGAAGGAGCTAAAGAGGCTTCAGGAAAATATAAAAATTACTTCTGCATCCAAAATATTACCAAAAACCAGCCATGGGGATGGTGGCTCTGCTGCAGCTCCAGCATCTCGGTGGCTTTTGCGGAAGAGCTGGTGGTTGGAACAAGATCTGTATGAGATGGCAAGTCCCTGGGAAGTAAAAGAAAAGGTTAATAAATCTTCTGCTGTAAGAAAGGAGTTCGGTGGGAAGAAGCCCGATGAGCTGAGAATTGCTAATTACTTGCTTTTCAGCCAATAATCCCTCCCTCAGGAGGGCCAGCGCCGCTACGTGAGCATTAGGCAACGAAAGGCCGTATCAACGCCATCAAACTATTAATTAGCCAAGCTCTCTCTGCAGATCATCCACAAGAACCAGCCCATGAGGAGCTGAGTCTCTTCCTCAGGATCTCCTCCCTTCCTGTCATCAGCTCCCAAGGTGGGCAAGTCCTGCCTGGACACAGCCAGGACCACCAAATAGACCCATCCGCCACGGACGCAGCAACACCAAGTTCCACACCCTCAAAGCGAACTAACTGCAGCTGCCAGAGCTTTAAGCAGCTACCAAAATTGGTGGAAATACCCATAAATATCTACCAAATAGGGTAAATCAGGCATTTTAGAAGTTTTAATGAGGAACACGGGGTGGGCTTGCGTTTGACGCCCACCTTCTGCCCACTGTGCTGGCATCCTGCTGGCCCCTGTCCCCACATTGGGCAGGATCAGGTGCTGAGGAACCATAGAATGGTTCCGGTTGGAGGGAACATTGAAGATCATCTTGTTCCACCTCCCACCAGACCAGGTGGCTCCAAGCCCCCTCCTGGCTTTGAACCCCTCCAAGGGTGGGGAAGCCACAGCTTCTCTGGGCAACCTGGACCAGGATCTCACTACCCTCACAGCAAAGAATTTCTTCCCAATATCTCATCACAATCTTCCCTCTTTTAGTTTAAAACTGTTCCACTTGTCCTATGGCTACAAGAGCCCATGAGAAATGATCTGCAAGACCCAGGAGGTGGAGAGTTGTCCATTTTTGGGGTAGTCAGGGTGTCCCACCCTATCCAGGTTGGGCGCCAGGTCTACTTCTGGCCCATGAAGGAGCCCCACCTCGTTTAGAAACACTGCTTTCTCGGGGATCCCCTCACCCTTGCATTTCCTGCAAGGGCTGAGTTTCAGTCAGCGGCCTCAATTACCATAAGTGATTGCACAACCCCGTTGTGCAATAAAAGAAGCAAAAAAAAAATTAAAAATTGCAAAAGTTAAGTGCTTTTTGGAAGCCGACCACAGAGTCGTGGCGACCCGCCAGATTTGTTTTCTAAGGATCAAAAAGTGCTGAAGAGAAGCATCTGAGCAGGTCACAGCCCACCACCAAAAAACACTTCCTGCTCACCCCTTGCAACCAGAAGGTCATCATCTTATCACCAACACCAAAAATCAACCGGTGCTTCTGCAGATGCCAGCTCAGCCCCAACACCAGGCTTTGGAAGAGGAAACCTCTCTCTGGTCCTTGATTGATTAACTGAAGAAGGATCTTTATCACCTTTCTGTAGGTATCTGAGTATGGTTTAATTAAACCCAGCACCTTCAATCCACACCATTTGACCCATGACCACACCACACTTGGCTGTAACACAGGGATGACATGAAATGGGTCCAAGATTCCTTACAAACTTTGGTGAATCTCAAAAACAAACCAGTATCACCAAGAGGACATGTTTCTGGTGAGGCTTCAAAGAAATCCTATTTATTTATCTATCCTCACCTACTCCACCGTCCCACTAAGACCCAGGAAACAGCAGAACAGAGGTTTGAGAAGAACTATTAGGATCTACAAAACCTGTGAGAGGAGAGCATGCATGACCATAGCGCTCTACCAAGTGTGAGCAGAAGCCAGCCAGATGCCAGTAAGACCACCAAGCACTCGGCTGTGGGGAACTGGTGATGTGGGGCCAAAAGGGTTACGGTGAAGCTTAGGATGAACATGAGAGTCCTACTAGTAGAAATTCTACATGGCCCAACTGGCTCCTCCTTGGAAAGGCAGAGAGGGCAACCCTGGGTGCACTCAGCACCATGTCCTCTACATCCAGTCCGGAGACTGACACCTAAGAGATCTGCAGTGTTGGGACAACTCTTCCAAGGAGGCCAACTACAATGTCCCCAGTGGTGACAGAAAACAGGCACATCCCTTGGTGAGGAAAGTCAAGGTGAAGCCTTCGTTCAACTCTTGGTGGCCAGCAAAGAAGAGATCCTAGAACACATGAAACCTCTTAAAAAACCAGTATTCAATGCTTGAGAGGCGAAGAAAACCAAACTCCACTCCTTTTCTTGCTCTGGTCTTCCCCATCATTGTTGTTTTTGGTAACCCACTACAAACTTCAATAAAACGCCCCCCAAAAGAAGGGTGAGATTCCAATCATATTCCAATCCCAGGCCTCTAGCTCAGAACAATTATGTCCCAAACACACAAAAAATTAACGAACTAAACACACAAAGGCCATTTCCACTACAAGTCAATTACTTGGGTTTTTTTAATTCAAAGAAAAAAAAAAAAAGGTATTTTAATAAATACTGCAGAAACATTAACCAAACATACAAAGTGACTTCAACATTTAAAAAAAAAAAAAGTAATGAATGTCCTGTTTTATAACAGTTATAACTTATTTTTTTTTCCACAATATTTAAATACAGAAAGCACTTACCAGCTATTTTGTAATACTGCCCTAAGCGCACTGTTGCATCAGTCAAAAGCTTATTTACGGTGGTAAAAATGTCTTTTTGTGGGAAATAATCAGAACAGGTGGGATTGTTGGGGTTTGTTTTTTTTTTCCTCAGATGAAACAAAGTGCCAGGAACACACACAGGACTGAGTTTTAATTATGGTAAGCCTTTACCTTTGCACAAGTCAAGAGGAACCCAGCTTGAGCACTTCCAAAATGAAGCATTACCCCTTGGGAACCAAAACGCTCGCGGCCCAACAAGCGGTAGCCACGTTGGGTGGAGCTTCCAGCATCCTTCTTGCCAGAGAAGCTACGGAGTCAAGTCGGTCAGTAAACAAGTTGCAAGTAATTTTCAAGGCCGGTTTATTTAATGTAACAATAATATTCAGTAAGCAAAAAAAAAAAAAAGGAATCTGACTCAACTGGTGCACTGATGTTTCGTGATCGTTGTCTGGATATATATGAGTCTTAAAGACTTAAGGGCAGTATCCAGTTGCCACTGGGAACCCCTTAAGGCGTCACAGTTCTTCAGACCTCACCACGAGCAAGCGAGGTTTGCGGGGAGAAATGGCTGCCCCCCAGAAAACACGAGCCTCACAAAACATCATCTGGCTCTGCTGGCTCATTTGCAGATTCCTGGGGTTTTTGTAAAGAAGATGGCAGAGAAGAACCACAGCACGGATTAGCACTTCTCCGTAGCATTTACGGAGGGCTAGATCCTGGGATCCACTCTGCTCTCCAGCTCCCAGCAGGAGTGTGGAGGCTTCCCCAGATGGGCAGTAAGGCTTAACCAATTATCATGGTTGTAAAATTAAGGATCATCTGTCATCATAGCTCTTAGCACCTTTCACTTGAACCTACAGCAACATACCCATACAGTACACACCAGAACTGGAAGATCATTTCCACTCTAAATCACAATCACAAAGAGGAACAGAAAGTCAAAGAGTCCTGCGATGGGGGCAGATTTTGCCCCCTACACCCCAAAATGATCCATGTCATTTCCACAGTAATACTGGGAAATCTCAAAGGGTCATCTTCATTACCAACGTGCTCCAACGCTGCCATCTCAGGAAGGCAAAACTCCAGACTTCTCACGTACAGTGTTTTCCTCCAAGTGACACACAGGCCTCAGCATCCTCTCCATTTTAACCATGAGCTACTAAAAAATTAGATCATATCCTTTGGAAAACCAACTAGAAGGTCACAGGGGTAGTTCCTTAATGAGGAGGGCATATTAATAACGAGGTCTTTAAAAAAAAAAAAAAACCAAACAGTAAAGTATCATTTTAATGAAATCAAAGTGGTAGCATCCAGGAGTAGAGTGTTAATAAAAGAAACAAGCACTGTCAATGACATCTCTCTTCTTTGCAGTGTCATTTTCCCATTCACTCTCTCTTTTCTCAGCACACACAAACACCTTTCCCTTTTTGGGTTTTTTTTTGGCATTTTCTTCAATGTATCATTTCCTGATGCCACCTCGTGCAGAGCCATTTCTTCTCGCTGCTCAATTCCTAAAAAAAGTCTCACACAAGAGGTGAAGAGTCTCCGTTAAAGCATCGGCACAAGCCCTCGATAAATACCATGTGGCTGGGTACTTCATTGAGCCTTCACCCCTCCCGGACGCTCCTCTTCCTCCCGTTCTCCAGGAAACTGAGGTCCTTTCACATCACCGTGCAACTCTTTGCTTTGTCCTTTCTCAAGTCCGTTGCCACTGTGGAAAGTTCTGGCCTGCCAGGCATGTGTGAAATCCGCTTCGTCGCCCTCTGCGATTTGTTTCGTTTCACATTTTTATTTGTTTTATTCACACACGCCAAGGTGGCAACGTGAAAAATGTCTCTGACGCTGTTTTCTGACTGTAAGGCTGAGCATTCAATGTATGTGGCTGCTCCAATCTGTTTGGCCATATTTGCACCCTAAGGGGAAAAAAAAGAAAAAAAAATAAAAAAAAAAAGAACATGCAATCAATACCAAGTTTCCACAGAGAGCCAAAGCAAACCATACAATTATTTTTCAGTGCTGTTTTCCATACACAAAACCCAAAGCTAAAGCTCCAACACAACAGCCAGCAGCTAATTTTGAAAAATAAACAGAGTTTTGCTTCCAAGAGGCATTAAACAAGTATCCAAGCATCATCTCTTAGGCTGATAAATAGGAATTGGAAGAGAGAAGATAAGCTCGGAGACCTGCAAATAATAGCAGGATGCCAGAGAACATCCCATTAGTGGGACCTATTTAGCAATTCCACCCTTACACCTTAACTCCAGGAATCATGTGCTCGCAGGGAAAGGGCTGAGCCTGGCAGTTTTCAGATTTAAACCTGCTATCTCTGAAAAGGAAATGTATTCTGGCTACCTTACAGGGTAGCCAGTGTGCCCCCAACCTGGAGCAGAGCTGTGTTACATCTCCACCGAGGGGGCAAAGTCCATAGGGGGAATGTGCTGTGGGCTTCTGGGCTGGGAAATAGATCAACTTGTAGCTAGGGAATAACAAAAAAAAAAAAAAAAGACTAAAAAGGCTGTAACACCAGCAGTTATACAAGCCCTTCTTTCATTATTTTAAGTGCATTAAAAGTCAAAGCAGGGATATTTGTCCCAGCAGTACAAGGAAAACAACAACCAACTCTGGCAGATAATAATACCCTATATATCCTGCTGTGGATTTTGCCACAGGAAGACAATGCAGTATTATATGGAAAAAAATGAGTTGTTTCAATGGAATTTTATTTCTGAGGGTGAATCTTTTTACTAAGTAACAACATCCTTGATGCTCTACTCCTCACATATCCATACATGCACAGGTCAGTCCAACTTCTCCTGGCTCTAGTACCAGGCTGAGGACACTATTTGGATCCACATCTTGAGTATTTGTGCTGCTGTGATCATCTTCTTATCAATTTTAAATAGGAGCAGCTGATAAAGGAGTATTAGTGTGTAGGACAAGCCCTCTCCATGGTTAAACATATCAACTCCTACTGACCAGGCCCAGCCCAGCCCTTAGAGCCTCACCAATGTTTGCTCAGGTGTAGCTGACTGGAAACTGGCTGGCAAAGTGGAGACAGGGTGTCACCAGCCTTTGTCCTCCCAGTGCTTCCTTGTGAAGCTAAGAGGAATGGGAAAACCCTGCTAAGCTCTTTGATCCCATGTCGACCTCACAAGACGAGGGAATTTAAAAAATAAGTTGTGCAATTTATCCCAGCAGACCCTTCCCTAGAACCAGTGCAGGGGAGCAGTGGGTTGCTTTGTGTCACCGCTGGGCTTTGGCCACCACAGGAGATAAAACCATTATTTGGTGTAAGTTTCCACGTTAGGTAGAGCACAGGTGAAATTGTGAGTTTGCTCAAGTATCACCTTCCCCCCAACATGTGCAATTCTCTCTTTGGCTGCAAGCAATAGCTTCTGGCTTAAGCCTTTTTTCTTCAGCTGACTCCTGACTCCAAAGGGGTACAGGCCAAACTGGGCCACCAGAGAGACGTGAATCTTCAACACCAGAGGATAAAAACCCATCTGTCAGCAGATTTTTAATCGCTATGGAAAAGGGCCAGACTTGGTGATATTACTGAAGTACTGCACAAAATGTAGTATGTGAAGTTGTGTATGGAACAAGCAGCTGACAGTATTTCCTTTTATGTTTAATATTTGAAGAGAAACAGTATGGAAAATTGCAGCTCTGAGGCTGAACAACATGAATATATACACATGCAACAGCAATAGTTTGGAACCAAGATGACATTTTCTGCAACAAACAGGGTTTTAAGGACACTTGGGAATTGTTTTAAACTCAGGTAAAAAATTGGCATTTAGTTTCATATAAAATTGTCTGAAACGGAGGGATGTTTACTGAGAGAAACGTAGAAAAAAATGCTACAAGCAGCAGAAGCACAGTACAAACCCTCATGTTCTATTTTAGTTAAGATACTCAGTTTATGGTATCTTTGCATTTTTCAATTTAAACATGCTGTGGGAGGCTGCATTATTAGTAATCGCCATTTGGAGCTGGTGGTTTGGAAAATCTGAGGCTGTAGATAGAACAGCAAAAAAATATTTGACAGCAGAGGATATCCACACGAGCCAAAGTTCCTCCTGGAGGTACCATTCTCATCCCTCTTACACCCTGCAGGATGTCTCTCAAACCACCACTGTGATTCAGCCTCAAAGCACGACACACACACGTGAATAATAAGGGGAAAATTTACCTTAGAGCCCAGTTTTCCCCTGCTCTCCCATGACCTCATTCCTTTCCCTTCCATCTTTGTTTCTCTATCCCCTGATGCCTGGGCTCCAAACCTCTCACTTCCCCAACAGCACAGAACTGCTGCCAAGAATTAAGATGCTTTCTGGATTTGCTGCCACCTTCAGAGGGAGCTCTAAGATGTTTTTCACGGGTGTTTTAAGGCAACAGGATTTTAAAGGAGACAAATTATATGCAATACTTATCCTGACACTGAAGTCAAACGACTGACATTCAAATCTAAAGTCCAAAGAGAACAATTTTACCAATTTGTCAGTAAACATGTCAGGACAAGGCTGTTATCTCCCACCCCTACGTACAAAGGAAGCAGCACACACACCTGATCGTAGTTGACGGGGGTCTGCCTGTGGTTGGAAAGCTCCACGAGGGTGCTTACGTCCGTGCGCAGATCCGACTTGCAACCAACCAAAAGCATTTTGGTGTTGGGGCAGAACTCCTGGATTTCACCTTTCCACTGGAAAATTGCAGGTTGGTATTACACTCGAGGAGTTGAATGTTTAAATGCAAAGCAGCAATAGATACCAGATGAAGTTTAATAACTCGTGACCTTTTATGTGGAAATAGTTCTTACGTAATAGTTGGGTCTCCCTTAAACTAATTTCTAAAGGCATTAATTCCAGCAGAATCTGGTCAAGGATGAAATCTTACTATCTCACACACTCATTAATTACACTGACTTATTATTCACAAGGGAATTAATTGACATAGTTTCCCTACATGAGTAAAGGGTATGCAGACCTGTCACAAGCAGTAAACACCCAGGCATTGCCATTTTCAGATAGGAACCAACAAAACCTAGTGTCACCACATTCAATGGTTCTTCCAGGGGGAAGTAGGGGCAGGCATTGTATAACCCCAAAATAAACTTTGCTTTGTATTGGTTCATGGCTACATCCTCATACCTAAAGCTACACACATTTGTCAAGGGTTCAGCTACTGTGAACTGGTAACAAGGCCTTCAAAGAGAACTTCTGACACGTTCCTTGGTTTTCTTCCCCTTCTACATAGATATTTTGAGAATACAAGCCAAGAATTTTGCAGAATAATCTGGACAAATCATACAAACCCTAAAATGTAAGGATATGATTTGTGTTTAAAAGCAGATTAAGAAGAATCTCTTACAGAATTAAGCAACAGTAGGATAGTAACTGACAGTCTCAGGGACAGAAAACAAGACAGTTCTAGATGCTTACTGGCACAGTTAGTGCCTGAGAGAACAGTCTTAAGTATTTTCTGTGGACTATTCAGAGCATTGTACAGCGCTTTATTCCCAGTAACACAAGACTCACTGGCCCCAGATACAGAAAAAAGGAACTTTAGGTCATTAAGCCTTAAAGACAACACTGCAAAGTCATGCCCAGTGATCAAGGAAAGGACCAGGACCACCTCGCAAACACAGAGCCTGATTATCAAAATTCAATGTTTCAACTCAGGGGAAGCCTGCCCTAAATCTCAGATCACTGAGCTTGGGAAAAAAACACCCTGAAGTTGGGTGCAGGGCTGCATTCCTATGCCACAGCTAGAGGTCTTCTGGTAGCTTCCAGAGGCATTTGTCACTGGCTCCTTCTAACTTCAGGCTGAGAAATTATGTAAAGCCATGGCAGAAGTCCAAACCCTTGGCAGGCACGTTCTAACCGTCTTTGCAACATGGCAAAGTTTCTCAATCCTGTCTGTTATAGGAGTAGAATGTGAGAGACAGTCGTCTCTTGCTGCGCCCAGGCCCGCACCTCACACCACCCTCAACAATTCACTGCTGTCTAAGGGCTGAGGAATGAGAATTTGCTTCACCCCTCAGCATCCATTAGGGAGGATTTTGTTTCCAATTAACATTCGCCCCTTTCAAACAAATGATCTGGAATTCTAACAGCGCAGAGCGCCGTCCTGTCATCTCTCCATGAAAAGGAATATATTGAAGTTTCCAGTGCAGGGAACAGCCCCGTTCTTCAGAGGCTTAAAGACAAGTTACTCAAACAGTTCTGTACTCAAAACGCTTCGTGAACACTTGCCTTTTTTAGCACACTGTCAAGGGTTTCTGGCCGACTGATGTCAAAGCAAATCAGGACAGCATCAGAATCTGGATAGGAGAGCGGGCGGACATTGTCATAATAAGGAGATCCTGCAGGGAAACAAACAAGATTTTGATTAGGTTGTATTTTTCCACTTTCTGCAGTCGTTCAAGCTTATTAGAAAGGTTTTCAGTGAAGCTCTTTAAAAGCACCCAGCTACCATCTTCTCTTCAATAGTGCCGTTTTCGCTGCAGTTGTTCATTTCCTCACTTCCCTTTTGTTTCTCACCTACAAAAGCAACAGCTTTCCCAAGTAATGAAGAGTGATGGCACCCCAGTGATCCATCATCTCCCACCAAAAGCTTGGGATGCCCCCAGTAAAAAGGAAAGGGAAATCGGGTCAGCCCAAGTTTAAAATCCCAGCATTAACCTGCAAGGATTTGACTTTGAGAACAAATCCTCAGCCTCCAAAAGGCTCCTTTTCAAAGCAGATTTGTCACAGTTGTGCTTTCACGGGGAAAAAAAAAAAACAACCAGATCAGGAAGTTATGAAATAAATCAGTTTTGATTCTTCTAACATTTAAACAATAGATCCAAGTGCAAAAGTCATCTTTAGTTGTCATGGATATTGGCAGTTTTTAGAAGAAACTCTTGCTTCAAATTAAAGCATTTGTTACAGTGCTCCAGGAGAAAAGGATCCCAGTCCTGTTGGCAGGCACACAAGTTACCTGTCACAAAAAGCCTCACTAATCTGCAAACCAATATATTCTTGCAATAAATGTTTACGTTTAGCCCATAAACCCAACCTTTATCAAGGAGATCAAAGCTAGTCTAGTAACTGGATGGAACAGAAACAGGTTCAACATTGCTCTCAATGCAGGTTTTACTTCCGGAGCTGTTAAGGGATACACTGTTTTCTTTAAGAATTCTCAGGATGTGCAGAGTATTTCTCCAGAATCAGAAATCTCATTTGTATCATCTGGTGAAACTGGTAACAGGTCTGGGGGAATAAAAAACTTCCTTTTTCCTAGGAAGTTGCAGTCACTCTGCCAACCATTCCATTTGGCCTTGACTCTGCTGAAGTTTCACTTACTGAGGAGAATGCATTTCTGATTTAGAAGAGTTAATTAAACAGTGAAGTGGTCAAAAAGGACAAGGGCTTTGGGCTTTGAAACGCATGCCTGCAACTTAAAATGTTTTCTTAAGTCATATAGTCTTATTTCTGCTTTTTAATCTTGTGAACCTAAAATACAGCAGAGAACACACGCAACAAGAACGCAGCTTTCAAGAGTTTGGGGGTTATCAGATAATTGTATCACCCAATTTTCCAGCTATCTAGAACTAATTGGCTGTAAGGTCTCAGAGGCTGAGCAGACTATTAACTGGATTAGAGAAATTCCTCAAGTTTTTAACTGACAGACAGCTCATGCTGCTGCACAAAGCAGAGCAGGGAATGGTGTGAACGTATCGCAGATGACTCCAGTTGGACAGCTTATACTGGAAAGAAGGAGTCAAGAATCCCAGGAATGTTGTTTTTGAAAGGAAGAGTAACACATGGGGAATGAAGTATTACCAAACTAGGTAGCAGAAGGTAATTTGTTGAACGAGACTATTTTATTCAAATGCTCATCTTCATCAGTGATGTCAATCTGACAAAGAGGCAGCTGTCAAAAACTGCTCTTCAAAGAACAGTTAGCTGTCTGCGGCAGCAAATGACATGTTAAAAGAAATCTAAGGGAGCTGAGCTGACCGGTAATTCACTATTTATTTGAGCTCTGTTAGCAGTGACTATCAATAAGCATTTTCCACTACTAATTATTCCCCAGCTATCTCCAGCCCTGCTATTATAGTGCCTCCATCCTGGTGCCCCAAGGCCGAGTTATTTATCCTGGAGCCCCAGGGCCGAGTCACTTGCCCTGGACAGAGGAGCTGCAGAGCCAGCGTGCCGTTAACTAGCCACTCTGCAGCCTTAAACTGGCCCAGGCACAGCCTGGATGCTGGCGAGAGCCACTGCCTGGCTAGCACATCTCCCTGCCAAGCTCAGGCAAGTAAGGGCAGGATTGAAGATCATTAATGCTTGGCCAAATGGTTGCTGGCTAGAAAGGAGTCTCAAAAAAGCCTCACCCAGAAACTAATTCCTTAGACACATACCTATCTTCTCACTCAGCAGTCTTTAGGGATGCAACACACCATATATGTCCATCAGCGTGTATTTATGTATACACACAGTCACCACCTCCAGCTCAGAGGCTCCTTTCCACTGTGTCAGCTGTAGCTCTGTTTGTTTGGAGGGTTCTTCTTTTTTAGGTTTTCCTTCTGAACCTCTCATGTTAAAGACGCTGAGCCAGAAGAAGTGCACTCTCACAGGGAGTCCTTCTCTGCCCGGCTGCGAGGGAGCGAGGAGGAAAATTGGACACCTCCTTTTCTTCAGGGCAGTGTGTGGCAGAACAAACGGGAACCATTTAAACTACTCGGGGCTGCAGCATCAACAAAGGAAAATTTCCTGGTCTCATTCAACAGCAATAACCCAACCTTTCTTACTGGGCAAATAGAGAGGGGGGGGGAGCTACAGCCCTCGCTGTGCGAGCCTATTCAATCTGGCATTTCATCCGTTTGCCCAGAGAAACCCTCAGAAGCCAGGAATCCCAGGAATGAGGCTCAAGTCTGAACAGAAAACTCAGGCACAGCCCAGCGAGGCTGGCTCTCGCTCTTTTTCAAGTCAGTCTGCAGATTTGAAGCCATGCCAACCCTAGAAAACAGGAGAAGAATGTGGAGCTGCAGCTCTAGTATTTGTAGGGGGGGGGGGGGGAAGAAGCCTATTTGTGTTTGTAATTCTCTCCCTACAAAATATAACATTTTTTGTCAAGGACAACACAGATGATTTTTCAGTTTTATCAAGGAATTGCTGATAATGCTGTAGTTCATAGTACTTTGTGGTGGAAGTACATTCCAGCTGCAATCCCCTCTCTCTCATCTGTTTGGCAGTTTAAATAATTTAAGCCAAAATAAGCATCACATTAAGAATGATCTACTTTTAAAACCTTGTGTTTCATGCAAAGTACAACACAAGTTTAGCTTTTAAACTGAAATAAAACCCCTCCACAGCAACACGGTTGGCTTGGGTCTACAGGAGACACCAAGCTTAGGCTTAAATGCTGCTATCTTAATAAATAACAGAATTACATCATTAAAAAGTTAAAGCATACTTAATTTTTTGATGCCTTAGCACTACTCCAAGATGGTAAATCACGGACAGCTGATGTTCTGTTTGTCTGCAAGACCCAAAGCCACCACCACCAGTTCCAAGCAGGAGGTTCATCCCCATGTCCCACCTACAGAGCTGAACCTAGGCAGCTCCTGCTCAGCCTCCACTCGCCCACAGGCCCCAAGTGAAGCCGAGCTCAGTAACAGGCAAGATTTTACTATTTACACACCACCAAGCAGCCATCAGGCATCAGTCTTTGTAGCCTTTTGGACTCCAGTCAACTGAAAGAAGAACAGATGAACAGCAGCATTTTTCACTCCCAAACCCTTGGGCTCACTAATTATCGGCTACCTAGAAAACACATCAAACACTGCAGTGGCCACTCCAACTAGTCAGCTTGCTGCTGATGGCTTTTCTCCTTCCCAAACCACCCTGGCTAGTTTTGGAGAAAATACGGGAAAAATTTTTGTATACTGAATTATCGTAGAAGACATCATCTCCCAGCACAAAAATCACCATATTCATAGTATTTTGTGTGTTTACATTTCTGCACCTCAAACAGGAAACAGGACTTTGGTAGGTGACTTGGCATTCCCAGTTACCAATTCTAATTTTTTCCCCTTTAAAGGGCAAAAAAACCCCTATAAAGACTAGTTACTACTACATTGTCATGAAAGATTAAAAAACAAATAAAAACCACATGGTTCAATACAGCCAACTTGCAAGTGAACTGGAATGCACCAAGAAAAATTTGACATCTCCTTTACAATGCTTTACTGCCAGAGAGCTCAAAAAAATAGTAGCTTTAATTCCTCTATGTTTCAGAAGCCTTCTGAAAGATTTCAGCAAAAAAGCTTTGTAATCAATATTATGTGCCTATATAGACACTGAATACACTGTGCACATTCAAATCACAGTAAAGTTAACCTGATTTAAAGCTCTAAGGCCTTTCTGGATTTAATTATATGCTAATCCTCAACAGTGCATAGGTATTTCTAGCCCTGTTGAGAGTTGAGTTTTCACAGCACAACCAATAAAAAAAATCCCCTCTAAAATACATTTTAAGGAGACACAGGTATGTGTGTCTAATTAATAGTATGTGATTTCTGTGCCACAGCTGCTGTTGTACACTCAAAGCAGCCACTTTTAATGGAAGAGTCAAAACCTTGGGAAATGCACAATAAGACCATGACCTACACTAGACAAAGACATCTAATACACAAGTATTTTTTGACAGTGTCCATGAAACTACAAGATGAAGCTTCAGCCTGAAGAAACTTCTAATACCCTACCTACCTAGCAAAATAAGCATGCAGCTCCCAAACAGCTCACGACTGCCATACCACGTTACCACAGAGTGGAATAATTTATGGTGTAGTTAGATTGCAACCAGACATTCCTGCTTTGAAAGAAGGGTTGGTAGTCCAAAAACCAATTGAAATTCAAGTTGGCAAGTGCTTTCCTTAATGCTGTGGCTAATTGAAACCCTTATAATGACTTGCAGAACTAGACAGTACCAGAAAATATTTGAATAATGAGTCTTCCCATTCCACTCTTACTCTAAGAGTGTTTTGTCCCATATTTCTATTGGTATATCCAAAATCTAAAAATGAAAAAACAACCCAACCTTTTCAATGGATTTACAGCTTGCTTTAAAAGGTTCTCTCAATTGCATGACTCTCTCTGCTTTGTATGCGAGTTCTCTAGTAAAAAGCACACCCCCATTATTATTATATAAAGGATTGTAAACTAAAATTGTGACAGCAGGGCCTGTTCTCAGCCTAATGCAATGCCTAGAGCTTTTCTCAGTGAGAAAAAAAAAAACAAAAACAAAACAAAAAACAAAAACCAAAACAAACCTCAAAGTGGCAGCACCTTCCTTCCAAAGGCTTCATTGCAAAACACAACTTTTACTTTGATTTTTTTTAACTTTTTTTTTTTTTTGATTCAACCTATGGACTAATTTGCAAGGTAACCTGTTGCATGCTCCCAGTTAGAAAATAGTTTAAAAGGGCTGAAGATGAATATTAAATACTGATCAAGTCATCTTGAAAGTATCTGCAGTATTCTGCAATCAAATTCAGCTAAACTGTGTCCTCCCCACCCTCCCCCAAGAGATACTGAAGTACCTCAAATGACTGGAGCCATCTCCCCTCTTGTTGCTACGGACATCCTCTTCCATTAGCATTTGGCAGTTAATTAGCTAACTGATGAAGTTAATTAAGTTAACTAGATCTAGTCCCGCTTTAAAAATGTCACCAAGACATTTATTCTAATTCAGCAGAGGACTTGGACAAAGGCTTGTAAGAATTAAGTTACCAAGAATTTAAGATAATGCTAAAACATTCTCTTATCTTCTGATGTCCCTTATCTGGTGATGTGATTTTGCAGTGGGTTAATGGGTTTGGGTTAAATTAACCCATTTCTTCTTGCAGTTGGTGAGAAGGGCTGTTTAGGGAGAGACACTTCTTGGCAGTCCCACAACCAGAGGATCCGCTGTTCAAGTAACACTTTATGAGGCCAAAGCACTGGATCTTTCAAACATTTCCTCTTTGGTTTCAGATTGCAGACAAATTAGCCTCTTGATCTTAAGTTTCTGACAGGACAGGCCCAAGAGGACGACATGCTCACGTGAAGGCTGGCAGGTGTTTCTTCCACTGCTTTTTGTCTTTTGAAGTGCTACAGAATATTTCATTACATGGGTGTCTCCAGCCTTTGACATACAGATTCCAAACCTTCCCACGTCAAACAACTTCACTTGTGAACATGTTGTATTATAATAGCTAAAATTTTCCAAGACCACTTAACTATTAATGTTTAATAAGCCCTCACTCCGTATAGTTTGTTACAGCCAGCTTAGTAATCAG
Source organism: Scolopax mira (assembly GCA_004320125.1). Classification (NCBI taxonomy): domain Eukaryota; kingdom Metazoa; phylum Chordata; class Aves; order Charadriiformes; family Scolopacidae; genus Scolopax; species Scolopax mira. The sequence continues at coordinate 17,056 of BJBW01003096.1, forward strand.
GATGAAAGCTCAAACCAGACACACTCTATAAGTCTGCAAGTCTTACTTGGCATAAGATGAAGAAAAAAATCAGTTCAGAGCTACGCTGATATGGCTGTGGGCAGAGAGACTGCCTTTTCCCAGTAATCGTGTTGCAAGAATTTGGAATCATTTCCTCCACAGCAAGAGGAAAGCCAACTCGCTGCCTGAACTCCCTTTTTTTTTTTTAAAAAAAAAGGGATTAACATTTTCATTTCTGGTAAAAGGACTGCTTTCATATTTGGAAGGAATGGCTGGGTCCAAATTCAACATCAACACACTATCTACACAACCTGCCTAAAGAAGAAGGGGCTTGGGCTACTGTCGAGTTCCTCCAGCTTTTTTTTCCCCCAATTGCTTCTGCAGAATAGTGTGGATCCACGCCAGAATTAATGGTTCCTGGTGTCATTCCCCCATGACCACCTCTCCCCCTGTGCTGTCACTGAGCAGCAGAGACCTGATGGCTCTCTACACTCCTCTCCAGCACTGAGGTGACAAGTCCTGACAAGTCCCGGGGTCCATTCTCACCACCCTGGCAGTGACCTTAGTCCAGTTATCAACGGCAGCAGGACTTAGAGGACATGAGAGCAAAGATACCAAGAACCTCATCCTTGGAGGGTTTTCGAACATGGCACCACTGGAAGAGCGATGAGGACCCTACACATTGATAATGTAAGAAAGGATGGTTCCCTCTTCATCCTCAGAGGGCTGGAGATATCTACCTGCCTAGTCTCTACTGGCTTTAAAGACTCTCTAAAACACGGGAAAGAAGGTGTTAAGGAGGCCACAAGGAATTAATTTACCGTGAGCGTATACAAACATCTCTTCACCCTTCTAGGTAGAGACGGGTGTCCGGGTAGCGGAGGAGCAAAGCTTTACCCTCGGAAGCTCCTCAGATAAGCTCCTTCCAGCCCGGCAGGAGAGCGCTCACACCCCCACCCCTGCCCAGCAAATGCTGACAAATCGCTCCCTGGAGGTTCGCCCACACCCTCTCCCCCCTTCCCTCCTTACGTGTACCGCCAAACTTTACCTCAGATTTTTGATAAAAAAGCAACCGCTCGACCGCCTCAGGAGACCGGCACCCCCAGTCGGGGGCTAGGAGGCGGCGGGGCCGGTCTCCTGCTGCCCCCCGACCCCCCTTTCCACACACACCGACCCCCCTTCCACACACACCGACACTCCGCCTGGACCGAGGGGGAGCGGCGGCTCCTCACCGGTGTCGTCGTCCCCCCCTCCCCGCCCCATCCCACCCCACAGCCCCGGCCCCGGGGGAGCGCTCACCCGAGGTGTCCCAGAGGCTGAGCTCGATGCGCTGGGTGTCGATCTCGAAGCTGGCCGTGTAGTTCTCGAAGACGGTAGGGACGTAGCTCTGCCGGGAGATAACGCACGGTCAGCCCCGCCACCGTCATCGCCCCGATGTCCCCCCCCCTCCGACCCTCCGGTCCCGGCGTCCCCCCGGCCCACCTCAGGGAAGCAGTCCTTAGCAAAGACGTGGAGCAGGGCGGTCTTCCCGCACTGGCTGTCCCCCACCACCACGATCTTGCACTTCACGTTCTGGTTGGGATCCATCACCGCCTTGCTCGATAACTTCTGGCTGGCTCTTCTTTCCTTCATTGATCTCGGCTTAGTCCCTCGGCCGGCCACAGCGAAAGGAAAAGAGAAAAAAAAAAAAAAAGAAAAAGAAATATACTCGGTTCCCTTAAGAAAAAAAAAAAAAAAGAAAAAAAAAGAAGAAAAACGCCTAATAGCAGAGCCGCGGGACCCGCCGCCTCCTCGCTGCCCACCCGCCGGTCCCGCGCAGACTGCTTTGTCCCCGCCGCCGGCTCGTATTTATAGACTCGCAGCCGCCAATCACCGCCCGCCGCCGCCGTTGTGGGGCCCGCCCCCTGGCCGCGCACTGCCGCGAGGGCCGGCGGAGCAGCGCGCCCCCTAGGGGAGCCACCCGGCACCGCAGCCGGGTCGGGGAGGTGGAGGGGGGAGGCTCGGAGGGACCCGATGCCTCATAAATGGTGGTATTTTTTTAAAAAATAATCTATAAATCTCAGTGCTACGAAAGGGAATCTGCGGCCTGCGAGGCTCTGCGACCTCCAGAAGGGCGGCGAGGCCTGCCAGGATGGCTACTGGCCACCGAGGCTCCTCCAGGGCCCGCAGGCCCTGAGGAGAGCTGCTCGCTTTGGCCTCACCTGCACCCCAGAGCGAGCTCAGCCAGGCCGTGTCTGTGGGTAAAGGGTTTTTTCACTCAAAACATGGTCACAATGAGAGTGTTGGGATATCATAAAGCATCCCCACCGCTAACGTGCTCCTTTATGTTTAGTTTCCTGGCCACAAAACCAAGCAAAAACCAACTTAGTCTCACCCGAGGCCTGAACGCCGCTCTGACTGAAACAGCCGGTCTGTAACAGCACTGTGGGGTGAATCTTCCTGCAGCGACAGCCCCCCAATAAAGGGTGGCTTGGCCTCACCTCTTGAGTCATCCCATCACAGACCAGCTCCCTGTCAGTTCTGAGCTGAAACGTGAGGCATTTGTCAAGTTTTACAACATCTTGAAACGGAAAGGGATGCTGTCCTGCGCGTGTTTGACCTCAGGGAGATCCTCCAGTGACGCAGACAAGAGAATCCCAAGCATGACGTTTCCAAACTCAGTGCTAATGCTCTTGATTTTGTTCCCGTGTGTCACATCTTTAGCTGGTCAAGTTGCTCAGCTCTAATGAATTTTCCAAAGAATTTAAGCCTTGGAAATCATGAGCAAAACACTAAAATTTGCAGTGGGTGCATTATCTGTACGGGCTTACTGAAAAGTTAGAGCCGTCAACTTGCCCATCTTGCCGTTTTTAAAAGAAATTGAAAGCTGGTATCAGCTACTCTGCAGTTTCCATCCATCCCTCCTGTCCACCAATACAGCTTCAGCTCTTTGGAGGGATGATGGAATGGGAGAGCAGCGAATAAGCAGTGAGGAAACTTAGTGCTCACAGCAAGTTGGGTTTCTTTCTTTTGTTCAGCTGCATGTATTCAAACAGGTGATAATTCTGGAAAAATACAGTTGTGTAAATGCTCTCATGTCTTCTCCAGGGTGCAGAGGTTTCTTCATTCCCCTCCACACTGAAATACGTTGCCTCACAGGCAGATGCAGGTGGGATAGAGCTCTGGAGGTTCAGCTCTGGCTCTCAATTCTTTGTGAGCCCAACATACCAACAGGGGCATATCTGTCAAATACAAAGAGAGAAGAAGACGGGATTGAAAGAGCTCTTTCTTAATCCTGAGTTGGGAGCTGGGTATGAACATCTGCTTCCTGTCAGTTCGTTGGTCACCTCCATACAGATAGAGGCAAGATGCACCAAATCTGGTGCTGGTGCTGCCCATTCCTTGGTGGTTACTTGGTTTGGCCAGGACTGTGGGTGCTTGGAGAAGGAATTGGTGCTGGGGGAGACGGCTCCCTCACACAACTCACATGGAAAATTCTCCTGCATCCAGCTATGTTAGGAATGTGGAAACTTTAACGCACATGGAACACTTACTCATCTTGACCGCAGAGCTTCCACCAGCATGCTTCCCAGTAACATCATGTTATATTACTGGTCTAGAGGCTGCCAGCATTGCCCAGTGAAACCCTGGGGCTTTGGGCACTCGTGACAATCGATAAGTTACAAGACAGCCCCGCCTGCTCTGAAACCGCCTGCTTGTTGTCATTCCTTGGGGAAGCTGTTCCAGATATGTTAATCCCTGTAAAACTATTATTCATGTCATACTCTTAACTTTAATGCCTTGTCCCATATCTTGATAACTAGGGGGATAACGCAGAGGGGGTTAACATTTTCCAGCGGTATTTTTCACACGCAATCTGGAATTTGATTTATATGGTGGAATTTCTTGCTTTGCTTAGTTCAAATTCCCCATTTTTCTTCAGACCTGATTCCTTCCTAGGCTTTCGCAGTTTTCTCCACTTTCCTTCCAAGAAAGCATTATCTATACATTAATAACATATATACAATCTAGTGTTATCTGCAGTAATGACTACTGATCTAGTATAAGATTTTATGGGAATATCAAAATACATTTCTCTCCTCTCACAAGTAATCTGCCTGAACACTTCCTACGACTGTAATAAACCGCCAAGAACAAGTGCTTTTAGTATCAGAATGGCTGCTTGGTGATTTAAATCTAAAATTGCCACCCGAATATCTCTCGGTGCGATGCCAGCTACCAAAGCATCGGTGGAAAGCATTAAGCAATATACATAAAACATGAACCTCGCACATCCCATTCCCTCCTCCCTTCTGCGAGTGGAGCTAAATGGGATGTACGTTAAAAGAACATTATTATTAAGGTTTAAGGTCAAACACTTGTGTATCAGGAAACGCGTATTTCCCGTGTGTCGGAAATGTGGGCTCCCTTGTGAGTACACGGGGATAATCATTAATTTCATGACCACGTATTAGTTTTTTCCCAAGAACCTACTCAGGCCACAGAGCGATATTGTCACCTTAACGAGCAGCTATTCAGAAACATCTGTACTTCTCCCGGGCCAGCGTGTAATCCCTGCCTCAGTCAGGGACGCTATTCAAAAACCTCTTTCTGAACACATACCCGTTTGTTATCTCTTCTGCAGGACTTAGCCATGTCGTATTTGAGTTCTTGGCGGGTGAAAAGAAATTATTTCTCAGCGGGGCCTTATGAGGTGACACGATCTGAGGAGACTGGTGGGACAGACGAGAAGCTGGAAGGTCACAAGGACTTGCTGATTCTGGTCCAGCCTTGGTTTGTTCCCAAAACTTACCGTTCCGTGGCACCTCAGATGTTTAAAACAGAGCTCCTGCTGTTTTCGTGTGCTGCCGTGAGGGGTTAGAACTTAAAATCAGAAAGCACCCCCCCAAACTGAATAAAAACTTCTCATCTGGGGAAAAAGAGGGTTCAAGCGGCTTGACTGCCACTCGCAGCTCAGCCCACCGCCGAGGGACTGCAGCTTTGGCTGCCAAGACCAAACCCGAATTTTCTTCTGTCCCAACAAGGGTTTAAAATGGGTGAGGGGAGGGATGAGAATGAGCGTCGCCTGTTCCAACACCACGCGGGATCCACGGCAACTGTGCACATAAATGGGAATTACCTGTGAACTGAGGACAAAACGAATCTTGATACTCTTCTAATCTGTACATGTGCTCTTGTAATCTGTATATGTACTCTTATAATCTGTGTTTCGGCATTTAGAAATCTGGCCATAACTACATTACCAAGAAGGAATTACATAAATTTGTAAAATTAGTCCAGGACCTCAGTGACTCTCCCTCACTTGGCTGAGGGTTCGTTGGGTGCTAAGGCTTGGCTGGGAAATAAAGCTCAGCCATCCCAAGTTTCAGGAGCTGAGGGCCATGCTTTAGCTAAATTATAAGCACTCTCAAATGATTTTTAAATCCCTTAATCATTTCAGGAGGATTTTAAGACAGAGGGTGAGGTATTTCTAAAATACTGACCGCACTGCAATTAGCCACGTGCCGGCGGGAATCCCGTATCTTAGCACACCACCCAGCTAAGGAGGAGCTGTAGGAGCCACAAGAATTATGTGGATTATCCACACATGTGTCTTAATCCCATCTCTGGGAAAAAAAAAAAAAGAAAAAAAGATGTTTTAAAAATAGGAAAATGTAAAAAACAGCGGTATCTGGGGCCACTTCTTGCAAGAGGAAGGAGTTGGGGTTCAGATACATCCACTGCACCTTGTGGCCACTTGACCTTCTCATCCCACCAGCTGGGGACCTGCCTCAAATCCAAAGTTGCCCAGAGCAGAATTTATTCCTCTTGGGTAAATACGTCTAACACAGGAAAACTCCCAGATAAAGACAGTAAAAGGTATCTCATGCAAATCCGAGGCTGGCTGCTTTGCTGTTACGTTATGGATGGTTTGTTAGTGCTCGCAGTAAGAACAAATCGCACGTCGGGGAGAAAAGGGGGAGCTCTGCCATCCGTGAAATCACGTGTGGCTCAAGGACGTTTCCTGCTCTAGGATGGTCGAGGGAACAGCCTTCGTTGAGAGAAGGAACAGCCTTCACATGTGAGAAGCCAAACACCAGCATTCGGAGCCCGCAGCTTTAACTTTGGTATTTTTTTGTCTAAATTCCTAATGCTGTTGTGCATCCCTCGCTTGGACAAAATCAGCACAAAACATCTTACAAAGTAATTCTCTCCGCAGACATCAAAGGCTACGAGTCCTTAATCTGGATGACAATATGGGATTGGAGTTCAACAAAAAGGATGAATTGTTTTGAGATTTGCTTTTTCCAAAGCCCCCTCCACATTTGAAGAAACACCCAGAGTTGTATTAAATCGGTCTGGATCTGAACTCTTGATCCCGGCCGACCTGATCTGAAGATCCATTGAAATTCATGGAGAAAATCCTATTGAATTTACTGTGCTTTGGCTCAGAGTGAAATGATTTTTGGCTGTTGTTTGAGAATACCCTGCAGACAAAAAGATTTCATTTTCAGTTCCTGGAGGTTAATTATGGAAATTCGTTAGAGTGGATCAGCAGTTCCAGTTGCTGGGGAGACAGTAAAACTATTTGGTATGATATTCTAGCCTAGAGCTGGATAAAAAAATTCTGACAGAATGGTTTTTCCATCAGAAATATTGATATGCTGAGGGCAAAACATTTTGCAGAACTGCTTCAGTTTCAGTGAAATTTCGTATTAGGAAGTTTCTGATACGACGCTCTCCAGTAAGGCTGCACTGTTCTGTTTTAGCCTTTTTTTGTTTTATAAGATGTCAAATTCCGAGGATTTTTAATAGTATGGTTTTTTCTGGAAATATATAAGAAATGTGTAAACTTGGACATTTGATGACATTGAACATTTTGACTTCAGTCAAAGGATAGATTTCATTGCAGAGGGAGTTTAGAAATCCTCTTCCTTTAATCCCATTTTGGGGTGGAAAAAGCGACTGAATTGTGTAATCCCCGGTTCTCACCCAGTGGGCACTGGGGGCCACTGGTGGGAGCTGGGAACAGCTTGCAGGGCAGAGCAGGGTGGGTTAGGTCAGTTTGGCGTGTCCTTACCCATTCCTGTGCACGCTGCACTGCACAGGGCATTCCTCGAGGCACAGCAGCTTTAAATTATTGCTGAAGAGCAGAAAGAACTCAGGAAATGATAAGCGCTTTTTTTAGTTATTTTATTTAATTTTTTTTATTCTTGGCTGCAGTACTACCAAGGCGGTTTAATTGTCCCGAGGAAGTTAAAACAGCTAAAACTGTTTCTCCTGGAACCTCTGCCAGCTGGAGCCGTGCTCCCCTCCCCTTCATACCACACCAAGCCTCAAATATTCGGTGAACCAAAGCTTTTCTGGCTGCGCAGACATATTTGTAATTCTTGCCCATGTGAATGAGTAACAGCAGCGGCCGGGGCAGCGGCACAGACCCTCGGAAAAATAGCAAGCATTTTTTGGGTGCCATTTGAAACTCTTTAACACGCTTCGCTGTTGATTTTTATTGTTATTTTCTGACCCATAGGCATGCCCTTTCCCACCATAAAGTCGTGGGACCAGATTTCTGCACTGAATTTCTCCACTTATTAGGCTTGTGAAGCTGGTCGCTTTAGCCTGGCGGGCGAGCAGTGCCGAGCTGTGATTAATCTGGCTCCCATCTGCAGAAAAACCTCAGGAATTTCTTTTGGGGGGAAAGCAGCAGGGTTTGGTGGGGTGGCCCCAGGCACCCAGGCGGGCAAACCACCCGCTGGCTTGTCCTGAGAAGCGGTGGCCAGCAAAGTGGTGGGGTTTGCATGTCTGGAGCCCAGGGCTTCTGTAAAGCAAAGAGCAGAGAGGAGAAATCCCCTGCCAGGAGCAGTGGTGAACAGCGTGTCTCGCTCTGCCACGTGGGGTTTTGGGAAATGCAAGGGAATTGGGCTGCAAAGTCATGGAATCACTGAATGGTTTGGGTTGGAAGGGACCTTCAAGACCATCCAGTGCCACCCCCTGCCCGGGGCAGAGACACCTCCCACCACACCAGGTGGCTCCAAGCCCCCTCCAACCTGCCCTTGAACCCCTCCAGGGATGGGGCAGCCACAGCTTCCTGGGGCAACCTGGGCCAGGCTCTCACCACCAAAAACTTCTTACTCCTATTTCATCTAAATCTACATTCTTTCAGTTTAAACCCAAACTCTCTGGCTCAAAAGAACAGCAAACATTCATTCTTATTAAACTTCCTTCTAGCCAATCGCTGGGAAAGCAAAAGCTGTTAGTGCAAACCCTTGCCCCCAAATTTCTAATTAATTTGAATTTTTGAGGCAGCTCCTGCACAGCCACAGCTGCTGGCACAGAGGGATTACTGCTTCGGGAGGAGCTGCTCTCCAGGGCTGTTCAAGTGAGGCTGCAGACCGGAGCTGCAAAATGAGATTTAAACCAAGCCCCCAGGTCAAAGAGGACCTTTCTGGGTTATGGTGACCCTGGCCTCAATCTTCACCCACGTTGCCTGCAGCCAGGAAGATGAAATGCAGAGTTTTGCTCCATTTCTTTGCTTGCTTACAGATGTTGGAGTGGTGCGGGGAGGGATGCAGAGTTTCTAGGACCTGCAGCTCAGAAGACACCAGCATAGATGGATGGATGGTGGTGGGCATCGGGCTGAGGGTCCCACAGCTGCCACCGCCATCCTGCCCTATGGCAAGAGCCTGTTCCTCCTTGGCTGTTCCTAAACCACTTTAAGTTGAAAAAGTGTGAATGTCTGTGGGTCACACACGCTTTTTCTCCCTTCAGAGAGAGGGAAATGCGAGACTAATTAGGCAGGTGTTGGTTGCAGCAGGTTTCACACACTTTCCACCCTGAGATTTCCATAGACCAGGAAAGCCAGTGTCTGTAATTAAATGACTCAGAAAAGACTAACTGGTCTTCTAATACATTTTCTATTTGATTTTGTAGCTGGGTGGTTTTGAATGAATGATTCAGGTTGCCCAGGGAAGCTGTTGAGGCCCCACCACCTGGAGGTGTTCAGGTTGGATGGGGCTTTGAGCAGGCCGGTCTAGTGGAAGGTGTCCCTGGTCCATGGCAAGGAGTTGGAACGAGATGGTCTTTAAAGCCCCTTCCTACCCAAACCATTCCATGATTTTATGGTTCCTACACTGCTGTTTACTAAATAAAACCAGTTTTATAGGAAGGTTACAGAAAGCAAGGCCTTCTGGAGCAGCTGCACTTTATTTGCAGCTTGGTATATGGTAAAAGAAGGGTTGGAAGGGACCTGCAGGACATGGCTGCTCCATCCCTTCACCTCCAAACCCCACAAAGCAGCAAGAGGGCTCTGTGCTGGTAAGATGAGGAGTCCAGGGCTTTCTAAGCCCCTGGCAAGTGTCTGCATCCCTCTGGGCTCCATGTGGGAGCAGAAGCAGTGGCAGGGAGTGTGCAGAAACAGCAGGACTCTTGGAAAGGACCTTCAACACCATCATGTTCCATTGCCACCATTGCTGCACGATTCGCCACTGCACGCCCAGGAAACAGAGTGATAGCAACAGCATAAATCACCCCAAAAACTTTCCCTTGCCTATATTGGATGCATTAAAAATTAATTACTTAGCTTAGTTGTTTCATATTGAAGGCAAGACTGAGAACTAAGGACCAAATGCTGTCCTCAGATAAAACCATTACATCAGAGCCTGGAGCTCTGCTTTCCCTGTTTGCATAAGCCCGTGCTCAGCACATCCAGGCAAGCGGCTGCTGGGTCTTACTGCCCAGGTTGGATTTCAGCTGGAACATGTATTTGCAAAGTCAAAGAAAAGCCTCCTTTTGGGTTTTGGGTTTGGTTTTGGGGTTGGTTTTTTTTTTTTCTCGCCATAAAAGGGAAGGAGCGAAATTCCAGAGCTGAATTTACACGTCCTGCTGCTCCTCAACGTGGGAAAAGAATGCTGCGTCCTCCCACGTATCTCCTTCCCATCCCAGGTCTTCCTCCCTCCCTCCGACTTGTCCGTGCAAGTCAAACCTTTTCTGCCATAAGCCAACAATTAATTATAAGTATATTGTAACCTTTCATAAAGAAAGGTACATGGAGAAGCCAGGTCTGGTCCCCTCGATGCTAACATACTGTGGAATTGGGTTTTTTTCCTGTTGTATTTTCCAAATTAATTGGAACGGCCCATAGTTTTCACAGGTCTGGAGGCAGGAGGAATGGAGGGAATATCTGGCACAAAAATCTCTTATAATAAATAATAATGGGGAGAGAGGATTATCCTGCAGCTGAGCTTGGTCATGCCACATGCCATGAGGGGATCTTCTTGGTGGGAATGGGTTGCCCATGTAGGGTCAGTGTCCCTGTGAGGGGGCGAGGGGCCAGAACCCCAACATCACTCTGCAGCTTCAGTCCTGGGCAATTCAGCAGGGCATAGGCAGTAAATCTCAAAAAAAAAAAAAAAAAAAAGAAGAAATTCTGGAATTGAGCTTTGGCAATATGTTACATGGGGAAAGAGAAGGATGTTGGGATGTCTTGCAAGAGTTTTCTTACAGAATGAGCATGGCAGAGAGGGCAATGTGCTGACAATAATTGAAAGCCAGTTTTAGACACTCAAACGGGTAAATTGTAAGATTGCTGGAATCTTCTGGTCCAAGTACAAAAGAGACTTACTCTGTTCCTGGTTGTCCTGCCAGTTTCCCAGCGGGACCTGGGGCAAGCCAGTTCATGTCTCCATGCCTCTTTCCTTATCTGAGGCTCGTAGTAACTCCCAGGCGCTCCCAAGGGCACCGGGAGGGCGAACCCATTGCCACCACCTCTGAAAGAGCTCTGGTGCCTCCTGGGAGCCTGGGTTTGGCTGGCAAATGTGGTGGGTATCCCTGTTGCCTCTTTGCCAGGTCCCAGGGTGCTGCTAGCAAGAGGCTACGCTGCCCAGAGCTGCTTCCCCCAGCCCTGCTGCCGAGTAGGTTCAACCTAACTGTGTTGGTCCAAAATGTCAGAAGAACCTCAAGGAACAACCCTTCAATCCTGAAAAAGTTAGAGGCGATGATCAAATGGTCTTGAGTCCCAAGGGCTTAGCCCTGATGAGCTGGAGACATGAATGAAAGAAAGGGTGGCTTTTTGCCCTGAGGTGGAGGCTGTGGAGATGCAGGTTGTGTTGTTGGAAAGAAGATGGGCCCTTGTCAAGCAATGCTGAGTTTAATCATCAGTCGGTAATAAAAGAATAGAAGACACTACATAGGAATGTGCAAAGCCACGCCAAGCCCAACAGGAGTGATGACCACCCCTGGGGAATCCTTATGCCCCAAGGAACCCTATCCAGGTGGTGGCTCACTCTTTGTGCCCAAGATGAGGAAACACAGAAATGATCTGGCCCCTGGCACCAGGGAGCAGATCTTTTTAGCAGGGACCACCTGAGGAGCAAAGCCTGGACCAGAGGGTGATGGTGCAAAACCTCGGTGCTCCAGGAAAACCACACTCAGCTGCGTTTACAGAAAGGATGGCAGCCCAGAAAGGGCAAGATTCCACCCACCAGAGGGTGAAGCTGACATACCGGTGAGCAGAGCCAGTCCCCTGGGCTTGGGCAAGGAGTGAGATGGTGTTTTCCACCCTGGCATGCTTTCCCCAGTGCTGGTTTAACCACACCTGGAGCTTGTGGTCGCACCAGACAAGCCGGCTCACATCCCTGGCAGGTTGAAAGCCCCAGTGAATCAAACCCAGAGAATTCCCCGTTTCCTCGACAGAGGATTTATTGGTTGCACTCATTTGGGGGACATCAACACCTGGCCACCAGGAAGAACCTCTTATGGGAGGTGGAAGCTCCTTGACTGGCACTGTGGATGTCCCTCCGTGGTGGCAGTGCCACCAGGAGCATAGTCTGTCACAGGGCAACACCAGGTTAGTCCCTCCTGTGCCAGAGTTTTGGAGCAACATAGCGCCAGCTCCTGATGAAGGAGCTTCTTGGCATCAAGTAACACAGTGATTATGGGAAAATCAGGGGGATTTTTCTCCTCTTAGACCCTACCCATGTCTACATCTGACCGGATGTGTGGGGGCTGCACAGGGTCAGGAGACTCTGGGGGTGCCCCCGTGTTGTACTTGAGTGCATTCATGCTTGGCAGAGCTGTAGGTGGAGAAATTGGCTTTGCTTATTGTGAAACCCTGTTCAAAGTGCTTGCAACGGTGTGGGGTTGCTTCATCTGTGGGGTTAAGGCCAATTGTCCTCTCTGCCCTGGCAGCAAGGGGTTGCCTGGGTTGATGGGAGCCCTCCACAACTGTTCATCCCTTCCCAGGGAAGACCCTGCATCTCCCATGCCAAGAGCTGCTGATGGAGACAGGTTAATCATAGAATCATAAGATGGTTTGGCTTGAAAGGGGACCTTAAAGTTCCAACCCCCTGCCCTGGGCAGAGACACCTCCCACCACACCAGGTGGCTCCAAGCCCCCTCCAACCTGCTCTTGAACCCCTCCAGGGATGGGGCAGCCACAGCTTCTCGGGGCAACCTGGCTCAGGCTCTCACCACCCTCACACCAAAGAATCCCCCTCCCCTTACCCGGCTGGCCATCTGTTGGACCCTCTGGATTCCTTCGTAGGAGAAGCTCAGTCACTGCTTTTAGTGATGTCCCCACATTGCCAAAGATGGAGGAGCATCTCCTGGGGACCACTGTGCTCTGGAGACCGTTTGACCTAAAGGGGGTTATGCTCCCAAAGTCCTTCATCTTGCTCTGCTTTGCAAAATGGTCTTGAATTTTCAAAGAGGGGATGAGAGGGGTGTTTAATCGGGATGTGGACACAAAGTTGAGTAACTCCCAGGGCAGGGGGTTGGAACTAGATGATCTTTAAGGTCCCTTCCAGCTCTAACCATTCTATGATTCTGATTCCCAACATCTCAAACTCTGGTGGGTGTAAGCCAGCCCAAGCATTTCATGGGGAAGACAGGAGTCCTTGGGATCCCAGCAAGGAACACCGAGAGCCTGGGGTACACCTCATCCCCCCTTGCTGCTGGGGATGAGCGGGGCTTGATTTTTTTGGGAAAGCCCAAGTTTTTGGTTGACACCAAGATGCTGTGACAAGTGATGGGGAGAGGGACGTTCCCCCTGTGGTGGCGGGACGCCAGCCCTGGCGCAGGAAGCAGGGCTTCTATTTATTTAAGAGACTCTCCCCCCGAGTGCAACATAAGCAAGGAAAGTGGCCCGGGCTCAGAGCCAGGGCGCCGGCCGAGGGATCCCTATCGCTCCTCTTCCTTCCTGGCGGGCAGGTGGGAATCCCCCCCCCCCCTTTTCCAGCCCTCCGGCCCCCGCGCTGCCGCGCAGTCGGTGACATCAGTGCGTTCCCAGCAGGGCTCCCGTGGCACCCTGCTCGCTCTGCACTGAGTCACCCTTCGGCAAACAAGGAAGATAAGAAAAATCGGTGGCAGCGGTCCAACCAGCACAGATGCTGGTTTATTTTGAACCACAGAACTGATTTATGCGCTAGAGGAGGGATGCCGGCATTTCCTCCTCCCAAAAGCCCTTTCTAAAATCCCTCATTCCACCCTCTTTCTCTTTTTTTTTTTTTTTTTTTCCCTGCAGCAATCCCCTATCACGTCGGATACCTTCACTACAGGTGCCCTAAAAACAAGGGAGGGCCAAAGCAAATATTTTGGTGAGGACTGAACAGAACCAAAGCTCCAGAGGGACGAGAAGAGGTTTTGTTTTATCGGAAAAGCAAACATCATCTTCACAAGCAAAATGCTGGTTTTCTCTCTTGCAACCGCTTTATGAAAATGAGGCCAAGGCAGATTTTCATTTGCAACACTAATTTGATGAACTCCGGCGTGTTAATGATATTGCCATATTTAATTAAAGCAGTCATTAGTCTAGCAGAGTCCCTCCTCCCCAGCAAGGACCCAAGAACTTTGGAAGTGCTCCCGACCTCTGGCCCTAAAGCCCAACCTCTGGCCAGGAGTGTGGGACAGGATGGTTTTATGGGATTTATTACCCCATCTCCTTCTTTTGGTGCCCACGGCTGATCCTTTGAGAAACCTGGAAAATCAGATCGAGAGAGAAAAATCCCTGAGTTCCTGGAGTCCTGACTTCTTCAGGGGGGGTGTAGAGAGGCAGGGGTTGGTCTCATCTCCCAAGTCACAGGAGATAGGACAAGGGGCAATGGCCTCAAGTTGCTCCAGGGGAGGTTCAGATTGAATATTAAGAAACATTTCTTCATGGAGAGGGTT
>BJBW01003097.1:0-45877 GCA_004320125.1 Scolopax mira
TGCTCTAGTGCCCAAGATTATTGGTTTGTGGTGGGGTATTGTGTGGGGGGTTGTGGGTGTGGGGTTTAGTTGGTGGGTGCTTTTTTTGTGTGTTTTTTTCTGATTTTTGTGGGGTTTTGTTTTGTTTTGGGATGTGGCTGTAGTTTTGTTTGGTTTGGTTTTGATTTTTGGGGTTTTTTTTTTGGGGGGGGGTGGTGTTGGTTTTTCTTAATGTGGTTGGACTTGATGATCTTAGAGGTCCCTTCCAACCACTAAGATTCTGTGATTCTGTGATTCTGTCTATCCTGCTTTCCAAAACCATGTTCTTTTCATGTGCCTATAAAATTCCATATATAATCAAAGTAGCTTGTGGTACTGCAAGGCATGACATACTCAATCATGACTTAAATGCTATTAGTACAATCCAGGCAAAATTTCTGCTGAAATCCACATGACAAATGTGGGTTCTCCTGATACAAAAATCACAGTTTTGAATTTTCTTATCCATGTTAATTCATATTCCTTGCAAAAAGAGAAGAGCTGAAGCCTTTAGTCAGGTACAAAGATGATAAGAAGTGATGAGAACTGTGTAAGTATTATTTTCTTTTAAATGAGTTAAAGTTATTATTCATCTCCAGACTATTAAACATACTTGGCCTGAGTAAAAATTTAATATTGTAGGATATTGGGCTAACTATTGTGTAATTCAAATGACAAGTGACACTGTGTGTCTTACACTCAGAAACAAGATAATTTACCAGCTGTGCTCTTCTGCTGTAGTCTCCACACTGTAATTAATCTATATATTAGAGATCACACTAGACCTCTTGCCCTTTAATTTTGAAATCTCAGATTTCTGTTCAGGTAACTAATACCTCAGTGGGCCAGCTGCTGAATTTTCATCCACAGGTATATAGGAAGATAAAAATCCCTTTTTGCAGCCTATCCAACAGCACAGGTCTGTAGGGCAGAGATTTGGCCTCCTTTGTCAGTAGAGAGAATTATTTTGCTAAAAAAGATGAGGTGAATATTATTGAGTTCTAGAGTTCACACTTCAGCTAATGACTTTTTCAGGAAGTCATATACATGAAAATTCAAGACTTTCTCCATTCCCCAGGTGAGTATGCTGCCTTATGTATAAAACTGCAATCCAACACAGCAGGAATTTGTGTTAAATTTTTATCTTCTCTCACATGGTCAAAATCCTACAGCCCTCGCTTCAGCAAAACTCCCCCACATGGGTGTGCAAATTTTCCTAGGCTAAGAACAGTGATATAGGTGAGCAATGGCACTGCACAGCTGACACTGAACTAGAGCTTGAACAAAAATCAGAATTTCTTTTCTACCAGTTCTGACACTTTCTTCCCTTTTAAATCAGGTCAAAAAGCTGAAAGAGCAGAACAAGCTCTGAAAACAGATCTGAAAACTCTCTAAAGTACTTTTTTTTTGATACATGGAATTGAAAGATTCTGCTGTCCCCAAATTGAAAGGTTTTATTTAAAATTAAGGTGACATTGAAGTGTCTCTGCCCGAGGAGCTATGGCACACATTACAATTGCAATTTCAATCCCTAGATCCTCATTCTCCCTTTGGATGAGGCTACTTAGCAGATTATGAAAGCCCTATGTACTAAGATGAGACACAGAGCTCAGTTAAAAAGATTTACACTGTGTTTTAACCTCAAACTGCTCACATCAAAACATTTCAGGGGATCACAATGTTTTATTTTCAAGTAGAAATGATTTTGACTAAATCCAATGTATCTGGGATGAAATTTTTTCCTTTTTTTTTTAGAAGAAAAATAGGAAGGTAGAAGGGTATAGCAAAGAAAGCCAAATTTCCTCAGGAAAATACTTATTTTGCTGAAACAGCATTATTTCTAGAAAAATAATTTCAGTGGAAAATTCACAATATTCAGAACGAGGTAGAATTTTTTGATGCTCCCTTTCCACAAAGTAATGAGATACTAATTCATTCCCAAGAGAGCTGGAGGGATTTGTTGTTTGTTTTGTTTTAAAAGCAGGATATATATTCAGTCCCATTGGAACTGAAAGAACATCTCAAACCTGAATAAAGATGCAGTCCAAAAGATGTCAAGAGGAAAGCTGTTGCAGAGCAAGCCTCTTCAAGAGCTTGTTACAGCCAGTCCTTTCAATGAACAACATTAATAAGAGCTGAATTTATACACAAACGTTTAGAAAACAAATAAATAAATAAATGGAGGGGAGCGGGGGGAGCAGAGAACTTCTCAGCATTCAGTATAATATTATGAGCACAGCATTAGAGAAAACCATGCATCTGTTTTATAGTTAGTTTATATTCTTCTCTTCTGTCTGTATTTTATGCACATAAAAATTAACAACCTTTGCCTATCCATTTGTATTTATAACATCTGCAGTACCAATGGGTTCAGTTCTAGTTTCTCTGTCCCAGGCCTGCTAAACATCCTAATTTGGAAAGAAAATGCCAGATAACTCTCCAGGGGAACATTCACAATGTCAACATTTCTTGATTCCTAGACATCCTAATGTCACCAATGGGATGTCTATAATGAAGGAAATCACACTGGTAGAGAAGGAGGGAGACGGTACAGCAAAGGGCCACAAAGATGATTAAGGGCTTGGAGCATCTCTCATATGAGGAAAGGCTGAGGGACTTGGGTCTTTTTAGTCTGGAGAAGAGAAGTCTTAAGGGGGATCTGATCAATGCATATAAATACTTAAAGGGAGGGTGTCAGGAGGATGGGGCTGGTCTTTTCTCAGTGTTACCTAGTGACAGGACGAGAGGAAATGGGCAGAAACTTGAGTATAAAATGTTCCACCTAAACATAAGGAGGAATTTCTTTGCTGTGAGAGTGGCAGAGCACTGGAACAGGCTGCCCAGAGAGGTGCTGGAGTCTCCTTCTCTGGAGAAATTCAAAACCTGCCTGGACAAATTCTTGTGCAACTTGCTCCAGATGGACCTGTTTTGGCAGAGGGGTTGGACTAGATGATCTCCAGAATTCCCTTCCATCCCTATATGATTCTATGATTCTATGAGGGTAGGATTCTCATGGGAGAAATGCCATTCTTTGTTTTTTCTGTTGCAACCAATCAAGGAATAACTGACTGCGGTCTGAAACTGGAGTGGTCTTTCTGCTTCGGGGTAAAGAACTTATTTTGGCTATGTAAATGAAAAAGATAATTGAACAAGATGAGCTCAGAAAACTGTATTCATACTATGATTGCTCCCATGATGGTCCTAATCAGAGCTGTGGGGATTTCACCAGAGGCTCGTTATTCGTGAGTACCTGGACAATAAGGGTTCTCTACCCGGGTTTATTCTCTGTGGACACTGGACTTCACCACTGCCTTACAAAAACAAACAAACGAAAACCAGCAAAAAAACAACCCCCACAGAAAAAAAAAAAATAAGGCTACCAAGAAACCACTGGTACAAATCCCTGAATTCAGCTAGTGGGACTATTATTGTGGTATTTTTAAGAGAGATTAAAAAAAAGGGAATTTTCTCCTCTGACACAAATTGCTGCAGTGAAAATGTTCCAGGTGGTGTGCAGCTGGTTCAGTCCAACAATTTCCATTTGCAGATAGATTCTCTAGCTGTGAGGAAGTTGCTAGTTGTTTCGCTGATAAATTCAAGATTTCTTTTGAGCCTGCTGTGCTGTGGGGGAGCAGTGGAGTATCTCCAGAGGGAAAATGAAAATTTTCTGAGGAACTGCATCCAATAATACAGTGAAACTGCCTCTGCCTGTGATTGCCAGCGTGTACTTTTGATGTTAGCCCTTCCTCACAGAGAACAGGCAGAAGGGAGGTAGCAGGTTAGGATGGAAAGCTGTTTGCAGAGAAGTACTGGGGAGGAAAAGGTCACATCACAAACTCCAGTTGAACATTGAGTTAGTTGAGCTGGGAAATCCTCTTCCCAGTCTGTGGGGAAAGCCCTGTATATCCCAAAAGAGCATTGTGCAAACTAGATCATTTCATAGAATCATAGAATCATTGAGTTGGACGGGACCTTAAAGATCATTGAATTCCAAACCCCCTGCCATGGGCAGGGACACCTCCCACTAGAACAGGTTGCTCAAAGCCCCATCCAGCCTGGCCTTGAACACTCCCAGGGATGGGTCATCCATTTGATAAGGGTGTCTTTGAGACTGCTGTGAGATTGGCTGTGCCCAAACCCTGTGCCTCTACTTAGGCACAGGGGAGCACACTGGGGATGTCTGTGGAGCACAGAAGGTCTCAGGGCACTCCGAAGGAAAATTCAACCTGGGGAATGACCTTCATGACCAACGTGGAAATAGTCAAGGCAGAAATATGAATTTGGGCAGAATTACTTTCATTTCAGTCCTTCTTGTCAGCTGTGAAAAACCTGCAGGTCTGCTTAGTTGTTACAGAAACTCTCTACTACAAGACCAACGGCTCCTTTGCAGATTTTACATTAGAGAAATAACATTTTCAGCTTGAAAATATGTTTTGTCAAGCAGGGGTTTCTGTTGCAAGATGAATAGCACCCAACTTAAAAAAAAAACCAAAAAAGCCCCCATAAGCTTCATATATTTTGTTCATGTTCACTGCGCTGTGGGGTGAGTTTACCTTGGCTAACACATGCTCACAGGAAATGAAATAAAAACTGCACAGAAAGGAGTATCTCAAAACTGAGCAAAGCAATAGAGTTTGTTCTTAGCAATCAATACTGGTGGTGTGTAACAGTGGAAAGGAACTAGGGCTCGGTGCTGCAGTATTGCTTCTTGTCTCCGTCTGCCTTACAGTTAATAAATTATAGGAAAAAAATACTGAAAGATAAAAGTAAAGGAAAGGCGTTTCTCTCAAGAAAAATGGAAATTACTTTTTCTGTAGAGGTTAGATCTGACATATTATTAAGAAACAAAGGGAAATGGCTGCCAAAGTCAGAGCCCACATATGCTTTCTGAGGGCACTGTCACTAAAAGCTGCAGTCTCATCTCACCCACCAAGCAACTCGTTCCCCTCTCCGCAGTTCCTCCTACTAAATTAAATTCACTGTTTCCGTTTCCCTTTTGCTGTGTTAATTTTAAGTTGGAGCAGGTCATCCTACCCCTCTCAGACCCAGGCTGTTGCAGAGGTGAAGGAACTGCAGTGCTGGGAGTGAGGGATAAACCTTTTTTGGGCTGGACCTGAATACGCTGGCTTGAAGTGTTTGTCAAGCACAACCTTACTTGTGGGCTTGGACTCTGACTCTTAATTAGCCCGGGTTCCCTTCAGATATCTCAGGCAGCTCAGGGCTCCTTTGCAGAGTCAGGAAGTTATCAAAGGCAGTTTATCCAATGACGGAGACATAGAAATATGTTTTTTGCAACATTGGAGAATTCAGGTTTTTTGTTAAAATAGGGTTCTTCAGATAACATTAGTGTAGAGATTTGTGTGTGTAGGAACATTAATTTCTGACTAGACCTTAGAGAATACCAAACATGTTACCTTACGATAATCTGCAGGAAGCAGGAAACTGTTGCTAAGACAGTACTTCTTTTATGATGAGCTTAGCAGTTAGAAAAATGTATATAGCTATAAAATTATTAATTAGTTATCAAAAGGAGCAATTATCAGAAAGAATCTTATCTGTGTTGCAAAATACATCTTTGGAGGGTGCTATTTAAGCAATCTGAGAGAAATTCCACGCTCATTTTTCTATTGAAGTAAATGAGCTCAGACTGTATTTAGTATGATTTGTACTGAAGAATTCTGGGAGTCCCCTTGAGAAAATTTCCAACTCTACAGAAGTCTGACACACAATTACACTGCACAATAGCTCTGCTTTTGCACTTACTGCATTTCTGAAACTGGCTGTTGTAGAAGTACAAATTGCATTAACTAACCAGCAAGCTCGGTTAGTTATGTATGTAACTATTTCACTGTAATTTTCATCTATTATCTTCAAGAATTTCTCTTTAGATGGTAAAATGCCATATTCTGGTCGCCAATCCATCCAGACACTCAAAGTCTGCTTTGGGTCCCAAATTTGAAATGACTGAGCACTTTTTTTTAAGCCCTTTGATACCAGCTTTAGGTTTCTGACAACAAACTTGAAAAGATTCAAAGACGTTGCTCTCTTTCAGAGAGCTGTCTAACTTTTTACAATGTGCCCTTTGCATGGTAAGCCAGGATTTGGGGGCTCTAGTCAGCAAAACATAAAAGCACCTGCAGGGCAATCCAGTGACATTAAAATTTCTCTCTTGACTTCAAGGTGTTTTGTAAATCACTTGCCACTCACATACAACAGAATATGAAAACCTGATAGCTCTGTATTACTCTTTCAGATCCCAATATTATGGCTTCATTTGACTTAACAAATGCTTCAGTAGCCTGAGATGAATCCTGAAAGCAATGAACAAAAGCTCCTGAAGGCAGAATCCACCATATTGATGAAAAGAATTACCACTAAACAAGCTTCAGAAATTCATTTTTGCAAAAGAAGAACTTTTCCTAGGCTTTTCTATATATATCCCCCATGCTTTTGCAAATTCATGCTGTCAGATTTTCTCACTCTGATACAAAGTTGGTTAACTTTGCCAGGTTGGACTTGGCAACGCCAGCAATTTTATCCATCCTGTGAAGCCAGGAAGCATGAAAGATGGGGAATTGTTTCCCCTTAAAGTATATTTTCAACAATTCACATATGTGGTGTTCCAGATATGGGCAAAAGTCTGCTTTCCTTAGCTGAATATCAGCTAAGGCCTAACTGGGCCTCCTGCCACCATCACAAACTCATAAACAGGTTTGTCTCAAGTTTTGGCACTACTAAAATGGGGAAAAACAATCCTACTTTTTATATTTGTGAATCAATACCTTACCCCGTGTCTTGCCTTTACCACCCTAGGCTGTAACCTGTTTTAAGCATAGAGAAAAGCCATTTAAAAAAATCACTTTAATTCCATGTTGGTAATTCTAATATGACATATTCTTCTTCAGTTGGACAACCTAAAAAACTTTTTACAAAGGCAGAAAGTCCAGTGAATGTCTTGAAAAACAAGGTTTTGCCAGTTCTACCACATGCTTCTCACGTTTTCAGTGACTGTACTGTACCTGTATCAGAAATAACCACAAGGAATGTGAGTATCTCAGGCAATACAAGACCAGTTTTCAAGTGGATCTCCAGTAGCTTTTGGAAGAGAACCATGCTCCGAGCTGTGTGCCAGCTAGCAAAAATCAGTCCACCCCTCTCCCGAGCAGGGGTTTCAATTACACTGCACTGCAGTGGATAGGCTCAGCTGAAGTCTTTGAGATAAACTGTCATGCTTTAAATAACAGAGTTTCAGCCCAGAGGTTGAAGGCTTACTGGAACTTGTGGCTGATGTAGACTGAGATTCTGATTACATACAACTTGGATGAAACTTTTGACGTGATGTTTCGAAGGTCTCCTCCATTCAGGCCGTATGTCAGAGAAGAGAGTCTATGAAAAAAAATGTGTGCAGTTCTACATATTTTCTGCAACATAGAACAACTGTAGAGTTGGTTTTTAGTATACAAAAAGATTTAAAACCGTCAGTAAAAATGTACCGAATCTAATTCCTTTCAGGTCTAAATTTCAGGGAAACTGTCCTTTTTTTAGAGGAATGAAAAATAAACAAACAGAGCCTTTTAAGCAGGAAAAAAATCCCCCAAAACAGGGGTCTATCATGACAGGGTAGGATGCAGCCTGGGTGGGTATTTCATGCTTGAGGGATGCTCTTACTCTTGCCAGCAGACCCAAGCCTCTCCCATGCTTCACCCGCAGTAGGTAAATAAATTAATCTTTCCTGAACATGATCCCAGCTGAGCTTTCAGCACCGTCACCTGAGAAATGTAAGTGGTTTCTCTATTCTAAGAATAATTATCATTTTTAATTAAATTCAAACTGAGTTCTAGTTGTACTTCCTTTCCATCTGCCTTCCAGGCCCCTCTCCACTTTGGAGCTCAAAAAGTTGTGATTGTTTCTTTGCAACAGCCATCCTGTTGTTGATTCAGCTTCGGTTTCATTTCTCTAGAACTCTCAAATCCCACAGCTGCCTGCTGTTCCAGTTCCAGAATTTGGCCCTTTTATTGCTTGAGTGAGGCTTGTCCTTATTGCAATGCATCCATTCTGTTTATTTTATCTCTTTGGACCCATTTATCAAGATTTTTTGAATGTTAATCATCTCTTCCAAAAACTTTGCAGCCCTTCTCAGCTCATCTACAAAATGTCACAGTCCTGTTTTATGGTCCTTTGTACAGGTAACCAGTGAAACCTTTGAACAAATCCTGAGATGCAGAGGATGCAGACTACAGAGCCCTGACCATCCTGATGTGAACCATTTAAAATACTGTCCACAGTTCATCGTATGGTTTTGCTCCAAAACAGTAGGAGGACCTTATAGGCCATATTCATCAGCATGTCTTTCAGGGTTGAGTCCAGGGAGATAGATTGATATCCCAGTCCCATTGTTTTTTAAATGACCTTGTGGCCATGATAAAGCCTTTACTTAAATCTGTCTCACCCATTGTCAGAGAAAGGCAAGTAAAGTTATTTTCTCTTGTGCCTTGCAGTTGTGCTGCAGGGCTTCATCACCTGAATGTAAGAAGCTCTGAAGAGAAGAACTTTAGCAGTAAGTGCTCGAAATTGATAGAGGTCCTAGTGGAGAGCATCCATCTATGCAGAGGGAAAGCACATGATTCACCTTTCATCTCCTATGAAAGCTGAACTGTTTAATTTCATTACTTCAGGGAATATCAATAAGAAAACAACCACTAAAGAAATTCTTAAATCAAAGCAATATTCATCCCCTTCCTTTCAGCCACAGCTCAATTCGATTGCTGATTTTGCAGAAGCTCTAAATATTTTCCTTTACTTCAAAACACCACTTCCTTATCAATTTCATCTCTCAGAACTTTAAGGTACTCCCCCTCAGTGCACTTGCAAGCACCTTGCGCTGGACTCCTCTGCCACCATCTCTGTCTCTGATTTAGAGCATAATTTCATGAATGACAAGTGATGACCTCTCTCTTGTTTCCTGTGTGGGCTGTTCTCAGCTGGCTTGTTCAGCACAGTTCTGGTCTTTATTGCATAGTGCTTCATCTTTATAGCTGTTATCAGACATTTATATCACTTTCCTTGTATGCTGGGTATTATTGGCAGAGGGTCCATTGTACAATGCATCAAACATATACTGGAAAATTGCTTTTGGCAATGATTCTGGGGGATTTTTTTAAATTTTTTTTTTTTTTTTTTTTTTTGGTTCAGCAATCAGGCTGCAGCATTTGTACTTGTTTTGCTTGGTCTTGGGCCTCAAAATGCAGAAAGACAACCATGCTTTTCAAAACAGAAATATGGAATTACTTCTCAGTACTCTGATTTTAGACTGTTATGATGCAGAACAGGATCAGATGTCCTATACAGACCCAAAATATCAACTATATAGATGACAGTTTTCATACACATAAGGAAATATTTAGTAAGTAGAGGTTCTCACCTTTTTGTGTGACCTCATCAGCACAAAAAAACTTGACATTCTATTTCTTCCTGCTCCCTTTGCCCCTCTGAGGATGAAGAGGACACGTTGTACATAACATCATGCTGAATATCACGGACACTTGAGAACACTTTCAGTACATATTGGACTCCTTCCTCTCAAACCTAACTCAACTCTTCTCTGTGGCATAAAATCTTATCAAAGCCTTAGACTGTGAGGTTTGAGGGAACCTAGTAGATGATGTGGCTAAAGCTTCTGAATAAGTGGATTGTCCCCCACTTGTGAAGTTCACCACACAGTCTTACTGAGGCTTGTTTTAGACTGAAACACCTTTGATGAAGTCAAAAACAGACGTTCCATGTTATTTCGTTCTAGCAATTGATCATCTTCACTGCTGAAAATTCATGTTTTGCTCCTAACTTGAATTTGAGTGGCATTAACAGGCATACATTGGTTTTCATCACGTCTTTCTCTGGCAGGTTAAGAAAAATAATATCGTGAATATTTTCTTGTCATATTAGAATGCAAGTTACCTCTTGGTGTTGTATGTCATAAAGCACCACCATGAAAGTCCAGTACCACCCCAGAACAAGAAATCACAGACAATAATGCCTGTGTTCCAGGTACTGCACTCTACAAAAGGCAGATTTTTGTGCCAGTGTAACTTGGCTTCATACATTGCATCACAAAAAGTGAGCAAAAGGCAATAAATCTAAAATATTCTACTAACTGGTGTCTCAAGATGCTCACTATTGCTTTTTCCCTCTCTTTCCCCTGTTCCTTCCATCACTTTTCCTACTCTAAATTCTGGTTGTAAAGGCTTTGGGAGAGGTGCTTTTTATGACTTTGTAGAGTAGCTGGCACAATAGATCTGTCTGATCTAAACAAGGCCTTTGAGTGATACTGCAAGGCTCATGAATAGTGATTATTGCTTCCAACCACTAGAGAACTCAGCAGCTTTTTCAGAGAAGTTGACCTACTTAAATTGTATATCCAGGTAGTGCTTGCAGCGTTTTATTAAATTGCTCTACCAAACAGTCAGAGAGAGAAATGTGGAGGATGCCCAGCTACCCTGCAGGTCAAGTTGTGTACCAAGAAATGAGATACCACAATTACAGCACAGGATTTGTACTGAGACACATTGCTGAGAGCTCGAGACTATCCTTATGGGAGTTGAGGGATCAAATGTGATGTACTAACACTGGATCTTATGCTCAAGGCAGTGACCGGCTTGATGGACTAAAATAGCTGGGAAATTAACTATTCAGAGCTTGTCTGTCTTGTCAAGCATTGTTAATATGACCCAGATCGAGCATAGACCCATATAGTTTGACAAGGATTTGGCTTCAGCTCAGTATTTTTCTGACCCTCTGTCATTCATTCCAAGGATTTCCAGCTCTGAATTCATCTTCAAGGCCCTGGAAGGAGTTCTGAGATTTTGGGAAAAATTATGCAGTGGTCCAGATCTAGGGTTTTAAAATGTTGATAGACAGTAAATCTACTTATGGTCTTTCAATCTGCTTTTCCATTCATGAATTATTTCAGAAGACACGGAAAAAAAATTATAAATATTAACTAATAAAAAGTGAGATGCGAAGGAACTCCCTTTTATGAATGAGGACATTTTCAGAAAGGTAGAGGTAAAGAACAAGTAAGGAAAAGAATAGTTAGTCAAAACACTTGCTTTCCCTCAAAACATAGAATATAGACTAATCATTCTTGTGCATATGTTATATAAACTCAACGAAAGAAAGAAAAGAGACAGATGTCATACTGAAAAATAAACTACTAGCGTGCTTATCAAAAGTGATAATACTCCTACAGGAAAATATTGTTGCTCTGACATTAGACGGTGTCCCATAAGCAAAAATAATTGTCTTGATATTCAAAGTCAACAATTTACCACCTCCTACAGAGATGTCAGCAAATATATACCTAATCCAAAACATTTTACATGTGAAAACAAAAAGCCATGTTAGGAAAAGAAGTATTTAGCCAGATGAAATGTTATGGCTAAAACACTGTGTTAGAAAAGAGCTGCAGTTGAACAACTGCAGTTGAACAACAACCAACTATATTTATACTTAAAGGATGAGACACACAGACTACATCTATGGTAATAAATAAAATAAAGCAGGAAGACATGGTCATCAAGACAAAGGGGATGACACCCTTAATATTCATATGACTACAGTCTCTTCCTCTCCTAAAACAGAAGGTGTCATCCACCCTGCCTGTTGGCAAAAATCCTTGATCTGTGCTGTTTCCTGAGAGGTGTCTCAACACTGCCAGGGACACTGTGAGTTGGTAGGACCAAACGTGGGCCAGAGAGCGTGATATCCATTAACAGCACAGATGTCCATATGCCAGACATTCTTGACCTGTTAAACAATATTGAAGCCATAATCGAGGCCAGAGCTGGCAACCAATGTCTGCATTACTATCCAGTAAAAACTGTGCCAGCAAAAGACCTACAAGGGATAAGGTGACATGTGAGAGCTATCTCACCAGACTGCAGAGGTATAATTCAGATGTCCACCTCTGTGCTGGTCCTTCAAGATTCCCTTCATAGTCAAAGAGGAACAGGCATGATGAGGTCAGATGGTCAAATAAATAGTGGTCTTGATGTTGCCACTTCTCTTTACAGATTAAACAAGGATTCTAGACAACTAGTTCAGATGTGCACGTGTGCACCTGAAGATAGGTGATATGACTTCAACTCCAAGAGATGAAAAATTAAAAAATGAGAAAGGGGTATTTCTGTTAGCTTGTTTCAAAAATATGGGAAAATTACAGTTACAGAAAAATGTCTCTTAGATATTTAACCCATAGTAAGTGTTACTCTATATGTCACCAAAGCAAGGAACCAAACACAATGCTAAACAAGCTAATTCTCAAATAACCTAGTGTCCCAAAAATATTGAGCCTCCTCCCTGCCAAAAAGGAACTATGGCAGGCCATGAGCAGCTTGAGTAAATTTTTCACAATATAATAGGTATTTCATAAGTCCTCAGGAGAAAGACAAAAGAGTATCTGCATGATTGATATGGAGCACAAGTTTACATGGGTCACACTCCTGTCTATGGAGCATCTGCAGGAATCTGTAAAGCAAGGTCAGGTTAGGTGGCAACTGGGGATACTGGTAAAAATGACATGGTGCTACATGCTCGGTTGCAGATCTGACTGTATGTTGCTAGTAAAAAAGGATAAAAATAGGCTTACAAGAAATCAGGCCAGATATCTGCAATAATTTTTGTTCTCCCTCTTTTTTAGTGTCCAATGTTTGATTTTATGGTAGTGGGAATTTTAAAGATTTTTTGCTCATTGGCAAAAACCTGAGAGATGAAACATAGAAAAATAGTTGCTTGTTTCTGAAAATCTTATTTCAAAGCTGTAAGTGAAATGCCTCTATCGTGTAGAACAGGGCTCCTGTGTTTCCATAATGTGATAAAATGTCAGACCTATCTTTCAATTTACAATAATTTGGCTGTATTAAATATGTGGTGATATTTCTGAGAGTTTTTACATCGTGTGTTCGTTACAGAAAAAATGGAAAATCATAATCAACAGAAAAGAGCAAATATTAATGTCAGCAAGAGTACAAGCACAGCAGAAGGGAAATTTTCTACCTTCTAAACATGCAGCTAACATATTAATCACAAGGCTACGTGGCCTTTGGCCAGGATCCAAGGATGGAAGATGCATTACTTCAGCCAAAAAGGGACTCTCCACCTCTCCTGGACATGAATGATACTGAAAGATGCCGAGGATGATTCTAAGTGTATTAAAAGCAACATGACTATAATAGATTTAACATATTAACATGAATATCCATAGTGCACACCAAGTCTTAACAGTAAATATTATGGTTTACTTACAAAAAGTGTTTAAAGAATTTAATTATGTGCAGAGAATTCTTACAAACCAAAAATTATTAACTGTTGAGAACATAGTGATCTATTTCGCACACAGACAATATAAGATATGGAAAAATTCCAATAACACCATAGCTTTCAGTAGAGTTTGAATTTCCTTTGACTGCAAACAGTTTAAACACTGGTGCTGGAAGGCCAGGCTCTGCTCCTGTTTTAAAGAAATCTATCAGAATAAATGTAATTGCTTTGGAGTCACCCCAGATTCAGTTAAAGAAGGATCAGGTCCATGAAGTTCAATATGGTAATTTATACAAGTTTAAAATGAAGTTCCATGAAGATGTCTGCATTTTCTTCTATTTTATTATAAAATTATATGAGATTGAAAAAAGATACAGCTAGATTTTTATTAGGGACTACAGATTTGAAAAGAAAAGCTGATCATTTGTATGTTTTAGAATACCATGTTCAACTCCAATCAATTTTAATTTAATTGTAATTGCTGTTTAGGTTTCATTAAGCAACAAAGCAAAACCAGCACTGGTCTAAAAGCTCTCAAGACTTATTCTTCTACTCAGGTCAATATCCATTTTCCTCCAGAGACAACAAGGACAGAAGGAGAAAGCCAAACCTGTGTCTCTGCAGCCCCAGAATTTCTCATCTTTAGCTTCTGACTAAAATCTCCAAGGTCTACTTTTAGGCCTTGTTTGAAGGAACTGAAAGATGCAAAGCTGCTTAATGCCCACCAGTGACTTCCCTAAGCTGTTCTTCTGTTCTTTCTATTTCTGCCCAGGGAGAGGCTTGGGCAGACTCTGGCTTCCTCAGGAGCAGACTTCCTCCTGTTTAGAAAATGGGACACTGATAGGATACCCTCTTGAATCGTGTGGGGTTATGGAGGGAAGAGGGAGACTTACCTTCTCAGATTCAGACACTAGTCTCTCCTATTCCACTTATTTGTGATGTCTGCCATCCAGACCTGGAAGGAGGAAGGGAGACATCCTGTCAAGCTTTTGTCCAGTTGCTTCAGCTGAGGATGGTTGTTATGCATATCCTGTTAACTGTGGCATATACCCTAGGAAATGCCTGCTGGAGCATTACAGAACATTTAGAATCAAACATTTTAAATATATTGATCAGATTTGGCTCTACAGCTCTTTTGAAATGGATCTGGGTGACAATGTGATGTGACACCATCTGGGTTTTTCTCCTGTTTGGACATAGTGTGGGTGGATGCTTTGGCATTGACAAAATAAGAATGTTATCAGAGCAGTTCATGTTGACGCTTCCCCAGTGAAGCCGATGCCAAATCTCTGTGGGTGAAATCCTGGCCCTCTTGACATCAACAGGAACTTTGCCATCAACTTCAGGATGACACATTTTCCTTCTATCTTGAGTTAGCATAAGCTCATGCCCCATGTCTGAAAAACCTCACAGAGCCTAGGACAGAGCCTACAAGGAATGGATAATGATACAGCTTTTTAAGTGGTCTCCTGGCACAAATGAGAAAGCAAGGAGCACTATTCTCTAAAAATATACATGTCTAAAACACTTATTTGAAATAAACTTATTGTATAGTCTTTCTGCCAAGCAGTTCATTGTGTGCACTAGCTTGAAAACAATTGAAAAGAGCCATAACTAGCTGAATGTTTGGGTTAGAGTCCTTCATAACATTGCAACTGGTAAGCCAACAAAATAAATAACAAAAAAAAAAAAAAAGGAAAAAACCAAAAATGCCCTTACTTACATGACTGCTGACAGAATAACCTCCAAAAAAGATGAAACCAACAAAACCTACAGTTCTAATTCTACAGTTACATTTTCTATTTACTTTGGTTATAGTCACTTAGCACCAATGAACTTGTGACAGAGAAACAGTGATGACTAATGGATGTTATGGCAGGTGGCATATACTTGAACTTTCCAGACATCAGGCAATAATTGCTCACATAGAGCTGTGGAAAATATGATAAAAAAGAAAGCCTGGAAGGTCCATAGGTCTTATATTAGAAGAAAAACAACAAAAAACACCAAAAAAATGAAGATTCATGTGGCTTTCATTCTGGTAATAAAGCTGCAGATGTGAACTCTGAATACATCAGCAGCTAATTAGCTGCATCATGGCAGTGAAAATCATGTGCTGCAGAGTAATGAAAGAGAAATCTCTTGCTCTATCATGGGAGTTGTTAAAAATGTATATAGCTTGAGAAGGGAGTATCGGATTTGTGTCCTTAGCAACTCCTGTTGTTATTAAGAATGCACCGTTAATGCAGGCACATAATGCAGGCAAAATCAAGATAAAAAAGGCTTAAAAATGTTTAGAGGACCATATTCTTGTAACACCAAAACTTAGGCAGATTATTTAATTGACATCTTTACATACCACACTTAATTTTACACAGCATTTTTCATCCTGGACACAGAATCACAAAATCACAGAATGATATGGGGTTGGAGGGACTTCTGGAGATCACCTAGTCCAACCCCCCTGCTAAAGCAGGTCCACCTAGAGCAGCTTACACAGGAAATTTTCCAGGCGGGTTTTGAATGTCTCCAGAGATGGAGACTCTACCATCTCCCTGGGCAGCCTGTTCCAGTGCTCTGCCACCCTAATAGTGAAGACTTCCTCCTCATGTTTAGATGGAACTTCTTATGTACAATTTTGTGTCCATTTCCTCTTGTCCTGTCACTGGGCATCACTGAAAAAAGACTGACCCCTTCCTCTTGAAACCCACCCTTTAGGTATTTATAGGGTGATCTGATCCCCCCCCAGTCTTCTCTTCTCCTGACTAAAAAGACCCAAGTCCCTCCGCCTTTCCTTGCACGAGAGATGCTCCAAGCCGCCAGCCATCTTTGTGGCCCTCTGCTGTACCCTCTCCAGCAGTTTCCATTCCTTCTTGAACTGGGGAGCCCAGAACTGGACACAGTACTGCACATAGGGCCAAAAAACCAAACCCAAACAACACACAAAGTGCTTTCCACACAAGGATTGTAACTGCAATGGAAACCCAACAAAATGTGCAATGGAAACCCCAATAAAGCCCACAAACGGAAGCATAAATTAGGGTGTGGGATCCAAGGTGGTGTACAAAGAACAATCATCTTGATAGAGCAAAGAGTAACATCAGTGTGAGATGAATAAAGTATAGAAGAAGCAAGAAGCACATGTAGAATCTGCGAATCTCATGGCAAGGAAGGAGCAACTAATTAAAAGGAGGAGATTGATGAGAATCAGGATGGTTTTCTGCTTCAAGTTTAATCACCAGAACAGTGAGCAGTTCCGTTTCTTCCCCCTGATAGCAATGATGAGGTACTCCCGAAGAAAGAAAAGACAGAAGAACAGGTGCTGGAATAAACTCAGTATTTACATGCCCTACACTACTGCGTCCAGGTGATTTACCCTTTAGGCTCCTTCTACAGATGTTCATGCATGAAGTAGCTGAGCTGCTGACTTCATTTGTCACAAACAGCAGCCACTTTTCCAGAGGTCTAGAAAGGATTAGGCTTTGCATACCATTTGAAACTGATTCTGGGAGTGACCCAGGAAACTACAGTTAATGATTTAGATGTGGGAATTTGGTCGAGTTGATCATGAAACACAGAAGGTCATAAGATTATGCCTTGGCCCACAACTCCTCACTGGCAACACAAAAGGCAGCAGTAGATCAGGGTTTGCAGCTCTTGTTGATTCCAAAAATGGTGTCCCAGCAGTGGTTAAAAGAGGTAAAATGTAATGAATAACACAGTGCCAGAGGTCCTGTTCGTACTGCTTGACAATGCAAGGATGAGAGGTCAAGGAAAATATCAAGTGAGAAATATGAATGTGATTCTTTGCACACCTTTGCAAAGACTGCCCTGGGAATTTGCTGAGGCCAGGACTCCTGAGAGGATCCAGCACACTCGAAGAGCAGAAACAGCCAGAGCAGTTCAAATTAACAACACTTCAGCATTTGTAAGGTCAACTTCAGAACTGAAGCTGTTGGCTGATCTTGAAAGACAAGTACGAATAAGACTTATGGAGGCAGACATTGCCTGTTTCAAAGGTTTAATGCCATCTGCTGAAGGCACCAAATTTTTGCCATGTCAAGCTTGGGCTAGAGACAATGTCCAGAGCCACTGCGATGCTGCATCTCTTTGCCACAAACACTCTGCAGAGCCGTGGGATGCCACCTGGCAGCATCTGTGCTCCACATCACTCAGGTGGTGAGGAGTTAAGGAAAGTATGATGACCTATCATTTTTCTTGGACAAGCATGTGGCATGTCCTGAAAGACCTCCTTAAAAGGAAATAGAGTTCAAGATATCAAACCAAATCAGATGGAGGGTTGCTGCAATTTCACCTGTGTTTTTAAGAAATCTAAGCACATAAAAAGCCAGTTCTAGGCCCATAAGTGAAACTGGACAGAAATATACATGGACCCTGAGTCAAAGTCAGCTGGTATGCCTTTGTCTATATAGGTATACTCTCTTTGTTTCACTAAGTCTCTTTTATCACCACTTCAGTCCTCCCACTGACAAGATCATCTTTCCCATGTCAGTCTCAGAACTGTGCTTGGGAAACGGCAGCCTGGGACAAATCAAAACCATGACAAGGACCCTGCTGACAAATGGTACAGGCAATCAAGTGTCAGCACCTGGGGACGTGGCCTGGCCTAGGGTTTTCCATGTAAGGACCACAGAGGGCCTGTGACCACATACAGATTTAATCTGATAAACTCAGTTGGTCTTTTTTAGAAACATGAGCTCCCAAGGAGCATAGATCAGAGATATTTCATCTCAGCCTAAGGTAAGGACCTAAATTAGGATCAATCCTTAAAAAGCCTGTTTCTTTTCACATGCATAAAATTATCTCAGAAGCAAGCGTCTATAAGTCATACACTTACAGTCAAGTAACACATCTTACTTATTATGAGAGAGACCTGACTGTATGAATCAAAAGTTTGTGATTTCCAGAACTGTCTCCAGTGCTGACACTACCTTGCACGATGCTTTGCTTCCACATTTCACCTGCCCGCAGCTGTAGTCAGGAAGGATTACATCCTTCTGCAGCATCGAACCATAATAAAGATTTGCTAGTGCACATGGCTAACAATAGTTCTGCAGAGCAAAGGGGTTATTAATCGTCTTAAACCAAGTCTCTGTTGTGCTTTAACTACAGGAAAACACACATCAAGCAAGGAAAAGGCAGGGGAGCTGCAGACATGCCATCAGCAACTACCAGTACACTTTCTCTACATGCCATGGCAACCATTTTATTGTGGTTGTCTCTACCCCTAATATGTGCTCTTGTGTTAGAGGTTTGCGTTGTCACCAGTACTGGATTGACAAGCTTCAGGCTCCTGCCCCTAACCGAAGGCATCCACTCTTTTTAACCTGACCTCCCCCATCCACATACTTGCTGGCTCTTCCTAACGAACCCATCCATCTTCACTTGGTGACAGTTCAGATGTGTCAGTCCTTTGAATGGGAGGAAAGATCTTTAAAACATTTAGGAGTGATTTCAAAGCGCTAGGATATCTTCACTGAGCTAATCAATACCTGCCTAATTTTACAAAAGAACGAGAGGAAAAGGAAATGTTCATATGCAGGCAGCGATATCTCCAATTTTTTACAACTTTGGGTAAAAAATTATCTTTTTTTAATCCTTATTCTAATTCCAATTAAAAATTATTCTAAAGCATTTATGGGAACTAGGAAAAGTGAATACTCCTTGAGAGAAATTTATGAAATATTTATGTCTGGGGAGAGGCAAGAAACAGTCCTTGTGTGCCTCTTGCCGCACATGGCCCCTGCACATGAAAAAGGTGATAACATTTGGGAGTGGCAGAGGCATTGCATTTTTCAAGTCCTCTGAAAGGTTCAGTTGCTTGGATTTGGAGGGCGTTTGCTCATAACTATTTGCAGAATGCTGCCATTTGTCCCATGGGGATTTGCCCGACTTCTCAGAAAGCAGAAAAGAAATGGGACTGGTGTAAACTGAATAATTTTTTTAGAAAGGCTTCCCTGGGAAAGGCAGAAGAAAGACAGATATAGCTGCTGGTTTAGAGATGATACAAGAAGAACATTTCGCACATGAAATCATTAATTTTTTTAGCAGCACTGACTAAAGTAGTTGAATAAACCAAATTCGGTGTTTTGTTTTGAGCATGGATCAGTTAGACACAACTCTCCAGAAAAGTCATCTTGTCCAGAAAAAGGAAAGTCCTAACTATAGTCACCACAATATGGGTATGCACTTTCATAGGTTGCTTACATTGCCAGTGAAACTTCTGTGCCTAGAATGCCCTCCTAAGAGACCTCTAATACACTGCATTATTAAAAAGAGATATATTTTATTCAGCAGGAATGATGTGTTAACGTACAGAATCTTCAACAAAATGAAAAACACAAATCTAACTATCTGATTTAATATAAGAGCAACCTGATGGCTCTGAAGAAATCTTGATTTTTCTGTGTCTTAAAATACTGTAGGACTTATTGATATTTCTGAAGCCATAAAGAATAAGAACAATATTATATCAAATAATTTGCAGGCTAAAAATACCTGTTTATTATCAAGTACTTGCAGAGAGAAGGAACCTTAATGGATGTATCCTTTTATCAATTCATTATTATTATTGCTGTTGTTGTTTTTATTGCTGTTACTGCTGTATTGTTATTCCTGTGTCTATTTTAAACCACAGTCAGGATTGAGGTTTCACTGCAATTTGTATAAGTGATCCATAAAAATCTACATAATAGATTACTGTTACTGCAATGCATTAGAGTTTGCATGAGGGAGGGGCCTTTTCACAGAGAATGCTTTCTCGAAGGCCTACGGAAGAGGTCCCAGGAATAAAGTGTGAGCAAAACTCTTGCTCCCAGTGCACAGCTCTGTGGCTGCACAGTGGCCATGTGGGGCAGCTTGGTGGGCAACACTTTCTTCCCAAGTTTTCCAGTCATTAAAAAGGCTGCGTCAAGTGTGCTCTTGTACCAAGGTGGAAAAACAGAAATCTTCTCTGCCTGCCGGAACACACACTAAGATATCAGTGCCTGAGATTTCAGTGAGGGCAGGATCTTCTCGAGGGCTTGACCCTTTTTTCTACTGGCTGTGATATTCCCTCTCATCAAGACATCTCTTTCAACATACGGACCA
Source organism: Scolopax mira (assembly GCA_004320125.1). Taxonomy (NCBI): domain Eukaryota; kingdom Metazoa; phylum Chordata; class Aves; order Charadriiformes; family Scolopacidae; genus Scolopax; species Scolopax mira. Next base: position 20,443 of record BJBW01003097.1, read on the forward strand.
TGGTGCTGCCTCACACACCTGAGTCCTGCTGTCCCAGTCTTGGCACCTGGTCAGCCTGTGCTGTAGCTCCTGTTTGAAGGACGTGTGTGAGTTCATTTGGTGTGGTAGCAAAAATGCAGTGGAGCAGGGGAAAGGGAAGAACGGGCCTATCCTTGCCCCGGTATGGGGTCAAGACACAGCTTGGACAGCTATGTGGATGGGATGGTGCTCCCAGATACTGCAGTGTAGGCAGCTACTTCACTGCTGGTTATTTACCAAAAACATTGAAAGAACTTCTTCCACAAATCCATTTCTCTCTATGAAAGCCAGACCAGAGCAAAGCAAAACAAATCAAAGCCAACGACATGGCTCTTACCTTGCTGCCAAACCTCTGATGCCCGTGCACTGAGAGTGTTGCATTCTCTGGCAGGAAGCTACAGAAAAACCCCTTTTGCACAGGGGTAAGCCAGGACCATGGCACTGCTACCACCCTTCAGTCTCCACAGCAAGAAAAACAAGGAGGGGAAAAAAAAACAGCTTGGTTACAAAGCATCATGGTTCTGACACCAATATTTCAAATGGGAACATATAGTAAGGCCAGTTTTATTTTGTGTACTGCTCACAGCCTTAGGTCATATAAAAACCCTCACATCCAGGTCATATATGAGCTCCACATCCCTCTTAGTCCTCATGAACACATCTCTGAGACACAGGAGTAATATTTCTCGTTCCTAGGTGGAAAAGCTATAGTATGAGATTAATTCCTAACTACACAAACTAATGAAAAATTAAAACTGCAGAGACTGTGTCAGCCTACCCACCTCTTTGAAGTCAAGAATCTCTGGGCTACCTACTGCCACAAATCCAAATGTCTGTGATGTTAGTTTAGCTTTCTTTAACCTCCTAAGGGTGGCAAATGAATCTCCACTCCGTATATGATGTTTCTGAATGGCAATCTGTGTCAGTTTTATCTCCAAGCTGATATAGAGGCCTCTGTGGCACTTTCTACACTTCCATGCTTCACCCAGATTTCCCTCCCCTCTGTCTGCATCAAAAGGCTGGCAGAAAACCCCAAGACAAACTGAAATACCCTCCTTAACTTGCCACAGCTGAAGATCAGCCCATTCTGGAGGTGGATCCCAGCTGGGGCTGCAGACCAGAACGTGTCCTGCCATGGCCATGCAAACCTGGGCTCCAAACCATGGTGGAGAGCACATGGTCCTCTGAGCACAAAACCCAAGCGTGATTACAAAAGGAGCTGTCACTGCTTTCTTTGGTGACTAGGGACAGAAAGGAGCCAAAGAATGGGGAAACTACAGGAATTGTCCATAAGAGTATTTTAACAACATGCTCCTCACCCAGTTTCAGCAAATTCATGTTGAAGCCGAGGACAGAGATGTGTTTCCTGACAAATGCAGAGAAAACATTTAGCGTTCAGACCGGTGTCCAGCTGATATATTGGAAATGTTTGACAGACATCATTGTCACATACCTCTGATTTCATCTTGAGGCCTTGGCAATGCTGTTATTGTCTCAAATACTGCCTGTGTCCCCAAGAAGAGTCCTTAAAGATGACATACTCTGGCCATTCTTAAAGGCATTTCATTTTTCGGTCTCTTGGACAATATCCCCAGAGCAGACACCAAAAGATCTGTTTCTACCTGCATTGCTATGTTCCTTCAGGGCCCTCAGCCCACCTCTCTATTCCCTTCCCCTCACCAGTCCTCTTCCAGTATCTTTCCCTCCTGGATATCCAGACAGTTTCTGACAGGGAAGAAATACAGGGAGATCCAGTAGGATGATGAAATTCTGCTGACTGGGGAGCTCTCACTTCAACCAGCAGCAAAGAAAACGTTCAGGAAAACAACCACAAATCCATTGCAGGCACTCTGGGTCACACGAGAGGCATAGCATTCATTCTTCACCAAGATGGTATGTTGGCTCTGATCCTTACCAGACCCAGAGGCAAAGAAACATGATCAACAATGATAAAATAGAGTTAATTAAACATCAGCTGAGGGTTGATCAGAATGACTTGTCTTCACTTGGGAGCCATTCACCAGGAGTCAAAACTCCATGGACTTGTCTCTTACACTTCTTTTTTCTCCCATGTGAATATAAACATGTCTATAACATTCAGCAATAAAGCTTTGCTCTATTTGAAACCTGGCTAGACCAGACATGGGAAACAGTTGCCAGTGACACCTGAATTGCAGTGAATTCTGAGCGAAAACATGATCCGAGAAAGAGCCGACGGTGGATGGAGGGAAAGGCGAAGAATCCCAATCCTTGTATTTGCTGGCAGCTGAAAAGGAAGCAGACGTCTTCATAAAACAGCTTTCCCCCTCCTGGGCTGACACAGTGCTGTCGGATCCAAAGGGCACAAACGCCAACTGCGCTGCCTGACATGCTCCAGCAGGGAGAAATGTTGCAGCCTGTGTTTGGCAGGGTGATTTGCTGTCAGAGAATTTCATAGCCTCGGGGTGTAATTACCAAAAGCCCTGGCGCCCGCCGCGTTCAATCTGTGTTTAGGTAGAGTCGATAGGCGGGTACCCGAGGGGTACCCAGCGAGAAGTAGGAGGGCAGGATGGTGAGAGCACGTGGCGACCATCCTGCCTCAGGCAGGGGGAGTAAAGCCAGCAGCGGGATGTGGATGGGGTGCAGGGGCCGTGGAGCAGGGGAAGCCATGGTTCAGGTTTGGCCCAGGTGGTTGCTAAGCCTCAACAGCTGCACGCAAGGCTGGGAGAGAGAGGGACTCAACGACCAACAAATGTAAAAAAGGCCAGCCTGAAGGTAAAAGAGGAATGGGGAGCAGAAATGGGGGCTGGCGATCTTCCAAGGGAAGGGGGGGTTTAATCTGTGGGTTTTGTTTTATTCGAAGGGCTTTGATCTTCTGGTGGGAAACGAAAAGTTTTCACGGGTGCTATGCAGGCAGGGAGAGTTTTCAGCCCGTCCACCCCAGCTGCTGGGCTTGGCAGGCTCGGTCCCTGCTGGCCACCAACAGAATGAAGAGGCTGGAGCAGTGCTTGCCCTAAACTGTGTTATCGGGCTTGTAATCACAGCACGAGGCTTGTCAAACTGTCTATTTTAAGTTGGTCAGATATAGCTGATCCACTAAGGTCCTATCAGCTACCTTGGCCTTTTTCAGGTGTAAGAAATCCCAGGAAGACACAAAGGCACTGCAGTTTACTTAGCTGTAAAGATAGAATGAGACATGGTTTTCTCTCACACCCTGCAAGAGAGCCTCAGGATAAAGCTATTTCCACTCTGTCCTGTGTCCAAGTTCTCAGTTCTCCTGTGCACAATCCTAGGCTCATTTAACAGCACTCAGCAAATAACATATTAGAATATGTGTCAGATACTTTTTAATCTGAGTGTCTAGAAAATGTATGCAAAATCAAAATGAAAAAACATCTCATGTTATTTAGTATGCTTGCTTATGAAACCTCAGTAGATTATTTTTCTCTGCAGTCTATGCATAGAAAAAAACATAGGAACAGCTGACAATCTTTTTTTTAGACTTCCTTTAACTGAAAAAATCCTGCACTGATAAGTGATGTTACTAAATATAAAAGCAGATCCCTACAGTGGCCACATTAACAGATTGCTAAGTATTATCAGGCTAAAGTGTCTGTGCAGAGCTGCAAAGAGCAGAAGATAATGAAAACTTTGGAATCTGATAGAGATGACCAGCGGGACAATGAGTCAGTAGTCACAGTACATGGGGCCAGAGCCAGCACAATCTGGAGGAACCAAAGCAAACACTGCAGTATTTTTGGAAGGGGAAGGCTGGCAAGCATAGCTTTACCTGGGCAAGATGAAATGCAGCAGATGGGAAGATCCTGAGGGGGAGAGAAACTCAAAGGTGGGAAATTAAGCCTCATGGTCTTTGGCAGTCAACCAGGAAGTTGAGAAAACTCGATTGAAACTGTGCGACAACAGCAGCAGCTTACACACACACACACACACACACGCACACACACTGAAATCGTGCCCAAGACAAAGTGGCAGTGTGCAGGGATGCAAGGGACCAGACTCAGACCTGTAGCAATGGACTGCTCACAGAACTTGCTGGCAGCCATGGCAGGCAGCCATCCGTCTCCTCCTCAGCACTGCAAAGCTTCTTCCTACAAGGAGCTCTGTTCACTGTGATTCAATGAGAAAGTCGTGATAGAGTCATGAGAGAGAGCTTTGTTTATTCCAAGAATTAAACCATTCACCCAGCTTGTCAGGAATTAGGCAGAGTAATCCTTGCACAGCTGAGTGGTTGCTTGTAGGGCAAAGCTGTTGCTTTAGAGGGACCAGTTTTGACTAACAGCTTCTGGAAAGGATGGAAGTGGGTGAAGAATTGTTTCTGCTCATGGCCATTGTCTCAACTTGCTTCTTCAGTAAAGACAGGCTGAGATCTACCTTGACAGCTAACCTCTGATGAGAACTGGGAGAGGAAAGTTACAGGATTGGGGGAGCCATGAGAGCTCAGGGATGTGCAAAACATAAATGTACCTCAGTCAGATACCCAAAACCAGGGACCTGGGAAGGGAAGATGAGCAGAGAAGTGTCCTTTGCACCCTGGTGGGCATCTGAAGCATCCAAGGAGAGTCAGCTTTCTTCAGTGTGGCTTTGCCCAGAGAAATGGCAGTGGTGATGAAAGCAGTTACCAGAGTCACCAGGATGGATGCCCTGCTCCTTTGCATCAGTTTCCTCCCCTTGATATGAGTTGAGGGCAAGGAACTGAGTCAAAATTATTGTGGAGAGTAAATAATCGAGAAGAGGGTAGAACAAACTGACTGAAGGAAGGAAAGTTATTAACATGCAAATCAAAGTAGATAAGTCAGGGGGCAAGGGGAATCTGAGTTTAATTCATTTAACAGAACAGAGATGCAAGGACCAGATCTGACAAGAATTTTAACAGAGGGATAATGTCTATGTAAGTATTACATGTATTTGTGTTCTTCAAAATGGCAACAGGGGATGGGGAAAGAATATATACCCTTGTGGGCTATAACATTCGCTAAAATGACTTTTCTTGATGTTTCTCAGTGCCCTCTCCTGCCCACACACACACTCTGCCAGCCTATCCAGCACCCCAGTTCACATCTTCAGAAAATTACCCAGCAGATTTTTTAGGAGGAAGGTTTACTGTAACTACTTCCAGCTAAGAGCACTTAAGCTGCATTTATTTGCAAGGTACTGTTGACTTCCTGATTTTTATGTGAAAGAGGCATTTATTTCAAAGGCAAGCCATAAAACTAGATTCCCCAGTCTCTCTTCTCAGCAGCCCAAGCACTACAGCGCTCCAAATCTGTCATAGACAGAGGTGGGGATATTTTTTCTGAAAACCTGTTGTTTAAATATTGGCAGCACTAGGCTGTTTTAAAATCACCGATTCCAAACAAAAAGAGACACAGACATGAGAAGACTAAAAGACTAAAAACAGAATTGTATTTTGATTTCCCAGAGAATACAAGATATGCAAGAGTTGTGTTTGCAAGAATTCACCGAACTGGGAACAGCTGTCATAGCAACCACATCCAGGCAGAGAACTGGTGTCAACTCAGATGTCACCTGGAAGGAAATTTCCCTGCTTAGAGGAACATTGCTCTAAAAGGAAAACTTTGGAAGCTGGTGGCTGAAGCACCTTCATAAAACCTTGAAGATATGGGTGAAGGATATGCGCCAGAAGACAGTAATTGGAAGAGCAATCATCTGAGAAGGAAACCTGGCTCACAGACCTGTTTCTGCCTTTGGCTTGCACAGGCAGCTCTTGGCAAGACTACGTGAATGTCCACTTCGTTTTCCCTATTTCTCAAATGCTGTCTTTGGAAAGTCCATCAAGACCTGCCAATGGAATACTGCTATATATGTTGACATGAGAACTAGAAAGGTGCTCAAGCTTCATTAATGACTTCTGGTTTTCTAGAAGTTGTATACGTAGATTCAGTAGGCTTCTTTGCATCTCTTACAGGATGGCTTTTGCACAGCATAGTGATGTTAAGAGCTGCTCAGCAGGGGCTGCGAAGTAGGTTGCCTTGCTGCTCATCCTCTGTTCTCTGTTTAATGGCGCAGGCGTTTCTAGAGTCTCAGCAGAGCTGCTTTCAGCCCTGTAAGCTGTGTCAAAGTACTTACTCTGGGCAAAGTAATAAGGAGGAAAGCTATAAGCTGGACACCACTCCCCAGCACCCATCTGCACCAAACCCACCAGAGTCTCATGCCCTGGAAGAGAGCAGGGCAGAGGCTGGGTGGCTCTGAGGACACCTGCTGTAGTGAAGCTTTCCTCATGGCATGAGAGGCTGGCATCATGCTCACGATGTGGGTGACAGCACCCTCTGGGCACCACTGGTGACCCTGGGAACAAAAGCAGCTCCAAATCAGCCTGCCTCTCTAGCTCCAGCCATGCAAGATCTCACGTTGGTGCGTGCTGCCCTGGCTGGGCTTGCTGTGGTGAGTAGATCCTGACACTGCTGTGGGTTGTATCAGCTTGGGCTCACAGGTTCACTTCCAATTTGCATGTTCTGATCCTCTTGCAAACAAGAAATACATATCCAAAGGGTGTTTTGTCCCAGCTAGTTTACCTCACTTGTCAGAGTGTACATGCCCAAGGCTGTTGAGAGGTGCCTCAGTATTGTTCACTTACTGACTTTAATTTAGCATGTCTGAGTTTATAAGATATATTATTATGAGAAATCTGGCTGCTTCACTTTAAGTTCAGCCCTTTCACATTGAGAACAAAAATGTTGTCATTGTGCTGAACTGTAGGATGCTAAGAATAAGTGGGTACTTTGTCACCAGCAGTAACACTGTGGAAGGCAGTCCAATTTTCTTCTTACCTCCCTCAGGTTGCTCCTCCACTGCTATAGCTCCCCCAGTGTGTCCCTTCATCATGTTCTGCTATTTTTAGATGCCACTTCTCCACAGGCAGTTGATCCACAAATCAAACAAAGCTATGGAGTCTCCCAGTGTTATGGAGATTTTCAGTGCTTTAGCCCTGAACTGAGATCAGACAACAGTTGAGAATTCCTTGACTTTTTTTCACTAGGCAGGGCTCACAAGACAGAACCCATGCTGTGCCCATAATCCAAAGCCTCCTTAAGAAACCTCAAGTTCTGTCAGGTTACAGAAAAGAAACATCCTCAGACCTAAGGAATAATAATGCAATGGGGCCCATCATCCTAAAGCCAGTTCTCATATTCTTGCAAGAAGAGTAGGATTTTACTGTATTCTGGTTTTAATATTGGTAAAGTCAACAGTTACATCCTTGAAATGCAGTAGCATGTTTAACATGTTTGCAGCAATTTTCTCTTTCGCATATATTAATTTTTGATACAGTTGTGTACTAATAAGAAACCCAGAGTTACAGCGTAACTCTGACAATGGGGGAAAGTCATTATGATATCCTTCAGCTACTTGAGGTGACATTGTTTTCCTAGAAAACAAATTGCTTATCACAGACTCCATTACTCAGGAGATAATGAACAGTTTCCAACATGCATGCCTCTTAGGCACTAAAAGGATGTTCAGGACATTTGTCAGCCTCACTTGATTTTTTAGGGGGAGCCTTTTTTTATGCAAATAAGTCTGACTTCATGGAATATACAGAGTAGCACATATGTGTTTCTTCTTTTTTAACACATTAAGAAAGCATAAGTGGCTGGAGATACTGGTGTGGATTCAGACAACTGAATCAGTAAGGAGATTGGTGAGGGATAAACAGGTGCAAAGCTAGAGTTAAGTAGACTACAAATCAATAGTGATAATACAGAAAATATTACCTCCTTATTTGGATGATGTGTCCTGGAGATCAGCTGGTACTCAGGGCAGTTAGGGTGGCAGTCAGGGTCTGAGTCTATCACCTTAGCATCTTAGCTACTGGCTATGTCAGAAATGCTGTCCAAGATGTGCTGAAAAGTTCTCAGTCACCTCTTTTTATTTACTCATCTCATACGTGCCATGGTTCAATGGTCTATAGTCATCAGGTGCCAGGGATTTTCCTTCTCTTCAGGGCCATGGTGTAAAGGAGAAAAAAGATTTCTAATTTACCTCTGTTCCTGAGATGTCTCCCCATCCACAGTGTTTCAGTTGGTTAAAGCATCATCATCACAAGCTGAAATGGGAGCAATATCTGTGCTACCTAAAACACTGGGCAGCTTAAAGCCATCTGCCCCAGAAGCTGGGTTGTGAATGGCTATATATCTTGAGCTGTATATCTTGTATAACATTTAAGGACTGTCAGTGCCATCACTCTGCATTGCTATGAAAGGAAATAAATGTTCAGATTGACTGAAATGGCTCCGAGCAGCTACGAACATTTTATAATTGTGCTGAAGGCAGCTCTGAATGGTCCTGCTGTCTTAATGGCAATGAAAAAGGAACAGTGCGTTTTGCTGCTAAGCACGTTTACTTCTTGACTGTTGAAATCATCTGTCTGAACGAAGCTCAGGCAGCAATGTTTCCTAATTATGAAGGGCAGTGCAGTACCCTGCACTGAGTGCTGCATTCACGGGAGTTTTACTGTGGCTTCCAAAGGAAACTGCATATGAATTAGATGACTGAGGCTTTTGTGAAAAACATGTGCGTATTATTTCAAAATACAGCCCTCAGGTTTGTCGTGTGGCGCGAGAGGATTTGCACCAGTGAATACAGTCTCTTCTACCAGGAAGAGCAATGTCTTCTAGGAGTGGAATTAGGGCAGGAGAGAAGAAGGGTAAGTGTGAGGCTTAATAAACATTTAATTAGACCTCAATGTTGCTAATATCGGGTAAACTGGAGACAAAATCAGCTCCATTGCCTGAAACAGAAGTTATTGAAAATCTGAGCACGAACCATTTTATGCTTATATACATGCGTCTTCTCATGCAGTGTTGGGAATTTCAATACCAATTATTTTCATCCGGGTGTGTTATCAATAATGCTTTAAAAAAAGTTTTCAGCTTCTCTTATTTGCAGACCCCTATCATTTTTTCAGCAGTTTCTGTCTAGTCATCTGTTAGGTCTCTCCGATTGCTTGTTTAAGAGCTGCAAGTTAAGCATAGCTACCCTGCAGGCCACAGGTCACACAAAATCAGCTCCTGCAAAGGTATGCTTCAGTGGTCTGACACCATTAGCTAAAATCTCTTTCAGATTCCCCTTGAGAGACAGACTGGCCCAGAAATCTGCCCTATAATTCACATTACTTGATGTTGACAGGATGCACAGGCATAACAACCTACAGACTGAGGAGCTGTGAAACCACACACCAGTACGTGACAACACCCGAGTCACTCTGTCAAGAGAGGTGGATACCACTTCTACATGTTGACAATAAATGCAGATTGCTTAATATTTCATTCCACATCTAAACATTTAATGTGATTTCTCTTTGAAATGTCACTGCACATCCGGGCATGTCTGGCTTTATCTTCAACATGCTGCTGCCTTGTAAAAAGGTAACTTCTTCCCCCTTACCACAGACAGGTCTGTCACCTGTGGTGTGGCTTCTCCTGGTATTGTTGCCCCCAGGACCTGAAAAAAACCCCCAAAAAACAGTCTTAGTGATGACTACTGCTACATTAATGTCTGCAAGACATCCTGCTATGTAACAAGAACTTTGGAAATGAAACACTTATTTTACTGCAGTGTACTATGGTATCTTTTGCTAATGGGTTATCCTGAAACCAGGTACTCTGATCCATTGGTGAGAAACAGCTTGAAGCTTTCCAGAAGTGACAGTCATACTCGGCAGTAGTCACTTGCAGCAAAAGGCTAGCAAGTGTGATGTGGAGAACGGCAGCAGGTATCCTGCTTTTGAGGAGAGGCAGGGTCAGGCACTTCCTGGTGTGGCCGTAAGGTGCACAGATGTCCAGGAGCAGGGTGAAACAGCTCCAGTGCAAAAAGAGTTCTGGTTTTAGCCAGAGAGAGAGGCAGGTGTAGTAATGCACTTAGTCTCTTTAATTCCTGTGTGCACCATAATTAGGTATTAATCCCAGAAGCGTGGAAAACAAATGGTATGTTGACAGCTACTTGAAAACAAATATCTCACACTGTAATTCTCAATATGGCCACTGAGCTTCAGGCAAGAAGTATTTTATCTTTTCAAATGTGTTGTCCTAATTATAGCTTGCATTTTAACTGAGATTTCCTTTCTCTGTTACCTTCCTAAAGACACTACCATTCAGTAAAAAAAATCACTATCATTCAGTAAAGTCCTTTACTAACACTTATTCTTGCTATGGAGTGGATTTATTTTACTTTAGGATAGGACCCAGGAGCCCTACTGATAGATTGGGAAATATTTGTCATAGGTGCTGTGTAAACAGAAAGATTAGTGATACTTTTGGAGGTATAACATGGAGGAGAATAACCCAAATGCTTCATATGGAGAGGTACTGAGCCACAGTGAGTGATAGGTGCGGAGCATCTACTATTACCCTCTAGTGGGGTCCTTGGTAAATCCCCCAGTATATGGCCATGTTTCTGCTTTCTGTTCTTTGTCCTTTCCATTTGGCAGTAGAAAGAGTCCCTTCGGACCCTTCCAGCCTGGTAATATCAGCTAAGAACTGCAGCCTTACATCGTATAACAGATTTTACTTTATATCCTTTGAAACGTTCATTATGTTAGTTAATCCACTTTTCATTTTCTTCCTCTGGAACAGGCAAGATAAGGACGCACAGCTGGCTTGCTTCTCAAAAAAGGTGCTCTATTATCCAAATCTGGCAGCTTGTTTGTCTGCAAAATCAATACAAAACATTATTTTTTAAAATAAGTTTCTGATCTTTGAAGACATAGCTCCTAAATAAATACCATTTGCCAATACTATGTACCACATAGATTTTGCATTTATAGGTCCTTGATTTAGTTAATTCTCCCATAACAAAGAATATTTAGCTTAATACAAAACCAAGAAAGATATAGGGATGGGTTTTTTTATAAAATGTATGTGTGCGTGTGTCTATTTTTTCCATAGAAAAGAAAGATGGACAGTTTACTGGAACATAAAACAGAGCCAGATATAGAATAGTTATGGCATTTTGCCCATTGAATTTGTGCCTGAGTGAAGCCAGTGGACTTTTTGTCATTGGCCTTTATAATTTTTGGATCAGGGTCATAGAGATCGGACCCAGTCCACTGAAGTGACTGGAATCCTTAACAGAAAACAAAGTATTCGCATGAACTGCTTCCTTTCCCTTTAGCAGCGACCATGCTTTCAAAAGGCTGAGGTTTTGAAAAGCAGTCACATCTGGCAGAGGTTTAGAGAACGGGATAAAGTTATTGGTCTGAGGGGCAGAAGAATGTGTAGAAAACCACTCACTCAGGAGTCTTGTGGAAGAAGGTACCATCCATTGCTTGACAAAACACTCAATTCTTTGGTGATGAGCTGGAGCAAAGGTGCTTTGCAGCATGACTGTCTAAACAGCTCCAAAAGCTTTATTTATTAAATGTACTTAAATATTGATGTTGCTGGTTGGTGTAAAGAGAGTCAAAGTTACCTATAGCTCCTGGAGAATGAAAAGAAGATGCAGGCATTCTTGTATGCAGAGCAGGGCTGCATGCAGTTTTCAAAAGCACGTGGAGCACATGGAGCAACTTGGCCGCTGCTGTTGTCTTTACCCTCTACTCCTGGGGCTGAGGCTTGGTTCAGGGATCTGAGACATCAGGGATGCTGCAGGAGCAATACACCAGCATTTTCCTCTGACCCGGGTGGGACTGCCTCTGAGGGGGACAAGCAAGATGGGAGCACTCTGTCTTTAATGTGTGAAATCAAGCAGCGAACTCCATACATGCTCTGTAAGAAAAATGTCTGGAAAAATATCTGAGTGGTTACAGACTCACAGAGACTCAGTCTTTGGGCTGCTGATTTCAATGATGCTCAGTGATAGCCCGCAGGGCTGGTTGAGGAGATATTTGAGGGCCACAAGTCATCCCTGTGTGATGGAGGGTGCTGAGTAGCATATAGTTTATCTGCTCTTAGGCAGCCGGGAAAGCAGGCAACAGTGTGCTGGGCCCTGATGATGTAGATATGTATAATGAAGCTGTGCCATATGTTCCTTTCAGATTATCATTTTCCTTATGATGGCTTAATTTAATATGCTTGGCATAACAGAGAATACCCCTAACACACTGATATTCCTAGCAGATACTTCTAGCAGACTAAAAGGTCATAAAATTGTTCATGAAAGGAGTCAGAGTTTGTCTTCACTTAGCTAAAATATCCATATAAATGTCAATGAACATTCTGTTTCTTGGTGAGGAACTTGAAAAAAGGCCACCTATTTATATTTAGCTTAATAACTCTCCTCCCTGCCACTAAGAGACCTGAACTTGAAGCAGTTTCAAATTTTTGCACACTTTCTCTGATACATCATTATTTAAATAATAATAATAAAACACTTAATACTTACTTAAAAGCATATATTTAAAATCCTGTCTGCTTAAGGGATTACACAAAAATGTCACTTCTAAAAAAAGACATATCTAATTTCACCATTGTCTCCCTGAAAGGTTAAGTATGTAGAGTAGAATTAGTGCTTATGTTGATGTACAGATTAACTGTCTTGTCATTCAGTTTGATATTTTTTCATAGACTATTTTAAACTCTAGAATGACAGATAAATTGCAGTTGCAACTGATTTACGAATTTTCTATCAAGAAAAAGGAAAGGGAGGGGTTAAACCACCTCAGAAGCTATCTAACTCTCATTTCAAAACATTTTTCAAGGTTTGGGTTTTTTGGTAGACAAATATTTGTATTTTGGGGAGGGAGCAAACTCTACAGCATTTAGTGAAAATTTAATTCATTCGTTAATATGTAAGTCTTGAAAAGTAATTGCTTTTTTTTACAGAAAGAGCATAGTGCCCTCTCAAACTCCAGACAGGGACTTCACATGCCTCATATTTATGCAGAAAAGCTTCTCCCTGACTTAATGTAAATGTTGTCATTCAAGCATTATCTCTTTCAGGAAATACAGTGTTAGTGCTCAGGACAAGAGCCCTGGCACTGCACACCGTGCTGCATGGATGAAGAACATCTTCAGCTCTCTGGTGTTTAGGTGGGAGAATTTCCAACTCAAAATGACTTCTGAAGTCATTCCCAATGAACAAACTTATCTAAATAAAGGATTGCGCTAAGTTCTTCCACTTCCACTTGCCTCACTCAAACTTGCATATAAAGTGCATATATTGAGTTAGGTTGATGGTTGGACTAGATGATTTTTAAGGTCCCTTCCAACCTAGACGGTTCTATGATTCTATGATAAATTCCCAACTTCCAGAGCTCAATTTTCTTCCTACCCTTCATATCTCTAGATGTGTTGATCACTTTTTTTTTTTTGTTATTTAGCCATGCAAAACAAAAACTAAGCATACAAAGGCAACAGGATCCCAACACCTTATTTACCATGGTAGCTCCATATGTCCTCATGCCAGTGACTGGCAGCAGTCAGCATGCATTGATCAAGATCAAACCATGCCTGACCCACCTGGTGGCCTTCCATGGTAAAACTTGTAATTTGCGTGGATTATAGCAAGGTTATCAACACAGACTCTCACAGTTTTTTTATACGCAGACTGGGACATTATGCTCTGGATGGGTAAAAGCCTAGTTGGATGATGAGGGTCATCCAGAGGGTCACGGTTCCTTGACAGACCCTACCTGGATATTTGTAGTAAGTAGGGTATCACAGGTCTATCCTGGGACCTGTCCTTTTTAATGGCTTTATCAATGGCTTGTAAGAGGTGGAGGAGCGTTCTCTCATTAAGTCTGCAGATGACACTCAGTCCAATGTATTGAATGGTAGGGCTGCCATTTAGAGGGACTGAGACAGTCTGTAGGAAGGGGACAACAGGAACCTTATGAGATTCAAAATGACAAATGCCAAGTTCTGCACCTGTGAAGGAAGAAGCCCCTGCAGTGACTTAGGCTGGGGAGTAGCTCTGTGGAAAGGACTTGGGGCCTGGAACAGCAAGCTGCATGGCAGCCAGCAGCGTGACCTGGAAGCAATGATGGGCAACAGCCTCCTGAGCTGCACTGACAGAAGCAGAGCCAGTTTGGGGACCCCTGATCTAAGAAAGACATTAATAAAGAGCAACTGGTCCAGCAAAAGTCACCGAATTGATCAGGGGATGGAGCACTTGTTCTGTGCAGGGAGGCCAACTATTGAGGCTTATTCAGCCTGGTGAAAAGATAGCTCGTAGAGGAGAACAATAACCCAATAGAAGCCACCCAGTACCTATGGGGAGATGACAGAAGTCAGAGATGAGCTCTTCCCAGTGATTCTTGGTGGGAGGATGAGAGAGAGTGGCCATTAGTTGAAACGAGATCAGTTGTAAGGAAAGTTGAGACCACTTGTCAGGCTGTGGCACAGGTTGCCCAGACATTTTCTGCATCTCTGTCCTTGGAGGTTTTCAAGGCCAGATGCAATAAAACCCTAAGCAACCTCTTGTGTCCTCGTGACTGACCCTGCCTTAGCAGGTGGCGGGATTCCAGGCCTCCTGAGGTCCCTTCTCACCTGAATTACCCTGTTGTCTTAAGATAACTACTTATAATGAACAGTAGTCTATGATCATATGGTTTGTTTCTATATAGCTCTTGTATTAGTTAGGAGTGATGGATGAAACTTGCTGCTCAAAGAGTATTTACTGGAAGAGGACTTCGAATTCTGACATTAGTGTTGCCAGAGGTCTCAGAGTACAGGGTGATCTGGACTTAGGAAGTGTCTAATCACCCAAAGACTGATATTTTTGAATAAATTTCCCAATGTAATTGCAGGAAAACTGCTTAAATAGCTTTAAAACAGAGGTTGATAAATTTAAGAGCAGGTTCGTGTGATACGATTGTCAGCATCGGCAATTCAGTGACCTAGGAACTTGTGCAAGCTTATGAATTCTGTTTTGTCAAATGCAAGGCCAAGCAAGCACCTCATCTTCAAGAATAAATAAAATGAAAATTAAACACAGTAAATATTGTAAATATTTCATTGACATTTCATACTGTGAAATTGAAAGCAATTTTTTGCCCAGTTCAAAGTTATTAGAGTTTGTAGCTGTGAAGCTTGATAACCATGATAATAAATGGTATTTATATTCTAGTGCAAAATGGGTATCAGAACCAAAATGCACAAATATGGGCAAACCTAATTAAGCTGTGATTGGTTTATTCATATCACAGCAGCTGAAAGCTGCATGATAAACAACTACAAAGTAGGTGCAGCATATATCGTTGTCTTGATTATTAAAAATTGGCATTTTATTCAATTCCAAATTAAAAAAAGGAGATTGTATACAAATTCAGAGAAAGTCAGTCAAGCTATAATTGTATTGCATTGTACCAAAAACCTAATTTTCTTCATGAAGTATTTGTGTAGTTCCAATTTGTCATGATAAATCAGGCCTGAATCTGAGCACATAAAGATCTAAAAAAAAATCTAAATGTTCTCCATGATTCAAGGGACAGGATATGATATAGAGAAGGTCAATTTTAGAATAATACTTATAGTTTTATAGCCAAGTCACCGAAGCTTTGTATAGCAGCTGCAGTTTCAGTGGAAGGAAAGGCATGCTTCCACAGCAGCATACTGTACAAAGGCAGCGTTTTTCCATTGAGATACCTTCCATAGATCTTACTGGAGCTGAAGTTGTGGTTTTATCTCCTTTGGTTTTAATAAAGCAGCAATCCACAACCCTACCAGGCATATTCATCCCTACCATGAGGGTATATGGAGTGTCACTGACCTCCCGCAGCCCGTTTGGGTATGGTCCTGAGGGAGGTGAGCCCCCGCGGCATGGTTGGTTTCCTTCTTGGCAGAAGTGCAGTTGGATGTGATAGGGCTATTATGGGTTAACCTGGGAGGGGTAGGGTGCAATTTTATTTTCACTGCACAGCACTGTAGAGTGAATAAATAGTGCTTAGCCTGTAATGAAACTCAATAAAATTTGGTTCAGCCGTATCAGGATTGATGACTGTAAACTGACGCTGCTATTTCTATGTATCTCCAAAAAACTACCCAGTGTAATGTACAAAGCAACTAAATGATTTCAAGAGTTGCAACAGCCAGGAGTGTTATTAATCAGCAGAACCGCAACTGGAACATAGATGGTAACTAAGAAATACGTGACGGAAATATATTGGAAAAAGAAGAGCAGAAAGACAAATTTAAAAGGGAGTAACATCAGTTAACATGACGATTGAAAATCCCTATGCTCTAAGTTCCCAATGTTCTTCTTAAAGAAAATAAAAGGTTGCTTTTGAGTTTTGCGTGTACAGTGCCAGTGCCTTGTGCTGGGTATAGTACCTGGTAGGCATTTGATCAGCGTCGATGCTAGTAAGAAAGTAGGGGCTGATTTCAGCCTCTAAACAGAGATATACAGCGCTGCCTAAGATGCTGAGTCCACAGCTTCAAGGCCAGAATGGGGAAGATCTCCCTGAAGTCCTGCAGAATACCTGACAGCAAAAATCATGGGATATGCTAGAATGCCTCCAGTGGCAACAGATGTCTATCCTCAGGCAATGTAACCAAATCCTAAATATATGTGTTTTATAGGAAGAAAGGACACAACATGGCTATAAACGTCATTTTTACTCCTGAGGATTTTTCTAACAGGGGTTTGGGAAAGGAACTTTTTCATCTCGTGGCACAACCAGGCATTGCAAATATTGATCAAGGAAAAATTTATTTACAGAGATTTTTCAAATACAAACATAAAATAGCACATATTATATATATATTTTTTACAAAAATGAATATTGAAATAATAAACGTGGTACAGCACAATACAACATCAATGAGCTAAATGTAACAGCAACAGAAATCTATGTCTGGAAGAAGTTTCCTGTTAGTCATACATAACCAACAGAGCTCTACAGTACCATAAGTGGAATTTCCAATGGACAGAAAATCGTCCATTTACTGCACTTCATAAAAGTACTATAGGAAAAGGCTACATATGCCAAGTAATTATGTTGCATTTTGTAATAATGCTGAAAACACAGAGGCTTAATAAAAGTTATATAGGGCTGAATAAGCAGTGGCTAAATGTTTGGGAAAGAAAAATGTGTAGAGAATATACAAAATACTGATAAAGTGGTTTATTGGTCCTTTTATTAAGTTTAATGTATTGATTAAAAAGTGTTGCAACACTGAATTTTAAACCACCAGAGAGAAGTAAAAAAAAAAAAAAAAAAGAAGAGAAAGAAAAATCGCACCAAAAAAAGTTTCCTCTCTACTTATTTTGTGCCATGGTCAACACCTGTGCGTGCGTGTGTGCTTTCAGCAGCACCATGCTGAGGGGCTGCTGGGTGTTACCCCAGCCCCTCGCCAACCTCTCAATTCATTGGTGCACACAGAATTTCACCATTCGCCAAAGTGGAGATTTCCTTGCTTGTATTGTTTCGTGGAGCAGACCACAGGTGGGTTTGGGTGAGAAAACCTGTCCCTGTCCAACCCAGCTAGGTGTCTTTGCACCGCCATTCACCATCCATACCCTCCCTGGGGCCACCCGCTGTCCCACCCCACGGTTGCTCCAGAAAGAAAGCACTTAAATGTGTCTTGTTCATTGTCATTATCCAGAAGACGTCATCAAGCCCCTGGGGCGTCTGGCAGTGCCCATGCCCTGGGGCTGGCTCAATAGGGGTACTGCTTCTGCTTCTTGCCCGAGAAGCAGGCCAGCCAGGTGCACACCAGCATGGCCGCCGCTGCTCCCCCACCAGTGCAGTAGTAGGCCCAGCCGATGTGGCAGGTCCCTGCAAGGGAAACAGAGAGACATGGCACAGTGTTAGCTGGGGTTGGAATGGAATAGAATGGTTTGGGTTGGAAGGAACCTTAAAGATCATTGAGTTCCAACCACCCTGCCATGGGCAGGGACACCTCCCACCAGACCAGGTTGCTCAAAGTCCCATCCAGCCTGGCCTTGAACACTTCCAGGGATGGGGCATCCACAATTTCTCTGGACTGAGGGCCAGGCTTCTGGTTCAGGCAATTATCAACTCAGATAACCCTGCCTTAGGCACAAGACACACAAAACATCTGTACATCTCAACATGTCCAAAGCATTAGCATGCCTCAAGGCAGACAGCACGTCCATCAACTGTCCACAGGATACTGCTAGGCCAGCTTTGTAGGGAGATATTAGTGGGAGGCAACACTTAGGCTCTTGGCCACTCCAAAGATCTCAGGCTGACACCACAGCAGGAAGCATAGTACTTGTTTAATTTTTTTCTTCATAACTCTCAAAACTTTTTATTTTAAAAAAATGTCCAGTGAAACAAAGATCCTGACATGACCAGACAACTTGAGGAGCTGTGGCCTTGGCTTGAGCTCATTAGCCTCTCTCCTTAATGTGCTGGAGCAAACAGAGAGATGTACTTGTTTTTGTAATCTAGTTGTGCTCTGTAGATCAACACCATTCTTGGCTTCCCTACACAAGACTACACAGAGAGTGACTGCTTGAAGAGAAGACCATCAGAAATGATGTAGAGCCACCAAGTGCCTGGCAATATCACTGATGCTGATCCTTGGCCAATTGCACAGCAGCCCCTGGAGAGACCAGTGTCTGGACCATCTATTGCTTTGTCTGTGTACACACGCTGTCCATAGCTTCTGCCTGGAATTTCAAAATCAGACTTAATACATTAGATTGCTTTGAAAATCACCATGTTTATACCAGGGTGGGGTGTGCTAAAGCATTTTTTATGATAAGATAGACTCCATCTGAAACATCTTTTTAAATTACTACATATTCCTAAAACTAATAGAGAATTGTAATTGCAACTTGAAAAAGTAAATTTTTCTCATCTTGATGCTTCTGGATAGAGAAAATTAATGTCAAAATGCTACTTTATAATGAGTTTTAAGATTCAGCTGGTACCACTGCCCAAAGCTGTGACCTAACTGGAATAGAATGAAGTAAATTCGAACTTTTGCATGGTGTGATTTCAACTTTTGTGCCTTGGCAGTGGGAGATGGGGAGAGTGTACCTGATACATACTAAGAAGAAAGAACTGTTAAAACAGTGTCAGAGATGTGCTCAACAGCTACAACACGCACATTCAGTCTTGACTGAAGACAATAATGTTTATTTCTCCATACCATGCTCCATTTACCCTAAGGACCACTGCCCTACTTAATGCTGCAAGGCATGGCAGGCAGCCTCTTGATCTAACAAATGCGATGTAGTTCACAAGTGTGAGCTGGGTCAAGATGAATAAATGAAAGAATAGGAGAGCGCAGGAGAATGGATGAACGAGCCGGGAGCGTGACCTTAGAGCAATAATAACACAGCAATAAACCTGGCCATTATTTCCAGTCTGTGTCAGGAGCAATGGGAGGCCTCGGATAAAATAGCTTGATCTGTACTGGGATGATGCTGAGCAGAACAGCATTTCAAGCTATTGTGCTGAAGAAGAGCCTGCAGCGAGGAAGGTGTCTGAGGGCATAGGACTTAGCTATACTTTTCATTGTAAATATAGGTGAGCCCTAGGTCCATAGCTAAGTATAGTTTTATAGCCAGAGAAAAGCCATCTCAAAGGTACCTGTTGCCTACACTGCATAGCCATGTGTCAAAATGAAACAATGCTACCCCTTTTCATAATCCTGCATCACACAAGTAAAAAAAAATTATTTTTGAGTTAATGTTTCTGCTCTGGTGTGAGCTATTTTACTATACATGTGAGCTATTTTAATCCACAGCACCCTAAAGAAAGATTTTTGGTTGTCAATAATTGGGTAATTTAGTTGCAGTTTAAATTGTAAGATGACTTCTCTTTCTCTTTGATATTAACCACTCATTAAAAAAGAAACATGAAGCTTTATAAAAAGCAGGTTGATGAGTAATGTAACACCAAATGAAAAGAAACAAACCTATAGAAATTTTATACGTAAGAGAAGATAGACTTTGCTTTCTACCTTTATAATTTTGTATTATTATAAGGAGTACCACAGAAGGACCGCTTGTCATGTTCAAATTTTATTGCACTGACATCAGTGGGTCTACTCATGTATTCAGAGGTAAGCCAATGGTTAAGAGCTTTGCAGAACTGGGGCTTAAATTCAGCCATCAAGTCGAGCAGTTTGTCTTCATAGAGCCCATCCCATTAAAGAGTAGAAATGCTGCACTCCAGTTTCCCATTTTTTTTAACGTCAAACCTCTAAAACGAGGAGCAAGACCACCTAATTTTTTCACAGAATTAAAACAATTAGTGAAACTGTGCCAATTTTCACACACACACAAATATAGGAAAGCTGTTGTTTTCCCTAAGGATGCAT
This sequence comes from Scolopax mira, assembly GCA_004320125.1. Classification (NCBI taxonomy): domain Eukaryota; kingdom Metazoa; phylum Chordata; class Aves; order Charadriiformes; family Scolopacidae; genus Scolopax; species Scolopax mira. Next base: position 40,653 of record BJBW01003097.1, read on the forward strand.
AGGAACACATATATAGAGGCAGAAGTGTGCCAGTCTACTGAGGGTGCGGAGACACGTACAAGAATGTGTACATGTCTTTGCTTATAAGATGGGCTGGATCTGGTTTCATGCCAAAGGAGATTCCCCAGCAGCTGAAGTATTCTTCCAGCTGGTAGAGGTAACATGCATCACAGCAGCTTCCTCCTCTGCACACAACTGGTGTTGCTTTTAGCAAATCAGTATCTTTACCTGACAGTTCAGTATGGAGAGAGAAGATGTGGCTTCAGCATTTTGTTAGTTCCTTTGGTAAAGGAGAGCTTAAATTATGGGAGCTCTTAGTTGCTCAGTGAAGCAGGACTGCCCAAGTTGGCTCAGGTAAATTTGTAGCCAGGCATTAAGAACTTTGTTTTCACATTTGTTTTACTTCGACTGGCAGCAAGAGAGTGTCAGGATGAACTCTGAAATCATAGAATAACAGACCTTGCAGCTATAGGGCTGGATGGCCATTTTCCAAGCAAATGAAAGACGGGAAGAGTGGAAACATTGCACTCCTCTCTTTTGTTAAAAGGATTAAAAGAAATTGAAAGAAATCCAGTCCCTGAGGATAAAGGACAAAAGCAAGGTGAGCGAGGACACTATCAAAAGAAGACTCAGCAGAGAAGAGTCCTACAGAACATAAGAGAATATTTGCTAAATTGAATGAAATCAGAGAATGGGGAAGGGTAGTTTTGCAGTGATGCATGGGCGTATTACAAAACACTTCCATGTCTTTTCCTGATTTCTAATGTGATCTTCAAGGCCATGGTACGTGTCCCCTAGCTACCCCCACCCTCTTCAATGTATATGGCAAATAAAGATTAAGACAAATTTGTGAGGGAGTGAAATTTGGCAACATAAAATCTGTGGATACTTGATCTACTGTGGAGCTGTGCCAGGATACAGCTGCTGAAACATAATTTTACCAGGATTTCTACTCATGGTATCTTATAAATAATTATCACATATAGTTATCAAGGTCCTGGAAATAACATATGATTTTCATCTAAAATAACCAATAATTGACACTTATGAAAAAATATCTAGAATATCAAAGTATCTTGGATGCAAACCTGTTAAATGCAAGACAGTATCTTAAATATTTGTACCTTCTTTACTGTTAATGTTAAGACTATCCTGGGCTTGCAGCCTGGAGTATTTGGCAAACTCTAATCATTTAACCCTAAAGTACAGCCTATTTTCCAAGATGAAAGAAAAGAAGATATCAGAGTTAGCTGAACAATACAAATGATATACTTTCAAAAATAAAAACTACAATTCCTACTTGCAAAATGTTATGCAGAAACTCTAATTAACAGCTTCACATGAAAGTCCAGTACTACAGGGAATGGGAATTCATGTAATCAATCAGGGTGTTGGAAAAGTAATCAGAGAAAAAAGTAAGGAGTGTGATGTTAAGGGATATACAGGGATTTGGAGATAGGAAAGCCACAAATGAATCTAAAAGATAATCAGCTAATTAATAAGAAAGCACAATTATTTTGAAACAAAGCCAAGATAAATTAAATAGCTGAAGACTTTTTTTCTTAACACAGTTACAATGAAAAAAGTCATGTGAAATCAGCTACAAAGCAGGAAAAGAAGTTAAAACTTGGAATGGATCCAGAAAGAATTAAATTAGTTCTGTGAAACAAAGAACAAACACTATATAAGGTAAAACTTCAGCCAAACAAATTGCTTGATACAAAATACTGAATTTAGTGAAGCTGGTTTCTTTGTCTGTTGCAGGGATATGACTTTTTCAATGTCTTTCTCTTTTTACAAAAATATGTGATTGCATGTGATGCATGCAGAGATCAAGTTATTTTGGTTATTTATAACTGGTCAAAGAAATTTTATGGGTATTTTGGTCTGTAATTAAATGCATAAAATCTCAGAAAGTTCAGAAGTGTAAAAAAGTGTAAAGAGAAGCGTCAACTTGAAATCGTTCAGTTCTGCTGTAAGCAGACACCCACTCTTATGACCAAATCCTTCTTTCTTTGGAGGATCAGATAATTTAATTTACTCAGGAGGATCAGATAATTTAATTTACTCAAACCTCATATTTACTGTACGTGTATATTTATCATGGAACAATGAAGGAGAAACCAGTACGTTGTGTCAATTACAATGCTCAAATTCCCAAGAGCAAATAGCTTATGTCCTGCTAACGAGGAGCTCTCCCAGCCTCCTGGACGTCAGCAGACAGCTCACCTATTGCAGGAAGTGAAATTAATTGCACCTCTCCTTGGACATCCACAGTGCAGAGACCCACACCAGACTAGTCTCCCAGACTCACTCTGGAGACAACAAGGAGAAGAAGTCACTTCTATAAGTGTATTACATTTTATCTTAAGGTAGGTGTCTGAAGTAAAGCAGGTAAACCCTCCTCTAGTAGGACCTATTTTTCTCCCTTTAACTAGGAAGGGATTCTGAACAACCAGTTTACCTTTTCAATACTTAAAGGGTGGGTTGGGACTGGTCTTTTTTCAGTGGTGCTCAGTGACAGGACAAGAGGAAATGGACTCAAACTTGAGTATAAGAAGTTCCACCTAAACATGAGGAGGAACGTCTTTACTTTGAGAATGACAGAGCACTGGAATAGGTTGCCCAGAGAGGTGGTAGAGTCTCCTTCTCTGGAGACATTCAAAACCCACCTGGATATGTTCCTGTGCAACCTGCTCTAGGTGGATCTGCTTTGGCAGGGGGGTTGGACTAGATGATCTCCAGAGGTCCCTTCCAACCTCATATGAGTCTGTGATTCAAGTAATAAAGAGTATCAGGTAGTATTACTCAGATGGTATGAGCTCCTTCCTGGCTGCTATTGCTGCGTATCTCCATTGACTGTAGAGGAACCTTGCATAACTGTGTTCTAACTCTGGCAACAACGTTAAGTGCCTTATGTTGGACAGAATATATGAGGACCTTGATATAGTCTCCAAAGGCTTACAAAGATTTAAGAATGGAAGCTGTTCAGGTAGCACTAAAGAGGAAATATTTCTTGATTAAGCACATTCACCAGCACGTCGTCTGACTCATTCATTTATCTAAGAACTCGGCAGCTGCAGCTCAGGTACGCTCATAAAGATTGTGCTGAGCCCCAGTTAAAAAACTGTACTAGCAAAATCTCTGAGCTCTTTGCAGAGAATCTACGAACAAAAAAAAACAACCCTGGTTTTGTCAGATAAATTGCTCATAAAAAAATACAGCTTTGAAGTTCTTGCCTTTAATAGGATTCTAATAAGTTGTCCTAGCCTCTAAATCCTTTTCTTGATCGTTTTGGCACTGTATGTCAACACTCAGCCAGATGCTGAAATGATGCCACCTAAGGCCAATTAACTAGTTGACAAAGCCTTTTCTATATTCACTGCTTTCTGTGGGGGTTTTATGTTGTTGTTTTAGTAACTGCACTGTTTGCTTTTAAAGTGCTTTAAAGATCATTTACTGTAATATTTCTCCAGCAAAAGTAATTATCAAGTCAACAGTCCTCTTTAAGATATTTCAGGCCCTCTAAAAGTGTCAAAGGGGAACCTTAATAATGATGATCTTTGGAAACAAATATCCCTCAAAAGAGAAGTTTCTGAGAGCTTTTGAGCGCAATTCAGCTGCTTGTTTAGCTCAGGATGGGAGCCAGCCTTTTAAATTGATTCTATGATTCTACGAAGTCGCTCTCCAGACAGCCAGTTGGGCCAGAAAAGCCTTTTCACAGTGCTTCACTGATGGATGGACCACCACAAAGGTCAAGCAAAAGTGTGCATTTGGAGCCATCTGCTTTAGTTGTTGCTGCAGCTGGGCCCCCAGACCCAGGACGTCTCTGTGTGTGATAAGTAGTGATGGAGCATGACAGCCAGAGAACATGAAACAACTGGAGAGGATCTAGGAGAACCTGCCGAAGAAATGAGGGGGGGGAATGGAGGGAGTGGGGGGAGAGCGGGGTGCACTGTCTCCAGCCTCACAAGGATGACATAAACTCAAACAAGCACCAAATGCATTTTGGGCAGGCAGGGCATAGTGTGCCAATGGCTGCACCTGAGCCATACAAGCCTTTGCAGCCAGATCTATGATTTTCACTGCCTTTACTGTCAAACAAACCCAAAGATGAGCCCTGAAGGTAGTTACATACAACAAACACCAAGCCATGTGTTGTAGGATGCTTCTTAGCACAACCCAGGAGAATAAAGAAGTATACGACATAGAAAGTAATCTCTCACTTTAGAGCATTGATCATCCAGGCCAACCCCTGACTGCCCAAATACAGTTTGCTGTATTTCCTCAAAAGAAGACAATATTTTTTTCCAAGTAATTCAACATAAAAAATGTGAGTTTATCTTAAATTTAGGGTCTTAATTTTGGGGAGGGACTCTTTATCAGGGAGCATAGCGATAAGATGAGGGGTAACAGTTTTGCACTGAAAGAGGGGAGATTTAGGTTAGATATGAGGAAGAAATTCTTTACTATGAGGTGGTGAGACACTGGAACAGGTTGCCCAGAGAAATTGTGGTTGCCCCATCCCTGGAATTGTTCAAGGCCAGGCTGGATGGGGCTTTGAGCAACCTGCTCTAGTGCGAGGTGTCCCTGCCCATGGCAAGGGGGTTGGAATTCTATGATCTTTAAGGTCCCTTCCAATCCGAACCATCCTATGATTCTATGATTCTTTCAGGCTAACAAGGTAAGTACATAATATCATTTTGTACATAATATCATTTTGTGGCAGTGAAGTGGCAGCTGGAAGCAAGATGAAGTTTCCTAGGGCACCTACAATGGCATGAGTCATTTAAATTTAGTTAAATGGATTTTACCCTAGCTAACCATTTTGCTGTTTAGGCTTTTAGGTATTGATCTTGCAGTGCTGTTTCACCAGGTGCCAATTGAGGCTCGATTTGGTAAGTCAAACCAAGTGTTGTCTCTGTGGGATTTACAGAACTCTTTACAACTACCTGAGACAAGGTTGTAGAGAAGCAGGGATAGGTCTCTTCTCCCAAGTCACAGGTGATAGGACAAGAGGAAATGGCCTCAAGTTGAGCCAGGGGAGGTTCAGATTGGATATTAGGAAAAATTTTTACACTGGAATGGTCATTAAGCATTGGAATGGGCTGCCCAAGATGCTGGTTGAGACACCATCCCTGGAGGAATTTAAAAGATGGGTTGATATAGTGCTTAGAGATATGGTTTAGTGATGTGGGTGTGTTTTGGGTTTTTCGGTTGTTTGG
>BJBW01003098.1:0-30461 GCA_004320125.1 Scolopax mira
AGACTTGTTCTCCAGACCCCTCACCAGCTCCCTTGCCCTAAAACAAGGAAAAGACTATATTTCTCTTCCCTTTCTGTTCAGACAGATTTATTCTAAAAGGCACCTACAGTTTGGTATCCCCAGCACCTATACGTGAACCAAGAACTACCTTTCTCCACTGATACTCATTCTCTTCAGGCCTAAAATGACTATTTATTCTTCCTGCTTTAAAAAAGAAAAAAAAGTTTCAATAATTAGTTTTACACTGCAATTTTAAATGAACTACTGCCAGACGCACGCTGCTATGCGCCACAGCAAACTCACATGGATAACCAATTGAAAGAAAAAAAGCCTAAGAGAGACAACCATTTGTCACTGGAGATTTGAAAAAATAAAATAATAAGAAACCTCACATATACAGAAAAAAATAACTAAAAAAACCAACCCCCACAAACAAACTACCGCCAGGCTTCCAGAAGCAAGCCTCAGATCACGGCTGTAATGCATAACAAAAGATGAGATTCAGAGACAATAGTTTTATTGCACATTATAAAACGTCTGCATGTTTTATAGACCATATGTTACTTGACTCACTCCTTCCCATAGACAACAGCCTTCTTCCTTCTTCTGCTTCATCGTCACACTCTTCGCCCTGCAGATACCAACTACCCTGATACAGACCTAAACAAGTTCAAAGCATCTCTTCCAACTTAAATTTACCTTTGAAGTCTGCTGCCTGTACTTCATGACAGAAAACGAATGGGGTTTTTTTTTGCAACTGAAACTGTTTACTTTCTCCAGCTACACCAATTAGACTAATGAGAGTTATTACCCCCATGAACAAACTTTTTTTAATGCAGTCATTTAGCGTTTTGAGCTTAGGCTTTTAGAATAGCATCAGGAACCTGTATTTGCAATAAAACCACAGGAGATGGTTTCAGTGAACCCCAGAAAGGCTTTCTGGAACTTCTCAGTTCACATATTATCAACATATAGTATTAGGTATGTAAATATATCTCATTACCCAAGTACAAACAAATTCTGTGACTTGTCCATGGACTTGTGTTCGCAGCAGGGGACCAGTTGGCCCCAAAAGGGCCGATTTGCACAACATGCCAATGCTCCTCTCCACAAAACTACTGATGCAAAGCTGTTCATGATATAAATTTATACAAGCTAGGGCCAGGGCACAGACTATAGATGAGGTAAAGATGTGGTGCCCAGGGACAGGACAAGAGGGAACAAACTCGAACATAAGAAGTTCCATCTAAACATGAGGAGGAACTTCTTCACTTAGAGGGTGGCAGAGCCCTGGCAGAGGCTGCCCAGAGAGGTGGTGGAGTCTCCTTCTCTGGAGACATTCCAAACCCACCTGGACATGTTCCTGTGGGACCTGCTGTGGGTGGCCCTGCTCTGGCAGGGGGTTGGACTAGATAATCTCCAGAGGACCCTTCCAACCCCATAGCGTTCTGTGATTCTTTGCCATTGGCTTCCATGAGGGAAGGATTTCACCACTTAACTCCTGAACTGAAGGCAAGTGCTGACAGCCCTAAGAGCAGGTTACAGACACAGCAAGGAATGCAGGAATCAAGAGAGACAAGAGGAGAGCAACTAACTCCTGAAATGTTCAAAGTCTTTATTTCTTTAAGGTATCGCATAGATTCTGAAGATGACTAAGAATTTTATTCATGAAAAATCAACTCCAAATAACTCAAAGAACATTCAGCGTGGGAGGTTCTTTTGCAAAAATTAAATAGCAATTGTGATGAAATAGTATCTTCTGCCGAGTTACCGGAGAATTTACATTTTGCTCACGCTCTTACCTAACTGTTTATAGCCAGGAACCATACACAAGGGAAACTAGCCAGCTTGTTACCTCTAAATGCAAAGTTATTTGGAAAAAAGGGAGGGGGGGTGGGGGGGAAGAACAGGAAGAAAAAAGAAGGTTAATTTAAAAAACAATCTTAGGGCAAAATTCTTATTTCAAAGCAATCTAATAGATCTAACCTCCAGTTCACATCTGCTGTAGATCTGCAGAGCCAGTTTTAGCAATATTTCAAAAAATTGCTGGCTAAGTACAGAGTGAGTTGGATCTACTTGTATTCAAACTCATTATCACTGACCTACCAGTACCCACAGCTGATGCCTCATGATTTAAAACTTTGTGTCTCAAAAGTGCTGCCAGAAGGTGACAAGAAAGGTCATTAGGACAAATCAGTATCTGCTAAGTATGCTTTTTAGAATTCTTTCCTTCTCCCTAACCTGTGCTATATTCATAAAAACTTAAATTTTATCAAGTAAAACTACAAGATCCTTCTTTTCAGGCACACCATCTAGATGTTTCATGAACATCAGCAGGTCACAACAGTTACAACTCTTCCAATACTGTCATTAGAATATGCCTATTTTTAAGGATCTTAGTTTCCAAAGTTTTTGGTAACTTCTAGAAAAGAAACAAAAGTTAAAAGAAAACTTATGACATACACATAGTTAAAATAACTGGTTTTTAAGGGGCTTAACATTCAACCTCAGCCTGAGAGAACATTCTTATCCATTGTCACGCTGCTGTAAAGCCAAAAGGAAAAAGAAACCACAGCTATATCCTGGTTTCTCTTTAAAAATGTATAAAATCAATTCTCTTATTTAAAAGGAGATTTTGATTAGCATTAAAACAATCCATTTGTTCAGCTGAAGAGATCAAATGCTGTCTAACTCCATCAGTTTAGGACAATGTGCTATTATGCTTCAAAGTCACATGTAGCACGTATCAAATGAAACGTCAGAGAAGCCAGGCATTTAAATGCATATTTGACATACTTTTTGCGACGCAGTATATTTCTCTTCTCAATGGGGCTGTGGGTGGAAGATGAAAACGGTTGGTTTCTTACGGATTGGAGGGTGAAGACATCACTTGGCAATTCCAATCGTCAGATGTTTCGGCTGCCCACTGCCAGATGCTGCCCCATGCTGGGAAAATACATGCACCATCCTCTATGTTCAGAGGGAACACTCACAACCTGTGTCTCTTCACACGCTGGGGTTACACGACCACAAGGCCAACGCCAGGAATTTGTCACAAAGCTTTCAAGTCATTCCTTCTTACTTGCCCCTAACAATATTTACTCAACTACTCCCGGCCTTGAAGGATGAAGAAAAAGCAGCGTCTTTCAAAATGTCCAAATTGGTGTTGCTGTTTTGCAAAGCAACTTCTCTGAAGTTAAGTGCTGGTCTGGCAAAGCAGGATTTCTCTAGCATTTTGACACCACTTCTTTAAGGGATAAAAATACCCATGTTTACCACCTGTTGATTAATGCTTGTACACATCCCTCATCTAAGAGCCTGCGGAAGACAGCACATTTTCTCTTACACAAACATACAGAGCCAGGTGCAGCAAAAGCAGATGTAGATGCCTGAACTCTACGATACATTAAAACCACAGCTTGTTTGTGTCTGTTGTAATTTTACAGAAAAATAACTACACTCATGGGTAAAGTTCCTGTAAATCACTCATTTCCCCAACTCCACCCTCACCTTTACACTAATGAACAAAAGCCAAACTTCAGATCTCCATCTGGATGCTCATCAAATAGCACCGCACAGATGCTACTTAGCATTTCTCATATGGAGGTCTTAGTCCCTCTGAAGATAGCAAACATTTTTATTGACAATTTGCAAATGAGAGATGTGAGAACCAGAAGATGAAGTCGAGTAGCACCAGTAAGTGGAGAGACAGAACTGGTTAACCTGACAACGTTACCACACAAGAAATAGCAACTATGGATTGACACTGAACTGGCTAATCTTTACTGCTTGTTTGAACATGTCCCCAAGAAAATAATGAAAGTAAATGCAGATAAACTTTACTAAAAGCAGGTTAATAAGATTACACTAAACTTCTACAGGCATTTGAGTGAACACCTTTAATTTGATTTAAGGTACTTAACCAAGAAAGCAAAGAAACCAAAACCAAAGCCACTTAATTTCTGCTTAGAAGTCCTTGTACAGGAGTACTACGAAATTTAATCCACATCCAAAGCATATCTTAATGCAGGTTAATTTTTCCAAATGTTCCTATGTAGACAAACCCTCCATATTTGCTAAAATGCAGTCAGCTTTCTTAAAGATAATAAATTACCTTATACTTAGCATAATAGACTGAAATTACTGATGAGATACTGGTGACCTATAAATTCATTTTATGACACACCAATATCCTACTTACATACCCTTAAGTAACAGAATCCAGACATCCTTAGTCTCAGATTCATTGTATCCCATCTGCTGGAAATTAAATCTTTATTTTTGAGCATGTAGCAAAAATGAGTTTAAAATCCAGTCTCGACTAGGTATCTCTGTTTTATTGTCCCTTAAGTCCAAAAAGAAGATTCTATGTAAGACACCTGACCTTTTATCTACCATTGCCAAACCTTTTATCTACCATTGTCAAGATCGGTGGTTGCCTACAGATGGGCTGATACAGCTTGTTTCATTTCATGAAAGTTAACTTCCGTCAAACGAAATGCACATCCTTCACAATTGGAGTTTTCCAGACTTTGAGACCTTGGCAAGGAGGTTTTTGGAGGCCATGAGAAGCAGGCTGGCTGTTCTGTGTAAAACTTGTTATGTGTAAAACTTTTAATCTAGATGACCCAGTTCTCTCTGTACAAGAGGCTGACACCACCTTACAACCTTGTTTCCAAGACAAAGGAGGACTCTGGCTTGCGGTTCTGAACGTTTGTCAGTGCATAACCACAGCTGAAGATGCACCTAAACTCACCTTCCCCTGAGAGTCACTACCTTACAGCTAAGCCAGAGAAACTGTTCTGTAGTTCAGGTCTTGCATGCAACCCACAGGCTACCACCTATGTAACCCACTCACCACCTTCTAGTGAGGTGGTCCTCAGAATAAGCCACCAGCAGCAGCCACAGATGAGATGAGACCTGAAACAAAGCAGAGTTCTACCAGGTTTCATCACTGGTCCCCCAAATAGGGGGAGAGAAAGCCACCCTGCCCTATCCAACAGAGGAGAAAATTCACTTGGGTGAGTGGCCCAGGTTGAAGGCAAGGAGGCTCCACTAGTGAAGTGGAAGGAACTAATATGCAGGAGGTTGGTATTTAAAGTCTTTAGTCCTGCTGTAAAAAACCTACATTCCCAATACGGTCAACTAATGAAAGTAAAAGTAAAATTAAAACAAGTTGTGGAAGCTTGTGCAGAAGACTATAAACTGTGCTTTCACTAAGCTTCTTGCTTAAGTTAGTTAAATTAAGAAGCCACTTATTTTTTTTTTCCATAGTTGATTCAAGGATACAGATGAAACTAGAAATGCATCTCCTCCCACTCCTATCACCAACCCCCACAGAAAAATATTTAAATAGCCAAGATTTGTAATCTAGAACAGAGAGCAATACTCTATGAATTATTTAATTTAAATAAATGTACCTCATTAATTTAAAGGCATTCTAAACCACATTATCACTGCTTTGTTATTTACTTGATATTTCACACTAGATCTCCCAAACATTAGGATACACCTTTTATAGGCAGAAATGTATAATCCTAGATTACAGTATTCAGCCAAATAATGTATTTGAAATTGCAAATTTATTCTGAATGCCATTTTAAATATTCTGTAGCTCTGTGGTTGCTTTTTTGCTACAGCTCCATTATCTCAGTATTCTCTACTGTTCGCAAGCCACAGAATTCCTGAATATTTTAACTGCATGCATGCAAATAATCTTTTTCCTCCTAAATTCTTATGGGGGTCCTTATTACAGAATGAAGTGCCTCACAACTCTTCATGCTTGTGTTCTCACAGTGCCCCTCTCAGACAGCATTAGATACTAAATCAATAAAACACCAGTAGGTAATCACGTAAACCCAAAGCAGAGAATATAAGAGAATCATGATATAAATTTATTCAGCTTTAGGAGCAAGAAATAAAACTCAGGATCTTCTCCTGCGACACACGAGGCTGAACCTCAGCTGGTTTTGTGAGAATAAACTTTGGGTTGGAAAGGTCACCCAAAACGCGCAAGCAATTAACTCTGTGGAGTGCATTCACCCTCTGCAAACACAAACATTCACCCTTTGAGACACAACCAGGAACAAAATCTGAGGTGAAATGAGGATAAGCATATGCGACTTCACTAAATATATGCAAGGTGATAACCCAGAGAAACTGATTCTTTTTTTCCATCATATGCCTGGAATAACTAATTAAACCCCAGTGAAACAGAAATGAGTAACTCACACAGCTAATGGGGATATTCAGATATATAGCACATGCGACCAGGGCTGCTCACTGCACACACCAAAAATTATTTGCAAATACTTCTGTCACATCAAGAGCTACAAGAACAACTTTGGGACCTGACAAATTACAGTCCCACTGCACCAAACAAACCAAAAACTGTACATGATTTGTGTAAAAACAGGCTATTACATGGATATAAGTTATTTGACTTGCTATTTATTAAGTATCTGTAAAGTGCTCGGTGTTATCCAAGTTACAAAGAAAACTGTCTTCTGCTTTAAGAAACTGACAATCTAAATGACAAAAGGGAATAGACAAGGTGCCTTGAGAAGCCAGTGATGAATGAGGAATATTTTGATTGTGTTTTGAATTTGATTGCTTCCTGTCAGCACCTTGGAGCAAGAGTTTTTGCTGCCGTTTTGCCAGCACGTGGGCCAGCGTGGCAGAGCAGAGCACTGGCATTTCATCCACAGCAGTAGACTGAGAGAGCCAAAGGAAAGATGAAACATAATAATAATAAAAAAAAGACAAGTTTGGAATCGCTATTCAAGCGGGGAGGTGAAGAATGATGGCCGTAAGTAATCTGAAAAGAGCTTAAGATGAAGCAAAAAAAACTGCAGGAACCTGATACTTAGAATATGGACTCAAGAGAGAGCCACTGTAAGGAACAGCCTCTGAAGCTGATGCAGCAGCAGAAAAATAGAGCAGCCCTGCTTTACAGAAAGAGCTGTTAGAAAATCCAACACAGCTATTCAGGAGATCTGTCTGATGAAGGAATCCAGCATCAGCTGTGCAGTGTGGTACAAACAGTTAGGGGGAAAAAAAAAATAAAAGATGAGTAACTTTTATGGCCAACCTCCCAGCCTTAGGAGCACATTCACTACTAGAGGTGCAACATGTCACATTTCTTTATAAAGTTTGTGAGTGAACTAGCCAAGGCTTCTTTTGCAGTGTAAAAACAATGCTGTCACAGATGGGCTTCATACAAATGGGCATCTGTTTTATCAGTAAGTGTCTTCTCCCCACCACCACCCCCGTCCAAAATCCTCAACCTGTAACAATTTTCAAACTTTTTTCCTTTCTCATCACTTACAAACATAACAAAGAATAAGACATCGTTTGTTTTCTTTACTTGATAGGAGACTAGTTTTTCTCCAGCTTGGTGGTACTCCAAGTGAAAAGGACAGCAGATACACTCCTGGCAGCTCTACAGGGTGGAGGGTTTTTTTGTTGTTTTTCCATAAAACACTTCACTGTGCCAGCTTTTCTGAGTAACCTCAGAAATAAGATACATTTTCTGACAGATGACAGCAGAGTGTAGTCAATACACAAATTAGACCCACACAGAATGTGATTGATACACAATGTCATTATTCCAAAGAACAAGGTGGTACCTGACTAGCAAAGAGACCAGCCTTATACGTAAGATTTAAAATGAAAATACTTTCACAGACTTTAACAAAGCTCTTTTTCCAGTTCTTCAGTGCTTAACAGTTACTGTGTGGAACTCCTCTAGCAGCAGAAGAATCCCTCTTGCAATGAAGCATGAAGGTACAGCATGAAGATTGTCAAACAGAACCATCTCCTCACAGAAGTATCAGATGGTTTCACCCAAACCATGTGAGAGCTTGAGAAGTTTCAGATAATTAATTGGCTTTTTTTTTTGCATCAAAAAATAAAAAAGAAAAAGAAAGATGCAAGCAAGTGTAAAAATCTATTACTGCAGCAACGGTTTCACTGTAGGAGGTACAAATCACTGCTTCCTCCCAAGCCTGGCTATGGTACAGCAGGGTGGCACCACGCACACACGTGGCACACATCAGAAGGATTTGAGGGGATGAGTACAGCGAGGGGGTTAAGTCAGGCAACAGAAGTGCTCTCCATCAAGGATTGCCCTGCTAAAGGATCTTCATCCCAAGACCTCACACTGGCACACTCAAAGCAAATGCCTGTTGCCAGCCCCATCGGCCAGAACAAACACACACTTGTGATTCTGCAACCGATGTCACATCCAGGGTGAGTGAGTTTCAAGACACCATACACCAGAGAAAAGTTTATCAATAAAACCCTGCGGTTCCTTCCCCTTCTCTCCCCTGCGTCAGCAGCTCCAGCTCTCAGGGATGAAGGGGATTACTGCCAAAAGCCGATGAGATGGGCAGCGTGACGGGGTTAGGAGTAGGAAGTCCAAGAGACAGGGCAGACCTGCCTTAGCCACTGACTCAGCTTCTGACCTACTCCATGAACTTGGCCAAAGTGCTCACTATCATCTTCTGCAATTAGGCCAGTATTTTCAAGGCCTCTCACTAGTTTTGGTGAGAAACAGCCTATTGGTTTGAATGATACCTTGGTGAAAAAAAAAAAGGGGGGGTAGATTTTACTAGGATCTGCCATGCCAAAAATAAACCCATCTTTTCACTTCAATAATGAATACCCACACAGCAAAAACCTGTTAATATACTTTAAAAATACGTACAGCTGGAAGAATGGCACGTTGCTCTCATTCACAAGTTTGCTGCATCCTTACTGACGCCTACAACCTCCCCTTCAAGGTCCATTTACAGAGGCTTCTCTCCCAGGATCCAAGGTTTCCCTTGGTGTCCCGTGTTCCCCCTTTGTGTCCTTTCTTCCCCCTTCTCTCCTGCTTTGTCCCCCTCCTCCAGCAGAGCCCCTCAGTCACACCAGCAAAACTATTTGCGGTGTGGCAAGGGGAACTGAGCCAAGCCTCAAATGAGCAGAAAAATAACCTGAAGAAAAGCAAACAATTTTCTCTTTAATCATGATGGGTTCCCCAACCGAGCTTATTCCCCACCACAGGAGGTGTATCAACACACCTGAGGATGAAGGAGAGCAAACCAAGCTGCAGAGACAAACGTATCCCTTAGCAGGACAGGAATGTTTTCAGAAGATTCATATTGGAGCAGGGGTTCTCGCACTGGGGAACTCTTTAAAACATCATAAAATGGACTTAATACATATTCCTTATGTTGTTCACAGTTTCCTTTGCCAGTTTGGCTAATTATATGATATTTAAGTTTAAACATATGCTGCCTCCCTTGCAGTGAATCCTCTCCTCCTACATGATACTGCAGTGAAGTCATCTTGCTGACTTCAAGCCCAATCCCGCACCCTCTCCAGTAGGTGGGCATTTTTAGTTCATCAGGAAAGCAGTCCAGCCCCCAAAGCTGGACAGGGATTCTTACTGCAATAAGAGCTTTTCCACAAATACCCTGAAATGCACCATCCAGGTGCCAGGTGTTCTTTAACCAGCAGAACTTCCACCATCCTGGGCATACAATGCTTAATAGACATAAAAGAGAGGATGGATCTGCATTGGTGTGAAAGGGGAGTCAGCAGATCAGAGGCTTTTGCCATCCCTCCTTCCACAGCATCACCAATTGACTTGGAGATTTTCCTGTATTTTAATTTTTTTAAAAAAAAAAAAACAAACAAGACACTTAAAAAAGCAGCAAATTCCAAATGGAAGGAAGCGGCAAAAGGCTCATCCAAAAAAGTATCTAGAAGGGGGGAAAAAAAAATAAATTAAGTCTTGCAGCCCTTTATGAACTGTCATACACCACAGACGGGAAAATCAGTTACTGCATTCCACATCACGAGTGCCTTCTGTAAGAGGAGCAGTGAGCACACCACAATAGCTGTGTTTCATTAGCTTAGCACAGCAGAGCATAGGATTTGAATGTGGAAAAGACAGCAGCTGAAAATAATTGCATTAAATTAACATTAACCCACAAGCCCAGAAGAGGCATATAATAGCCAGGACTGCTACATAAGCAGTAACTTGGAATTAACGTCTGCAAGAGATGAATAATCCTGCTCTGACTGGGATTCAAAATCCTAAAGGAAGAAAGTTCCCCCCAAATGGTGTTCCCCGAGGAGGGGAGGAAGGAAAGCATGGCTTAGATAAAGGTACCAATAGGTAGGAACACAAACTGTAAAAATGATGTGTCAGAAAAGACCAGAACTGCAGAGAACAGAGCAAAAAAGGCAGCCAGGACTATAATGGACGAAACCAGAGCACTGCAGTGACAGTTATCATGCATTGGGTGGATGGACTTTACAACAGTCCATGAGCCTTGATGCCACATAGGCTTAGAAAGGAAAACTATCACCAAAAGAGGTCCTTAATAAATCTGTTCAAAAGGAGAGACACACGACAGACTCAAGGAAGACTCTCCTCAAACCAAAGAGGGAATTTACGCTAAGCATGGGGAGAGGAATTAATTATTTAAAAAAAAAAACACAATTAAAAAGAGGGCGAGTTACAGCATCTATTCATTTCATCTATAGACTTACAGTGGTTGGGAGGAATAACTCAACTCTCAAGTTCTTTCTCCCAGTTCCAGCTGGGAAAAACAGCCTAGTCATGCCCTTGGAGAACAGCAGGTCAAAAGGAAGAATGGAGCCATGAACTCAGGTCTGAGGAAAGCCAAAGTAGAAGCTACTCAGACCAGCTCTAAGATGACTTCACCAGACCTGGTTCCTCGTTAGCCACTGTCCATCTTAATTTACCTGGCTCTTCCAATTGGACACAAGTAATAAACTCTATCTAATGAGCAAGCCAGCATTTGGAAACAATTAACATCCTATTTTCCTCAAACATGTTCAGGCAAATTCTCACTTCCCTTCTGCATCCCTGCAGAACTTCAAATATTTATAATGAGACAAAAAATAATCTCTGGGCTTTACAGTTACAGCAAAACTAACCAGCATGGGTTTGTGCTTTAGGATGTTGTAAGCTCCAAAAGACTCCCTATCAAATTCATACAGTTAATTTGTAATCCATCCTTACTGGGCAGTAAAAAGTTTCTTTTCAGTTGAGCTCCCCAGTAAAACAAGATTTTCTAGTTCTTCAGCTGTATTTGTCTACCATCTGCTCAGCACTATCCCATATGGACACACAGCATATTTTTTAATATTTTTGTGAAGTCTCCCTCATTAGCAGTATTATGCCCCCAGTTCTGCTCTTTCATTGTACAATCAGCACAGGACTGCCTAAAAGAGAATAAAATATAGTGCTTCATTGAAGTTTTGAAGTTTTTAGTGTTTAAAGTAAGTGCTCCCTAATATTTTTATATAAATGCTTTGATGGAAATGGTTGAGCAGCTTGAATCTCACTTTATAACTACTCTGGATAGTGAGGCTTTGCGTACAGTAAAATCACACTCCACATGTTTCAGAGTAGAATTTGGGTAAGTTAAGAGATGGCAATCTGTTTTTAGCACAAGTTTTACTTCCAGGCCTTTCACTTTGTTTTTTCCTTAGAAAAGGGAGAGATTCCTTTTCTCAAAGCAAACAGCTTCCATGTGAGCAGCAGGGTGAAGGCAAAGCCATCTGAATCCTTGGTTTCCAGCTGTTTAATAAGGCTCACACCGGAGTCTTTCCCTTACAATTTCTGCTCCATCCCGTTTCCTTCTTTCACAAAACCTGTCTGAACTTTGCATCTTTGGGAATTCTATTGCTCTGCTGACTTGGCCTGAATCAGCTGGCAATTTAAAAGCTACTGTGCAGGGGAAGGGGGAGAAGAGACACTGATCCCACACGCAGAAGCAACAGGATGTGTTGCTGTTTCTAAGGGTACCAAGCTAAAAATTAAAAGGGGTAAGGGGCTGACCCAACTTCTGAAACAGGACCCCCTTCTTGGTCTCCATACCTAATACAACCTTTTGACAGCAGAAATCCATCCTAAAGCTTTGGTTTATGAGTGCTGGAAACATGAAATAATAAACAATTACACCTCAGGTTCCCTTTTATAGGAAATTTCAGAGGATACTTCCATTTCATTGGATGAGATTTCTTCCTAGTCCCAGCGAAACATGGCATTTTTGATCAAACTTATCATTGCCAAAATTTCCAAATCCATACCTGAGGTTTAAAAAAAAAAAACTCCAGCTGTTGCTGTTCATTTTTACATTTCCATCAGTTAGTTGCATAGTCATTCCCACTCCGATTTAATCTTCGCTTTCACGATTGCTTAAGTCGACACAGAAAAATGAGAACAGTAAATCAAAATAAGCACTTGGCAGCAACGTGCTGGTGAGATCACAGCGAGATCCTGGAATAGCACAGGCCCTCTCATATGGAAAGTGCTCGTGGAGTTCCCGTGCAGGCTGAGACAGACATGGAGAGCTGTGGAAACCAGCCATTAACTGGGGAACACCCAAGGAGGTGGCAGAATTGACATCCAAAGTTTCACAGCCAACGGGTCACGTTATGTGATCTAACCCTTTTTCATCTAATCACATGATGGAGCTCAGAGGTAAAAAGTGAGAAGTGGAGGTAGAAAGTCCTCATTGAAAGGTAAGCTTGAATACAGAGGGTTTAATTTCTCTGATTTTCAGTTTGCTGACTTCAAACCTTTTTTTTTTTAATGGGGTAGAAAAAATAAGGTATTGTTTAGGAAAGGTGTACTTGGCCCAAGGAGAATGACAAAAGAATTACCTAAAACGTGTTTGTGATTCATCTTGGTTCAGTAACTTCTCATGAATGCTAATGTGTTTCAGGGAGATAGAAAGGCTTGTGCAGGTGTGAGAGAAATGATTAGTCAGTTATTAGTAAGCTGCTGGCTTCAGCACCAGCCAGGCTGCTCAAGCAGTGCCCTATGGAAAGGGGCTGCCAGCAACTCTCCACAACATTGCTGAGTTTAGAAACTACCATAATAATTAGGACAACAAATTACATCTCCAAAGTTCAACCAAACCAAGTGCAGGGTCCTGCTCCTTGGGATGTGGCAATCCCAGGCACAAATACAGGTTGGGTGGAGAATGGCTGGAGAGCAGCCCTGAGGAGAAGGGCTTGGGAGTGCTTGGGGATGAGAAGCTCACCATGAGCTGGCAATGTGCACTGGCCAACTGTATCCTGGGCTGCATCAAGAGAAGTGTGGCCAGCAGGGCCAGGGAGGTGATTCTGCCCCTCTGCTCTGCACTCGTGAGATCCCACCTGGAGCACTGCATCCAGCCCTGGAGTCCTCAGCACAGGAAGGACATGGACCTGTTGGAATGGGTCCAGCAGAGGGCCACGAGGATGATCAGAGGGATGAAGCACCTCTCCTATAAGGACAGCTTAAGAGAGCTGGGGTTGTTCAGCCTGGAGAAGAAAAGGCTCTGGGGAAACCTTACAGCCCCTTCCAGCACCTGAAGGGGCTACAGGAGAGATGAGGAGGAACTCTTTATTAGGGAGTGGAGCAACAGGACAAGGGGCAACAGTTTTAAGTTAGAAGAGGGGAGTTTTAAATTAGACACTAGAAAGAAATTCTTTGCTGTAAGGGTGGGTGAGGTGAGACCCTGGAAGAGGTTGCCCAGAGAAGCTGTGGNNCTGCCCAGGGCAGGGGGGTTGGAACTCCATGATCTTTAACACCCCTTCCAACTCTAACCGTTCTATGATTTCTTTCTTCTGGTTTTGCCTGCCTCCACAGTGAAGTCTGTAGTTAAAACAAAATGCTACATGCTTAAGTCAGAGTGGCACCTCATTAGATGGAATTTAGAAGTTCCATCTAAACATAGGGAGGAACTTCTTCCCTGTGAGGGTGGCAGAGCCCTGGAAGAGGTGGTGGAGTCTCCTTCTCTGGAGACGTTCAAACCCACCTGGACACGTTCCTGTGGGACCTGCTCTGGGTGGCCCTGCTTTGGCGGGGACTTGGACTAGATGATCTCCAGAGGTCCCTTCCAACTCCATAGCATTCTATGATTCTTTAGGAGCAAGTGTGAGCAAACTGTGTTAATCCCAATGCCCCTAAACTAATCTAAGCAGTAACTCACAGTCTTTCCTCTCCAAAACCTTCTAAATAGGTGGTTATTTCAGAAGGAGTATACCTACATGGATCAGCACAGGGAGGCTGGTTTAAATTTAAACTTCATCTTGCTTTAGTGTAACTACTCCCCTCCACCAGTAGCTTTACCACGAGCAATAAAACTTTATTCTCTTTTAACACCCTGGAGACCCACTTGTTTCCACAGGCCTTGCACAACATTTTGAGAAAAATTTTCAAATGTGTTGCTTATCACCATGATCCCCAGCATCCTTTTCTCCCACAGAAGTCAGAACAGCACAAAGGACTGATCAATTTCATGCAGTTTCAGCTTTCAAGACAATACTCTAGGATTTCTTAATTGCCAATGAGGTTCAGTCCTTAAAAGGGGACCCTCTAATGGCTACTTAGGAAACAAAACCCAACATTCTCCAAGAGCAACCACACAATCTGAGCCATCGTGCCCCAACAGCGTGCTTCCAGCCGGAGGAGCAGCCTGGCTTTGGCTGCCTGCCTCACTGCACACCCGAGACCCCCAACTGCTGCTGCCCGAGCCTCATCCTCACTACCCAGACAGACACCACCATTTTTTGGCATAGTACAATTCTGAAACAAAGAGCAAATAACCTGCTGGTGGCTTAATTTATTGGCTATACAAAAATTCTTAGGGTCTCAGTAAAAGGAGATGAAAACCATTAATCCAGCAGAATTCATACTCTCTTGATAAAGAACTCTAGCCATATGCTTGTGCCCTTTATCCAACCACAGTTCTCATTAAATTTGTAGGAACTCAGTTTCTATCTACAGTTTAGTGGCTAATCTCTTAACATTCACAACCATTAAAAAAAAATAAGCAAAGACCATACTCTCTACTGTGCTGTCACACTGTGTGTTTGCACACATGTGCATGGACATAAAAGCCAAATGTTTTTATTTTTAAAAAATGCCTCCTGAATGCAAATCCCAATCTCTTGTCTCCTAAATAGTAAAAACCTTCCTATGAAGACTTTCTAAGTTGTTTAGAAAGTACCTATTGTCAGCAGCATAGCTGCGTAAGATGAGTGCTTCCCACTCAGGTCATTTGACCCATGCAATTATTTTCTCCCTCATTATTCATGCCAGTACAGCAAAAAAGAATATGACCCATATCTGTCTTGGTTTGTGCAGAATCAACAGGATTAGTTCCAAAAACCAAAACTGAAGCACATATTTAATTCTGATTTAATGGGGATAATAATCCTTCCTGTCTTCACCCACACCCATCCACCTTAAAAGACCCAGAATAATCTAGGATTGGCCTTAAGAGCTCAAGAGGTTCCTTACTCCCACTGCAGCCTTATGGTAGGCAACCCATAATACTGTCTAGTGAGGACTCAAACAGGTTCTGCAACAGCAGACAGAAAGGATGGGGAGGAAAAAAGAAGAAGAAAGCCCAGAGTGCTGGTTCTCAGCAAGCAGCCCATTTGTACAGCTACCAACCCAGAGGACAACCCAAGTTGGACAAGGCTTTATCATTCACCCAAAGGTTGTTTATGAACGTGGTCTGGCCCTGCCCTGCCACCAACTAGAGATTTCTGCACCTAAGGGACAATATATTATATAAATTAAGCATCCATTAAAGCTGTGAAGTGGGGTGTTACTGAGGAACACTTATCCAATGAACGTACCGTTAGATATCACTCTTCAGGCTCAGTTACAGAAGCAATATTCAAACCCAGTTTCCATACCTTTGTCAGACTAAGCTTGTGTGGCTGAGTCAGGAGGAAAACCCCAAAATACATAATTATGTAGCACACAGATTTAAATTACTAAACTAAAACACTAGGGATCACAAATTCCCTGTTCCAGGCTTATCTTGCAAAGGAAAAAAAAAAAAAAAGATTATGCCTTAAATAAACGTGGCAATACCCTCCCCCTTTTTGGCCCCTCTAACTCAAAAGTTTCAAGGAACATGAACAGGTTTTTTTAGCTTTTTTTTTTAAGCCATTTCTTTGCAATGCCAAGTTCTGCCTTTTGCTACCAGCCTTGGTATTCCCTCCCCCAACCCAAACTATACTCCATTCTTTCAAAAGCTGCATTTTCTGTTGAAAGTGCCAGAGGACAGGAAGGCTCCTGGCAGCAGAGCTCCAACAAAGAGCCTGGAACTGAACAATCTTTATTTTTTTGTGAGAGGAGATAAGGAAGTCCAAGACATGGTTTTTAAAAGAAAACAAAAAAAATGCCTCTGGCATTGGCAGTTTTTAAATAAAAACACACAGATTTTCCCTTCTGAAGGGTCAGGTAACGTACAATGGCTTTCAGCAGCAGTGAGCACCTGCTGCTCCAACCTACCCAAAAATGCTTGGCAGAAAAGAAGGAAAAGACATTACATTGTGGGTCTCATTTACCCACACACATAGATAACACTCCACTCATTCCACCCTGTTTCTGCAGAAGCAAACGCCGAGGCCAAATGCTATAAGTTTCTGCTGGTTTTTCCCCACGCAATCGTGCTCTTCCTTTGAGAAGTCTCCAAGGCAAGGCACTGACAACTGCAGAAAGACGTTGGTTTTGTGTTGGAAATAGTTTAAAAGAACCACTGTAGAAAGACACATTATTTTTACGCAAATGTTTCTTCAACCCAGCCTTATTGTGTACAAACATAAGGATGGGGAAACTGCTGCTCCCAAGACATTGATTTTGTCTTAATAGACAAAGATCCTTCTCTTCCTAAATCCAAATATTCTGCTATACAGAATCACAGAATGATATGGGGTTGGAAGGGACCTCTGGAGATCATCTAGTCCAGCCCAGGAGGTTGTACAGGAATGAGCCCAGGCAGGGTTTGAATGCCTCCAGAGAAGGAGACTCCACCACCTCTCTGGGCAGCCTCTGCCAGGGCTCTGCCACCATCACAGGAAAGAAGTTCCTCATCATATATAGTGGAGCTTCCTGCGTTCAAGTTAGTGATGCTGTTCCCTCTTGTCCTGTCCCTGGGCACCACTGAGGAAAGACTGGCCCCATCCTCCTGACACCCACCCTTGAAGTATTTATAGGTGTTGATCAGATCCCCCTCAGCCTTCTCTTCTCCAGACTAAAAAGACCCAAGTCCCTCAGCCTCTCCTCCTAAGAGAGATACTCCAGGCTCCTCATCTTTGTGGCTCTCTGCTGGTCCCTCTCCAGCAGTTCTCTGTCCTTTTGAACTGGGGAGCCCAGAACTGGACACAGTGCTCCAGACAGGTTCCTTTTCACACCTGCCATTCTCCAAACGCTGGAGCAGACTCCTGTGAGCCACAAAACCTTCACAAGCTCTCTTCTCGGGTTATTAAAGAATTAGAGTAGCATACCAGTATGAAAGAAGCAGACAACTTACAGAATCAGAGAACTGTCTAGGTTGGAAGGGACCTTAAGATCATGTAGCCCAACCATCAATCCTTTATGGTATCCAAATTTTTCTGCAAATATCAAAAGCCTTTGCAATTATAATACGTAGCATCCTCAGTGTTCACTGACTACCTGAATTCCTCAGTGGGACAATAGTAACCGATGATTGGTGTCAGACCTTAGAAAGAAGAAAGTAACTGAATATTTTAACAGTATGCATCAATTTCTCATACAATTTGAGGAAGGCGCCTTCCTTCCTCCCTTGGAATTCATTTTTTCATTCAACACTGCTAAGTGTTGAGCTGTGAACTGACGGGCTGATTGTCTGCACCAAGAGGTTACACACTGGTCACAACTGAACAGTCAACATTTACAGCACTGCATATCCCAGCAGATAATTCTCTTTCTTCCTCTTCTAAAGGCCAAACTCTCTGGGCTGAATGGTGTTATTTTAGTGGGAGTTATACCAGTAGTTGAGGATTCTTTAGCTAACACTCTTATTGGAAATATTATAGAAAACTATTACCACGTTTCATTGTATGATAACAAGATAATCACCTGGAAAACTAAGCAATTAAGCAAGCAAAAAAATTACAGTTCAAGTTCTCTTTTTTTAAAATAAATACACACACAGAACTGAAAAAACCCTAAGGTTTAAAGTACAGACATCCAGACTTAAATCAGCAAGAATAGAAAATAGAAAAATATGGAGAATATTTAACTAAATCATAATGCTACTTCATGATACACAGCAACTACTGGCCAAGAGACAAAGCTATTTCCTATAGAATGGCTGGAACAATCAACTCTCAGTTAGGAAAGACAGAGCTGATACTCCTTCACTTCATGAAATCTAGATATTTCCAGAGAGGTCTAACAAGTACACTCCTTTATGAGGTTCAGTAACACTTTAAAGCCACCTTTGTTTGCATTTGTTGACAAAGTGCCTTCTAAAAAAGCCCCACTTTGCTTTGCGTTCAAGGGGCCAGGGTTAAAGACATGAAAAAGAAAACTTCCCTCCCTGGTAAACCCCTCAGATGATTACCCTTTACTCATCAGTCAGAGATGAGTGGTTAATGAGAAACCCAAGGGCAATCAAAAGAGACCTCCAGGCCTTGGGACAACTGGTCAAGGGGTCAGGAGCACAGGTCAGTTCTCCTCCATCATCCCAATCACAGGGAAGGACAAGAAAAGTAACAAGAGCCAGTAGATCAATGCCAGACTCCAAGCCTGGGTCAGAGGCAGAACTTTAGGTTTTTCAAGCACAGAAAGGTCTACATGATACCAGGCCTACTGGAAGCAGATGGGGTATGCACCCATCTCAAAAGGTTAAGAGGGTCTTCGCGCAGGAGATGGCAGAGCTCATCAAATGGTCTTTAAGTTTGAAGGGGAAAGGGGGAGGAAATCCATCAGCAGAGACACAAGGGTCATAGTTAGGAACTATGGCTGAGCCTGGGAATGGTCAGGTAGAAGTCAGGCCTTCCTACACCAAAAAGGTGGTGGGACTAGTAGTCAGCTGAAGTGCTTTTACACTAACATACACAGCATGGACAACAAACAGGAGGAGCTGGAAGCCACTGTGCAGCAGGAAAGCTATGATGTTCTTGCACATGGAGTGCTGAATTAGATGTCTACCAAGTGTTCAGAAGGGACAGGTAAGGAAAGAGAGGACGTGGGGGTGGCCCTGTATGTTAGGGAGAGTTACGAATGTCAAAAGCTAATTGAGGGTAATAGTAGGGTTGAGTGCTGGATTGTTCAGCCTGGAGAAAAGGAGGCTGAGGGAAGACCTCACTCTCTCCAACTCCCTGAAAGGAGGGTGCAGCCAGGGGGTAGAGTGGGTCTGTCTCTTCTCCCAAGTCCCAGGCAATGGGACATGAGAAAACAGCCTCAAGTTGAGGCCCCATCCCTGGAGGAACTTACAAGCCGGGTTGACCTAGCGCTTAGAGACCTGGTTTAGTGATGGATTTTATCAGAGTGAGGTTGATGGTTGGACTGGATGATCTTAAAGGTTCCTTCCAACCCAGACAATTCTACAATTCATGAGGCTTTGTGTCAGCACCAGATTAAGAAATGAAAACAAACAGCAGCAGGTATCTCAAACTGAATCCAACCATCAAATCCTTTTTTCCTTTGACTTCAGCACACACTACAGAAGTTCCAAAGTTTCTACCTATTGATATTTCGAATTAATACACATGCTGGAGAGAGCTGCCTTGAGTTCACCCCAGTGTTTGCTGGGAGCTCCTCTACCACCCAAGGAGCATCTCTACCACTATTCAGCAGGTAAAGCAGCTAACTTCTGCCTGTATCTGAAAAGAATTGACTGTAGAACTTCTCTGCCCGTTAGACTGAACCAGCTCACCGAGGCACTACAGTTACAGCAGAAACTTCATCTTTCCATCTGAAAACTAGTAGGAGAAAACACTGCACCACTGCTGGTGCAGAACATCCATAGTCTGGATGGGACCATGGGAAGGGAAGACAATTTTGCAGCTTTTACTCAGAAAATAGCTTGCAAATACATCCCTTTATGTCTGCATTTTGCTGAGTTGCTTGTATTTTTAACATTGAGAAGATGCTTAAAACAACCTCCAAGTTATCTAACTGCTTCAGGTTATCTTTATCAATACTGAACACACCCATGCCTTCTCCCACCTATAAATTCTCCACAGAATGGGTCAAGATCAAGTATCTGTGCTGAATATGGTAGTCTTACCTATTCCTTTTAGTAAATACTGTGGATTAAGAGATCTTGCTGCAGTTCTCACAAGCTAATGGTATTACCTCTGGTAACTCGTTTTCAGTGGTACTACCATTATCAAAACAATAGATACAGATATTTTTTTTAAATTATACTTCTCTCACAAGACTTCTCTTAAAGTAGCAACTCTTGCCTCATAAAGTAGTAACTCATTGCCTCATATGCCATAAGTGATATGAAGTGACAACACACATGGACTACCACACTTAAGCCACACAACTCTCTTCCCCTTTGGGCAATACAGATAATGCTGTTAATTACATGAGTAGCTGTAATTATACACGCATAACTAACAGATGGGTATCTCAGTGTAGGTGAAGCTGCTCAGACAGACTGGGATGAGGGGGCTAAAAGAAAGTTTTATCTGCCCTTCTAAATGAGGTTATGCCTACTACTTCTTACCAGAATTTGCACTCATGGGGCACACCTGAATTCTCCTCTCCTTCCCACAGGAACATTGCTGGTGTTGAAATAATGGAGAGCAGCTGTCCTGAGGATGCACTCACTCATGGCTCCAGTCTTCACCTGCTGCAAAGACTGAAACTACATCTTTCCATGTCAAACTTACCACATCTCTTTCATTAGATTAAAACTGCGTGGCTACATAATGTAAATCCATTACAATTACCCATCTCGGACATGGAACCTGTAGTAGAAGACATTGGGTCTACACAGGTACTGTCTGAACTGAAGCACAGGACACCCGCAGTCCAAAAACTGCACTGACTCAGGCTTATTTCCAAATTGAATTCAAACTACTAGTTTCCTGAATGACTCCAAATTGCCTGGCTGAGGGACTACCTCTCTCTTCAATCCATAATCACAGCTGGAGGCTCTTTGTTACAGAGGAGACAGCTACCCACAGGACATTCTCTAAAGGGGGCCCTCAGCTCTGAATTTCAATAGATCAAGAGAGAAAAGCCTCAAGACAGGAAAGCAAGGCTTATCCCCTTAGTCAGGCTTATGGGGACCAGTGAACACAGCAAGAACAATTAGTTGGAAACAAAGGACCTGCGGGTTGACTTAGGTTCGATTTTCTAGTCTAGTTTGGTGGTTCTCTATTTACAGATTTAGGGGAGGGAGGTCTGACTGCTTTTCCCTTATGCCATCACTCTGCTAATTACAGAAAAGTAGCCCATGGGCCAGTTGCTTTTTCAACCTTCATATATTAATCATACAAAATTCATCCAAAGCTAAAAGCCTCACCATCTCTAAAGCGAGGTGAATGACTTTACAATATTTAAGCAATTTGGAACGTAACAAAAAAAAAATTAAAGAATCTTAAAACCTACTGCTTTAATTTGAATTCACACACCAAATTGTGAATGTTTTGATCTCTCTGGCATATGAGCCAGGAAATCAAATTTAAAATTCCAGTGCAAGTAGCCCAGGACCATGTTTCTTTTAAAATAGAATTCAAATTCCAACTTGGATTTAAAGTTACACAGGTTATTCCCTTCTCCCTCCACACTCGACTCTCCTTTACCATAATGTATTTTCTGACTCATTCGCAGCTGCAGGGAATGAAGTCTTTGAAACTTTTGCCTTCCAGAAAACCATCCCAACACAGCACAAGGCCACCAAGTTCTTGTTATTACACACACACACTCTTCCAACAAGTTCAGTTCCTGAGGTAGTTGAAAGAAAAAAACTGAATTATTTTTGGTAGGTCAAGAAATAAAAGTCTTGGTTGTTGCATATTAGAAAAGTTCATGAAAGGTGCTATACATCCTAAGGCCAACGCAAGAAACACAGACCGAAATCACCTGCATTTTATGTGGAGGCAAGAATAGATGCCGAAGTTTCCATAGGTCAAATGTAAGTGTAACACAGAAAAAAGCCAGGACTGAGAAAGGCTCGGAGCAGCACAGGGCAGAAGAGGTGATTTTCGCTTTTCTAGATTTTATACATTGCTTTCCATAATTTCACTTTTGCAAAAATTTCACATTTGGCTACAAAATATGAAAATTAGTCTTTTCAAAAAAGACTGCATAAGCTGACCCACTTCTAGCATTAGCTGCAATTTAAAAAAAAAATTTTTTGTTTAAGATGTGGGCCGTTTTTCATGGCCTTTTCTTCCTTTTCTAGACCTGGCACTAGCCGTCACATCTTTAATTACTTGCCACAGATATGGTTAAAGTTACATTAACTGGTCCAAAGTGGAAAAGACCTTACATTTTCTTTCAGCTTTGAAGGCTTTTTGGTCAGTTGGATCTTCTGCCTCCCGGTCTCCTTTACAATCTTCTTCCGAGTAGTTCAGCACCACCACCCCAAATGTTCTGTCTTTTACTCTCTAATGGAAGTTCTCCTTTGTTCCAATTTTCTGCCTTTTTTTTTTCCCAGGAAAAGAAGACTAAGCATAACAAGAAACTTGTAAGCACATCTATAGGAGAAGAGATTATAGACCTACATTAACTATAGCTCAGAATTAGACCCCACATCTAGACCCGAATTTTGTGAGTTTGGTAAGCAGAAGAGATGTCAGAGTTATGTGTGAAGAGGGACAATGGGAGATGGGGTGAAAAGGTTGATAGGAGGAATGTACTTGAACCACAGGGGGTAGAGTTTCAACAGATGAGTGCCCTGGTGTCTGAAGGGAGGGGAAAAAATAAAAGAAAACTTGGGAGGAAAGAAGAATTAAAAAAAAAAAATACAAACACCAATACGCCTGCATTTTAAAAGCCTGGTGACCAAAGGGTATATTGGATACCCTTCCCAGAAAGCAAAGACCAGTACTTAGGTTTGGGGAAATTTTTTTCTTGTTGTTTTGGCTCAGTGTTATTGAAATAAGTTTGTCCAAAAGTTCACGCACGGAGCCAATACTTATCAGGTTTCAATTTCCAGCTGAAGCCACGACCGTTGCTATGAAAACTTATGTGCAATTGTATTCCAGAAAGCAAAGCAAAGGAAAGGACTGTGTGTAACAAACACATGCACTGGCATTAAGAGTAAAAATTATTTTATACCAACCTGTGTCATAGACATTTTTCTCTTCTTACTATTCAAGAAGAAATGTGCAAATAGACTTTACTGTCTGGCCAGAGGGGATTCTGTGAATACTGAGAAATTCCCCATCGCCCGACCTCAACAGATTACCATCTCTCTTAAAATATGGAGCATCAGTTTAAAGAGTCACCCTCACTATGGCCACTCCAGTGGATTGCCAGTCTAGCTGGATGAAATCCTGAATCCACATATCCCTTGCACTTCTGCTAGGCCACACAGTATGTGTATATTAGCTGAAGAAAAAAAAAAAAGGCAAGTAATATTTTCACTTTGGCTACAAATTCAAGCACCAGAATTCCTGCATGTACTAAGAATAAACAAATAGTTAACTAAGACAGTTCTGTATCTATGGAAGAAAGTGTTAAAACAACTGCATGTTGTAAAAGTTCACTGAAATATTGGCTTTGCTAAACTCTTTGCATCACTCCAAAACAGAGCAAGAATTGTTTTAACTACTTTTTTTTTTTAAATAAATAAGAGTTAAAGTCGTTCTCCCATCTCCACAACATTTATGCATCAGAAGCAACAGATATGGGCTGCAAGCCAGACTAAACTAGGAGCCCTGAGTCTTCCCATTCTTACTATGAAGCTGACAAGGAGCTAGAAGAACACCACCTCCGAGTAGCACCAGCCACCTAGTCCCAGGAACCATACAGAAAATTTCAAGTGAAGGAAGAAGGCTGACATGCTGACAGCATTATTTGAGCCCATGGTCACACCCTGCATATCCCTCCTTTTGTCTAACTTCAAAAACATCGGATGTATTTGATCGACAGGTTGTATTTCCTTCATACATCAAGGAAAAAAGGTCCACCTGGAGCATTTTGTTCATGTTCACACTGATTTGCAAAGATGATCTGATTTCCCAGAGCACAAGCAAACACCCTCTGCTGTATTAAAGAATGGGAGTTTAACACCATTGCAGCTCCAGAAGCTAAAGCCCTTTTAGAAGCAGTGACCCATTCTCCCTTCTAGCTGAAGCAAGCTCAACAACCAAAAAAAAAAGCTAGATTATCAGATGTGTTCATGCAGCTGATTAAAAAATTACTCAGTCCCTGATGACACAGTATTTGAGACAGTTTTACACTTCCCATGCCCTCCACAAACTAGAGCTGTACAATAAACACTTTGAGGTAGACCTTGAAAGAAGATAGGAGGTGATACACACTTCAGTCCACAGCTTTTCTTGCAAATTGTAAATAAAATTATTTTATTGACTCAGAATCTAAGGGATGCCCAGGAAAGAATTTAAGGACTGGACAAAGTCAGTGAAACCATGAAAGTTGAAATAAATATGCCAAAGACCAAAGAATAAAGTACCAAGGTAGAGGTGGCAAACGTGAAAGAAGAAATTATGAGAAAGAAAAAACAGAAGGAAAGACAAAGCAAAAGAGTCACAAAGAAAACACTCACAGCTATTACTTTGAAATAGATCTGTTTGGGAACAATTTGTTTTCTTATCCTCCTCCATTTTGCAAACACTTTAAATCAACCAAATTCAATCTAAAAGGGGAAATCTTTTCTCTCAGCACTGACTGGTAGCTCCCACTCCCTCCCTTGCTCTAGTGCCAGCTCCTGGGGAGTTCTACAGGGGTATTTGACTGTAAATGGCACACAGCAGAAGCATCAGTAAGTAGACTTGTGTCCTAAAAAGCAGTAATAACAGGTCGCTTATATTTGCATAACATCTCCAGGTAGGATATTCAGCTTTCTAAAGAAGTCCAAAGGCTGCTCACTAAAAAAGTACCAAAATGAGTTAATTTGTACATAAACTAAACAACTTTCTAAGGAGACCTCTACCAGCTGTGGCTTCCAGTCACAGAATCACAGAATGAGAATGCTATGGGCTGGGAAGGGACCTCTGGGGACCATCTCCTCCAACCCCCTGCCAGAGCAGGTCCCACAGGAACGTCTCCAGGGTTTGAATGTCTCCAGAAAAGGAGACTCCACCACCTCTCTGGGCAGCCTCTGCCAGGGCTCTGCCACCCTCAAAGTGAGGAAGTTCCTCCTCATGTAGCTTCCTGTGTTCAAGTTTGTGCCCATTCCCTCTTGTCCTGTCCCTGGGCATCACTGAAAAAGGACTGGCCCCATCCTCCTGCCACCCACCCTTGAAGTATTTATAGGCATTGATTGAGTCTTCTTCACAGGGTGATTTACTGCTGAACAGAAAAATGTCTTCTCCATCACTTCCACTGTCTCACAAGGAACTTCCCCCCCAGCAGCCACTGAGAACAACCCTGCTACAGCCAAATCAAATACTCACAGTGAAACCTGCCATTAAGAGAAACGTAACAACACATTTTCAAGCCTTTGCAAACAAGCACCACATGAATCCCTGTCCCCCTCTCTCTGGAGCCTGTGCTTTACAAACCAACCCTGCTCAGCAGCTTGAGGAATCAGCTTACTGAGGGGTACCATGGAGGTACCACCAGCCACTTAAGTGTCTTATATGAAAGAAAGACAAGAGGAAACACATCAGCTATTCCCCCGTGGCACAGACTTCCCATTAATATTCCTCTTAAACCTTAACAGTGATCAGAAAACAGAGGAAACAGGCAGACAGGTTGTGACATTATCCCTCAGTCTCTCTTCTGTGTCTGGCAACACTGGCAATAACGACAGATCACACCACAAAACCAAATCCTTGCAAAGAGCTGGATGCAGAAATGCTGACTGAGAGACAGCTTCATGATTTTGTGATTATTCTCCCATTCATCTCTGTAACACCATATGCATGCAGTTTAGTTGAAGTGTCACACATATATTATCACCTCTTACCATCCCTACTATCAAATGCCTGCCAGTTGCTTTTAGTTTCTCTTTCTCTCCTTTTCCAGTGTTATATTTGGAAAGAAAAAAAGGGGAAAAAAAAGGCAATTGACTCAACAAGAAGGAAAATTATCCTAAATCCTTTACACAGTTGCTCTGTTAAACTGACACAACTTTAAAAACGTGTACTTGGCACATTCATCTTGCCACAAATACAAGAACCTTTTAAAAAAAAAAAAACAAACCACAACACAAAACTCATTCAAAGCAGAAAAATATTTTTAAAGATACAGTACAGACCTCCCTGAAGGGTGGTTTGACGGCTGTTATAAAGCCATTCCTAGTCACAAGTGTTCAAACCACAAAGCCTTCATAACCATAAACCCTCCTTTTGAAATCTCCTCTTTAACAGGATAATGACTGAACAGGGAGATAAACCCAACCAACTCATTCCCCCTCCAAGTTGTACTTTCAGGCCAGCGCAGAGATACAGCAGAGGAGAAAGTCTACTCAAGCCAGGCATAACTCTGCAGAGAAATAAACCAGAAAAGACAACAGTACTTCTCCTTGCTCCAAGGGTGTATGATAACTTCTGGTCTCCAGGGCTCCCAAAATCTCATTGCCTTCTACAAACTTTTTTTTTTAATACAAGGACATATTGCACATTTGTACCCCAGCACGACAAAGAGAGCTCCTAAACTTTAACAAAAATTATTTACTTCCAGGAAACTGAAAATCAAGCAGAGTCACAACTCAAGAGGAAAACTGTACTTGATGGCCTCATCGAAGTCCTAAACAAATCCTTATCTAAGATCACATGTTGCAGTTGGCAATATAACCAAAAAAAGAAGCCTGTCATTGGAATGGGAGGGCACTGCATGTTAGCATGCAGGTGCACTGGCAGAGACCTGTGAAAAATTTAACTTAACAGTTAAATCTCCAGACATCAGCCTCTCACTCCATCACATACTGAACCCATCCAGAACATCAGAAGAAGAAAGCCACACATCTTATGCATGAGCATGGGAGCTCTGCAGGAGATCATAGTCCAGCACCACTTTGTAGGCTGGACACCATGAGGAAGCATGTCATCTATGAGCCCAAACCTTAAAAAAAAAAATAAAATAAAATCAAAGAGACTTTTACTAGGTAAAAAAACCAACAAAGAGCGGAAGGAAGGGTGGAGCACTGTGTTACTCTTGATCTGCCATTCGCTGCAGAACAGCATTGCTGTCAGGAAGTACAAGGCACACAGCAGTGTTTCTGCAACAGTTACACCTTCACGAAGCATAACGGGGCATTAAAAACAAATAAATAAATAAATAAAAATCACTTCTTAGGACAACATCTGCAATTGGCTGTACCCAAGCAGTGAGGAAACAGGAATACTTGTTTTTCAGAACACACGTTGTTGTTGTATAATGACGACCACTGAACTGCAGATACTTTCAGTGAGCATGTGAGACTGCTACAGAGTAAGTAGGTAGGAATTTTTCTTATCTCCTCACCAAATTCCACCTGAATGGTACACCTATTAAGATTTTCCTGGCACATGGAGAACAGGAGGAAAAATATCAAAACGGTAAGTATAGAGACCAGTTCTCTTTACCCCCTCTCTGCCTTTCTCATGAAAAAGTTAAGCCCTCAGGTGACACCCCCAGCAAAGTTGCAAGCCAACTGCAAAACAGACCAAAAACTTTTGCCTAGCAAGTTTCAAACAGATTACTCAAAGAAATAAAGTCAAGCACCCCCATGTAGCCTCCCCGGCACGAATGAAGTCCAGACTGGCCACGCCACACACTCAGATCCACTGACTGCACAGACTGAACCTTTCAATACAAGCCTTTTCACATCCCATCGATGTTCCAGCCACATTAGCCTTTATTTTCTTTGCACGGTGAGTTTTTAAAAGTTGATGCAGTATTTTTAACAGTTTTATGTCACGTGTGTTAATGGATGTTTTCCTAATAGTACAGAAGAGGGACTTTTACCAGCAAACCATCCGCACTGTTCTTCCTCCTCCTTATCTAGTTACTGGTTATCAGATGAGATCCCTACCATCTACTTACACAGCTCCCAAAAAGAAAAGAGGCGGGGGGGGGGGGGGGGGGGGGGGTGTAGGTCAGGGAAAGAAAACCCTCAAGGAAAACAAACTCGCAGCTCAAACCGTTAGAACTTCATGAAAATTCAGATACATTATTCTTTCCTGTGTAATATTCTGCCCAAGTCACTCAATCAAGCAGGAATGACATGGAAATAATGGGACTAATGAGAACAATGAATGATCCGAGATTATGCAACTGAAGGATGAACCAGCAGGCGTGTGTGATGGGTGGGTGTGTGTGTGCATTTTGGGGGAACAGAGGAAAAAAAGCTAAGGGGAAGAGGAGGAGACCACGTCCCCTATCAGTCACAGATACAGCACCCTGCAGGGTTTTCACTCAATTCCCCCTCTCTTCCCAAAATATAAGTATTTCACCCAGCAGCTGATGGGCAAAAGCAAACGGAGGAAGCCCATTTGCTTAAGAATATACTTCAAAACAGCCCTTACCAAAATTGTGCTGTAACTGCTGTATCATGAAATAAGAGCTCAGAGACAACCATGTTTATATTACAGCAATTAACACACGGTACATTTCCTGCACTGCTGTTATCATTGGCCCCCTCGATATGTTTGTTGCACGTTTGGAGCCTTGGCAGGTTAGGAGGTATGTTTATAAAGTTAACAACAAAAACGCTGCTGATTTTAAGTGTACTCACTGTTATTTTCTCAGGAACTCCTCCATGTAGTTTACACCATTCTCGGGAGAGAACCGGACAGTTGTATTAATCCTGCAAGAAAAAAAAAAAATATAAATATATATACACATACTCAAAATAAACTCTGTAAAGCTTCCAGATGAGAAACTTTTTTAAAAAAACGTTAACTTTTTGGACCCTGAACCCACCCTACTTCACAAGGCTTTGCATAACCACCGGCCACGTCTCAGAGGGGCTGAAAGACCCGAGATTCAGGAGCGGTGGTGTCAGTGGTATGTCCCCAAACTTGGAAAACGGCACACACACCAGGACACACGGACACACACCCCCCCACCCACCATCCCCATCCCACCAGCAGCTCCCCGAGGCCAGGTGGCCCGGGATGGGGGGGTGCTGGCCGCCTGGGTACCATCCCTTGCGGGGACGCACTTGCTTGGAAGTTGAGGTCCCTCCTCGCTGCCGGCACTTGCTCCCAACCTCCCCCCGGCGTTAAACCCGGACGGGGACGGAGTGTGTGTGTGTCCCCCCTACCCCGCCCCGAGAACCGCCCGTCTTTCCCGGCCGCCCCCAAAGCGACGTGCCGGTCCCACCGGGTGAAGCGAGGCTCCGCCGCCTCCCCCCCACCTCCCCGGGGGTAGCGCGGCCCCCGCCCGGCCGCCCCTCACCAGCGGCCTCCCACCAGCAAGAGCCGCCCAGGGCACGGGACGGGACGGAGAGGGCGGGGAGGTGGAAGGAGGCGGTGGCGGAGTTAAGGGCAGCCCGAAAGTGGCGGCGGGCGGCCGTGGAGGCGGCGGCGGCGGGCGGGGAGGGCAGGGCGGCGGGAGAAGCCGCTGTATAAGGCGAGCCGAACCGAACTGAACCGAGCCGGGCCGCCCCCCCCCCCCAACACCGCACCGGCTGCAGCCGCCGGCCGAGGCCCCGCCGCGCTGACAGGCTCGCGCTTCCTCTTCCTCACAATAATGGCAGCCCCCCCCCCGCCCCGGCAGCTCCCCGCTGCGAAGGGACCCGGCACCTCCCCGCCGCCCCCGCTGGCAGGTGCGGGTCTCCCCCCCCCCCCAGCCCCGTCCCGTCCCCGCGTCTCCCCGCACTCCCCCTTCACCGCCCGCCCGCCCGCACCCCCCCTCCCGAGGCTCGCCTACCTCCTGGGAGCGGGCGGAGCCGCTCGGTCGCCCGCTGTAACGGAGAAGCGGGCTCGGCTCCGCGCCGCCGCTGCTGCCTCGCTGCGCTGCCCCCGGCGCTATCCCATCCCGGGGCTGGCAGCGGCACTCGGCGGGTCCCCCGCCGCCGCTCGCACTTCCTCTTCCTTCCTCCTGCTGGCCGGGCCGCGAGGTGCAGCCCCGGGGCGGCCGCCGCTAAAGGGGGGTCCGGCGGCCGGGCAGCACCTGTGGGGCCGGGAGGGGCGAGGACCGGCCTCCCTCCACCTGCGCCTCCGCCCCCGCACCTGGGATCGCTCCCACCTGCGGCTTGTGATGGACCGGGTCCTGCCCGTGGGTCACAGCTGCGCTCCAGGCTGGGGGCAGAGGGGCTGGAGCTGGGGGCAGAAAAGGAGCTGGGGGTGTTGGTCAGCTGTGGGCTGGAGATGAGCCAAAAGTGTGCCCAGGTGGCCAAGAAGGCCACCAGCATCCTGGCCTGTGTCAGGAACAGCGTGGCCAGCAGGACTCGGGCAGTGATGGTGCCTCTGTCCTGGGTACTGGGGAGGCCCCACCTCGAGGGCTGTGTCCAGTTTGGGGCCCCTTCACACAAAAAAAGATATTGAGGGGCTGGAGAGGGTCCAGAGAAGGGCAATGGAGCTGGTGAGGGGTCTGG
>BJBW01003098.1:30674-45230 GCA_004320125.1 Scolopax mira
AGGGGTTGAGGCCCCATCCCTGGAGGGATTTCAAAGCCGGGTTGACCGAGTGCTTAGAGCCCTGGGTTAGTGATGGGTTTGGATCAGAGTGAGGTTGATGGTTGGACAAGATGATCTGAAAGCTCCTTTACAACCTTCTCCATTCTATGATTTGGGGCATCCCCTTTGGCCATGGAATAACTATACACCACCCCAGCCAGCGTTTTGAGCATCCTCAGTGCCCATGAGATGAGTGTCTGTATCATGGTTTTCACTCGCTGGGCGTCGTTGGCCTTTGTCACTTCCAGCTGTTTCCTCAGCTCACCATCAGCATCAGCTCTTGGGATGCAGTGGAAGCTGGAACGCTCAAATATTTCGAAGTCGAATAGTTATTAGCAGCCAGTTAGGTTCAATACCAGCCAAACTACTTAAAAAGGCTCTCTGAATAATTTGAACCCATTGATTCAGCACCACTTAAAAAATAACCCACAAAAAAACCCCAACACCCAACTCTGTAGCAGGAATAACTTTGGAGGAGCAAAGCAGCAATTACAGACACAAGATAATATGGTGGGGAAGTGTTAATATGAAGTTTGAGTCCATGAAGCATCATGCAGTTGTACTTGGATTTTAAATATTATCTTTCTTTCAGAATTTTTGCCCCGGAAATACCTTTCATTGGAAGGTATTTTCATTTTTATATTAATGAGCATTGAAAGAAGGTGCAGGGAACCCCCAGGTGGTCTCAGCTTTTTGTTGTCGGTCTCCCTATAAGAAAAGCAGTCAGTAAGTTGGTTTTTGCTCTTTTTTTTTTCCACAGCTACTGTACAGACCACACACGATATGTGACACTACAAGCCTTCAGATCGTATCTTCTCAAACTACAGAGAGTGAGGTCGCTCTTTCTTTTTCGTGTTTTTTTAAAGTCCTGAACATGTCCCTTTGACTCTGATAAGAGCTGATAGCGCAGCTGTGAAGCCCTGCTGTGCTACAGCAACTTTTATCAGCTGCTAAAACAAAATTTACTCTTTGTGAAGAGTATCTTAATGATATGTGAAGACCAACACTTGCAAAAGTACTGCCCCCGAACTCAAAAATAATTATATGTGAGAGTACCTTTATGCAGGTTAGAAATCCTCAGTGGTTTCCTATAAAACCACTCTCCTGCAATGCCCAGGTCCTTAGACCACAGTGATGCTGTGGTGCATCAGCTGTTTATGAGGCTCCTTGCCCTGAAAGTACGGTAGCTGCTTGCTGGGATTTTATACCCGACGGAATTTCTGAGGACTTTCCACAAGAGGAAGCAGGACTTGCTTCTTTCTCCCCTTGGGCTGTAACGCCCCGTGTCAGGGCTAGGCTAGATCTGAGCAAATACTCTGGCAATAAATGGCATGACTCACCCCAGTCACACATTTCTGTATTTATAGCACTAAAGCACAGACTCTTCCAAGGGACAGGGGGTGAAAGTGCACCCCAAAAACTCCTTTTTTTCACACATGCAGAAATTATTCCCTGCCAGCTCACCTCTGGCACTTTGCAGGTTGGCGTGTGGCATAGGTGACATAGGTGGCATAGGTGACAACAATGAGAACTGAGAAACATCAGGGTTCTGCGTTCCAAAGCATTCATGCCAGGAATTCCCTGTGATCAAGGAACATTTCTTTAAAACCATTGAGTTTTAGGATGCCAAAATCCGCAGAGAAGCTGGACTCTGCACTTTGAACTGAAACACGTTGGTTCCTGGCTTTAGTAGAGATTTCAAAGCACCTTTTAATATAGCTTTATTGAGGTAGAACTCCAAAACTGAAAATGTGAGATGCATATATAATATAATTCCTATTATACACACTGAAAACATTTATCCAACAATCTGAAGAGTTTCCTAAGGCTATGCAGAGTTTATTGCAAGAGAGACAATATCAACCCCGAGTGCAGTTTGCTTTTGAACTCTTTCTGTAATACTGAGATTTATTTTTTTCTGTATGAGTCACCTGGATTTTGGTGCTCCAGATGAAAGCAAGAAGCGTTTACAACTTAGAAAAGGGCATTGCAAACGTAACATAAGATGGGCAAGAAAGTTTTGTTCACCTCCTTTCCTACTATTAGTTATATATATATATATACATACTATTAGTTATATATATATCAGTTTCCCAGTATGCTTACATGGGGGGCTGGCTTCATTTGTGTTCGTGTATGCTTCATCTAAGCATATATACATGGCAGCAGGAAAGATGTTTGGAAGGATATTAAGAAGGAACAATATTTTAAATGCAAAATTCCACTCACCATGTTTTTATTTTTCCTCTCAGGCTCAGCAATGAAACTCACTGAAATTGATTTCAGCTGTACATTCCCACAATAGCTGGATTTTAAGTGGTGCAGGAGAATGTTAATTTAACAATGCTATTGTTGCTCAATTTAGAAGAAAATTACTGAAAAAAAAAAGATTCTACTAGTTTATGGGGACAAATTTAAGCACATCATCCTATCGGAATGTTCAGGAAAGAGACCAAACTAGAAATCTGGAGAGTATATTCCACTGAAGCCTTCTTTTTATCCATATCCATAGTATTGCAACTATTGCACCAATAGTAGGATTATTTTCGTTCTCCAAAAGCCCAGGGAACCTTTACTTGGAATAGATATGTACACAAGTTTTATGGCCAGAACAGTCCCTTTTGTGGTACCAAAGCACGTGTTATCGTTACAACCGATGCTTTTACAACTGACAGTGGAGTCCTTCTGATGTTGTGGGCATAAGATGTTTGCTAAATAATTCTAGAAAACCAGAAGAGGGAGCGCAGGAACAGAAAACATCAAGAATCGAGCATTTTAATTTGTGTGGCTATTTCAGCTACAACCTTAAATATATAGAGATGTATATAAAAGGAATTTCCAAGGAAATTCCAGGCTTGACTCTGCTGACAAGGATGTTTCAGGATAATCCAGTAGGTGCTAATCACCTGTTGAAACCTGGCCTGTAGAAATCTCAACTTGACTGTCACCAACCTGTAGAGAGCATCAAGGCTATTCATCACTTTTGACAGTGAAAACCTTAGATCCTCAGCTGAAAGATCTCCTGACAATTGTTGAAGAATCTGAGTTTTGTCTGTAGTTTATCTGGCCAAAACTTTCCTGGGGCACGGATTATCCAAGATAGCCTTTGTTTCATCCCCACTACCAAAGGCAGCTGGATTTCACTGTACGTATAGGCTTTATGAATGGCCTTTAATAATATCAGTATTTTAATCAGTAATTACCTACAGAATCTGGTTTGTAACCATTAAAACATACCAGGATGTGGGCTGGAGACAAAATACAAGAAGATTATTATTGCATTTGGACTTTTTGGAAGTCACGGATAAATTTCTCTTTATTTGACAATGCTTGCTATATATTGTATTTAAATGAAAGCATTTTGTCTGTGTATATACACACCTGTGTGTGCATGTATAGTCTATTAGAGAGTTTTAAATAGGTCCTGGAAATCTGACCTAAATTGGCAGACAATGAGATCAATAAAAATGGACTGTATCAGAAAATTCAAGCTCATTTTTCTAAGCTTGCAGATCTTTGTACTCCGGTCCCTCAAATACAGTTGTCATTTGCTTTTATAGACTCATGTATATATGCATTTTATATTCACATCTACATATACATCAACATTTGTTGAGAGATGATTAAACAAGGTTAATATTGTGCAAGGCTGATTACGACTCAGTTTTAGTATACCTATTCAGGCTGCAAATCTCCTGCTGTATATACATTTGTATATAATGTATGTGGAGAAGATGATGACCTTTGCAGAACAGCCAGCTTCATGAAGAAATAAATCAATCTCCTGTAAGGAGAGTTTGAATTAACCTACAAACAACCCCATTCTACAAAGTGGTTTAGGTCTGTTTATGGACTGATTTCCATCTTATCTGGACATAGATTTACCATAAAATAAATTATTAAAAGTTAAGTTTATGAAATTATAATACTTAGGATGATCTCACCAGTTATGAAATCCAAGCAGGAAAATGAAAAGGTCAGGAATGGCTCTCGGAGTTTTTGTGCCATCGACCTATTGTGTTGCTACAAAGAAAAACACGCTTCTACAAACTGTTTTTACTGCCATTACTTGTTCTTTTACATTTTAGCTTGCTTATGAAAGACCTCTTCAGGGGTTCACGAACAATAAGGTCTAGAAGTGATTGCATCACAGCCGCCTGCTGTTTGAGGGAAAAAAAACTTGGAAAGCACTAGAAAAGTCAAAAAACCCCCACAAAAAACTAAACAAAACCCAAACTTTTTAATGTTGAAGTTCAGCAAGCTCAACTTGAGAGGATCTTCTCTCCTCTTGTGGTGAAAACAATTAATCACTGGAGCTGCCCAACAGTGGTTGTAATTTGGTCACGACCAGAAAAGATTAAATCAGGTGTTTTGCTGAGACATTGGTGCAAGCTAAGTCTCACTTCTATAACTTCAAGGAAGAATTCAAGGGAATCCTACGATCTTGCAATATTTAGTGAACGCCCTTCGTGTAAGCCCTAGTAAGTCTCACTGATTTTGATAAGTTCTGCACATCTGTTTAAATAACAAGAAACTTGAACAGTTCTCACCATGTTCCCCCTTGAATCCATGGTAGAAATTTTTAGAATTTACCAGAGAGGAAAGCTTACCACAGAATTGCCCCCAGTAGTAAGAATGGGTTTCAGCATCCATTCCCAGGGCTTAATTCACCCCTTATGGAAATGTGCAAAACCAGCTCTTTTGGTAGAAACGGCACTTTTGGGGCTTGACCTAGGGAATGGGAAATTGGTTATCAATCATCTTACGGCACAAACCATGATGTCCAAGTGTGAACTTCATGGGCACGTGGACTTCTTGACAAGAGGAGATGGCCAGCATTGACATGAAAGAGGGCAGGATCCCAGCCCCGGACAGCTGTGTGACTGCTGGTGGGGTGGGCCCCCCTCACTCTGCGTAACGCCTGTGGTCTATCAACCATCACAGTGAAGAGAGTTCAGCAGAGATGACAAGAGAACTTGATTTCTTGAGGTAATGGGTAACGTCAGAGGTAATGGGCACAAACGTGGACATAAGAAGTTCCACCTAAACATGAGGAGGAACTTCTTCACTTGGAGGGTGGCAGAGCCCTGGCAGAGGCTGCCCAGAGAGGTGGTGGAGTCTCCTTCTCTGGAGACATTCAAACCCACCTGGACATGTTCCTGTGGGACCTGCTCTGGGTGGCCCTGCTTGGGCAGGGGGTTGGATTAGATGATCTCCAGAGGTCCCTTCCAACCACATAGCGTTCTGTGATTCACATTGAGGTCCAAGTTCACATGCCTGGCTGAAAGAAGAGACACTAAAAGAAGTCCTTGGAGAAGACACTAGAGGAGTTTTAATCACCTTTCCCAGCCATAACAGAGTTGTTTGCTTCATGGTATGTTTTCTTCTCCACCACACAGTGATGTTCCCTATATCTGCCATTGGAATAACATTTTATGGTAAATCCTCCTGCTTGTTTCAGCTGCGTTGAAGGATCAATATCCTTTCTACTCATTTTAGCCTTTGTTTTGTTTCCCTTCTGAAAGAGTAGAGCCAGGCAGTCAGGGAACTGTGACTCCTGAGTTTTGACTCAACTGTGAGCTCTTAATCCACCATACAGCTGTGGGTGAACTGTATCAATTTGGGAATTCATTTCCTCTTTCTTTCCTTTTTTTTTTTTTTTTGTTCTGTTGTTGGGTTTTTTTTGGTCATTTGTTTGGGTTTTTTAACTTGTTTGTTTGTTTGTTTTGTAACCTTGTCAGTTTAAGCTGTAAATTCTCCAGGAGGGATTTTTTGCCTCTCTATATTTGTAAATGACTAATATATTTCAGCTCCAATTTCATTTGGGGTCTCTTGATAACAACTGCAGCACAGTTATTATTAATAATGCTCGCGTTGTGAAGAAGCTCGCTGCATTTTGATTGAAGTTTCTACTTCTTTACCCAGACTGCTATCCTCTTTGATTTGTAGGTAATAACATTACTGGGCAGTGCAGAAACCATACAAAACCTAAACAAGAAAATCTCCAAAACTTAGGGGCTGCTCACTCCTTCAACGGACTTCAACCCTCCTTTAACTTCCACCCATTCTCTAGTCACCTCGTGCTCTGTACAGATTAATATTTGATAAAAGCAGTCTATTTTATCAGTTTAGCAGCTGTGTTGCTTGTGCAGTGGAGGTTTGAAGCCATGTCACACGCTTCTACATATCTTTAATATTAAAGACCATTTCCATCCTTTCTGGCCAGCAGCGGTGCTATTTATATTGCAGTAGGCTGCAGAGACTTCAGCTAGGAAGAAAGCTAAACACTGCCCAAATGCCATCCTTTCTCCAAAAACTCGGATTTTAACATGTAGGGAAAACAAGCAGCTACAGAGGAAGTCATGGAAGTAGTGCAAAGTCTGCCTCCAGCACCAGCACAGAACGATTCTGCCCCTCTACTCTGTGCTCGTGAGACCACACCTGGAGTCCTGTGTCCAGCTTTGGAGTCCTCAACACAGGAAGGACATGGACCTGTTGGAACAGGCCCAGATGAGGCCACCCCACCTGGACAAGTTCCTGTGGGACCTGCTCTGGGTGGCCCTGCTTTGGCAGGGGGTCGGACTAGATGATCTCCAGAGGTCCCTTCCAACCCCATGTGATTCTGTGACCATGAAGCAGACCTTGCTCTGCAGCTTGGCGTTTGAAGACAAACTGCAAACCAGTTCACAATATTATTGTGTTATTCACAATACCTCGTGAGCTGCCGTAGCTCAGCAGCAAATTGTCTTTGCTCTTGAGCTCAAAATCTCTGGTGAAGGGGCAAGGCAGATGGGTGGAGGCTGCAGCCCCTGAAATGCCCTAGGCTGATCCTGCAGAGCTTGAATCCAAGATTTTCATTTAGAGAAACCATCTACCATCACCCTGTGAACATCCTCAGTCCAGTTCCCTAAAGTCTGAAGTTAGAAACAGGAGAATGATTTATTTGCTGAAATGTGAAGTTCCATGTCAACAGAAACTTGCTATGTGTTTGTACTAAACTTGATGAATTCTTTAGGTCAAAAAATTATTTCTTTTTTTAGAAAGGGGAAGTTTGTAATTTGGTGTTTCTAAATGATGCCTATTCTTCTAAAAGAACAGAGCAAAGCTCATGACCTTTCCAGACTTAAGTTATTATTCTTCAGACCAATGCAGAAAACGAAAGAAAACATTTGATTCAGCACCAAGTTTAAAAAAAAAAAACAAAAACCCCAAAACAAACAAAAAAAAGTGTGGCAGCAGAAAGTCATTTTGGTTAAAAAGAAAACATTTTTCAGATCACCTCAAAAACATTCAGAGCATAGGAAATATTTTCCAGCTCATCCAACAAATCCATGGTGGACACTATTTGTGTAGCCCTAGTTCACACCCTTTCTAATGGCTTAATACTCAAAGGACTGAGCACCTGCAGCTCCTATTCAAATGGGACATCTAGCATTTATAAGTCAATAGGAGCATCTGGATGGGCACCAGTTGTGGAAAAAAAAAAAATCAAGCTTTTAATTTGTCACAAGTGCATAAATGGGGATAGAAGTGCTCAACTGTACACCCCCCACTTGGAAACATTGACTACTACAAAAGGGCTGCAATTCTTCTGCCTCTCAGGGAGCCTGAATTCCTGCCCCAGGATACAAGATGCCCCTGCTGACTTCCCAATCTAAATTGGGTGAAAAAATGGTCCTCTTATGTCCATAGGACTAATTAGTCAATGCCTGTGAAGCTCTCTGAAGGTGAAAAGTGTATCTGTGCTTTACCGTGACAGATGGCTACGATTTAATTTTAAAGGTTTTTTTGAAAAAAGCTGTTTTGTGGAAGCACTTACTCTCTTCGCTGTCCACCAGTGCAGATG
The DNA here is from genome assembly GCA_004320125.1 of Scolopax mira. Taxonomy (NCBI): domain Eukaryota; kingdom Metazoa; phylum Chordata; class Aves; order Charadriiformes; family Scolopacidae; genus Scolopax; species Scolopax mira. Next base: position 38,560 of record BJBW01003098.1, read on the forward strand.
ATTCGTTTTGAAGTGGTGTGCAGATGGAGGAACAGGATGGCAAAACCTCTGCTCTGGCTTCAAAGAGAATCAACTTTAATATTGATTGACTTTACAAACCAGAGTTCCCCGCTGTCTTGCGGCAGCGTAAAATATTATAAAAAACTGCCAATTCTGCTTTCTCTTCTCCTTCCTCTCTGTGAGGGTATTACAGAATATCTTCCCAAAACTAAATGACGTTGTGAGACCTAGAGAGGACTGAATGGTCTGTGGGTCAGTGACAGCAGCAGACTCTCCATGTTCCCACACCTCTCCTCATGCCCTGTTGCAATTAGCGCCTTGCCCAGATCCTCGACCATATGTTTGCTTTGTCATCCCGTGGAATATTCCACCACGCTCCACAAAGCAAGCTGTCAAAGGCTCTGCTGAAAGGAATAGTGACTAATGATTTATGATAAAATCAACACTTGCCATCCTCTGCTGCAACAAAATCGGTGTGGTTTAAAACCAGCAAGAAGGCAGCTCTCAAGCTTTTCTTAATTGGCTTGTCGGTTTCTGATACATTCCTCAGGAAACATAGTCTCATGTTTATATGCCATGTGTGATTTCTGGAAGAACCTAGAGGGAGAGAAGACAAGAAATTCGGGCAGGATTCGGGCAGTGACTGCTTCGATGCCACTCTCTTTTTTTCTACATTTTACCTCTGGAAATCTCCTCAGATGGAAGAGATGGAAGGAGTGCAGTCAGCCTGTTTAGAGTTTGTTTAGTGCAGCAACATTTGGTGCTGCTGGTTATGGCTTAACTGTCCTGTTGCTGGTTCTCAGTATTTTAAAGATCTGTTTCATCATTGAGATGATTTAAACACTTTTCTGCTTCATATTTTTTCCTTTCCTCCTCTACTGTGGGTTTCTCTCTGGCACTGCCTGACAAGGACAAAGGACAATTTCCAAAAGAGCATTGTGGTCTCCTAATGCACGAAATTAAATCTGCTTTGGGAGATTTCCCTGAAATAGACGAACCTCATTCTTTTGCAGTAGATTGACCCACTGCCTTGACAGTGTAATTCCTGGTCGTTTTCCCTTTTACTCCTGCACCCATCCCTAAATATTGTTCCTCTCTCTATTTTGTTCTCCACTTTTATCTAAACCATTTCTCTTGCTGCTTTACCAGCCACCAGGCCATCTTACTCTCTTCCTTGGTAGCCACATCAAGACTTTGTGCTTTCAGAATGATAGTGAGGGGGCTTAGTTTATCTCAGAAAGGCAGCAGCTCTGTTGCCCCCTTTCTGGCCTCCATGTTTTGTCACCCGTGAAAGTCTTGTTGGACAAGAGCCAGCTAATTTTATTTCTTTGTTTATTTCTTTGGCTCTTCCCTCCCATGACTTGCTGCCATCCCATCCCATCCCATCAGCTGGTGGATTCAGACACTGACCCCAACAAACCAGCAAGATGCCGGCATCACCGCTCAAAATCAAACTGAGCCCCTCTCTCCCCAGTACGTCTTTTTAAGCTCAAACCCACCAAAAAGGACCACAGCTATGCTTCCCAGCACCAGCAGACCATTCTAAAGACCATCCCTGAGTTCAGGGCATTCAAGACATTCCTTTTTTAAGCTCTCACTAAAGCCCATTACAAGCTGTAGTTGGGAAACACACAACTCACTGAAGCACTTTAAAAATATATGCCCAGGGAATGGTTTTCTGGCTCTTCTGGCTTTCTATAATGCTGGTATCAAAATGAAGGGCTCACAAGGTGTGTTAAAAACACAGGTGTCTCAGGAGAGGTGGGAAGAAAGCCTTAATGCTGGTGTGTGCCACGCACGGTGATACACCATGTGCTGCAGATGGCGTGGAGAAGGTGGTCACTGACTCCTGGAAATCCTTGGGGTTTTCTTCCCCCCACCCCCCCAGAGATGGACTAAGCAAACAGTCACTGAACTTTTGGGGTTTTTTTGTGATGTACGATTATTAGCATAGTTCCCGGTTTTTTCACTCATTGCAAGGTGGGCCTTCCTAAATAAAACAAGGGACTCTGAAGGCTCTCTGAGAAACATGAAGGTATTGAAAGATCTATTTTCTCGTCCTCTAAAGAATTTACAAATAAAACCACGGGGATTTACTCTTTTTTTAAATTTTTTTTCAGCCAAATGATGAGACTGGAAATAGGAATGGCTATTGCTTGATGGAAACACTGTGGGGAAGAGGCTTCTGGATAGTTTTGGAGGGTGCAGACAGGCTACTGTTGAAGGAGTACTAAAAATAGATTACAGAAGGGATCTGTTGAGAATGAGGAAAATTAATTATTTGCTGTAATTAGTTGCATCCCAGGGTGAGGGGGCTGGATGCTGGAGTGGTGTGGCTCAGCAGCCACCCATTAAAATCAAGAGGCCTCAATTGGTTTTCTCCAGCTGGGGTTCTGGTCCTTGGCTGCCTGCTGCAGCCATGGGTCTTACCCAGACCTGTCTGATGTGGGATGCTGTACATGCTTGCAAGAGAAGCAGAACACCAGTAGGCTTCCACAGGATCAGAGAAACTGCATTATTCCCGACCAAGCCTAATGACTGAATGATCTCTGGGGTCTTTCCTCAGGACGAAAGAGTCACAGAGCACATTGTTGACCTAAACCATGCAATACGTAATCAAAAGTATCACATTTCTGCAGCAGTTCATTTCTGGAATTTCTGAAAGCAGTGTGTTTTCTCAAACCCTGTTCCCTCACAGTACCTGCACAGTTATATGAGCTCTACAGTTACCAATTTCTCCCTGCAGTTTGTTCTCGAGAGCCTTTTAGTACTTTTTCCCTAGGTGATGAGCAGTTCAGAACTAATCCCTTTTGAGGTGCTGCATGTAGTCATCTCTTTGTGCGAGACAGAAAGGAGACCTTAAATGAAAGAACGCCCTTGAGGAGAGTTCTGGAAAAAGCAGAGGGGGAAAAAAGCCAGGATCTGAAAGTAGAGGACCTAAAAGCCAGAAGGGACTATATAGTTTTAGCAAGGTTAGTGGGGACAAAAGAGCCTATGCAAGCTGGATTTATTCTGTAAAGCAAATCACAAAAAGACCCCACTTGATAAGCACAATGTGATTCATAGAGAAGGATTCACACTGTATGTCTGCTTACCCAGGGACATGAAGTAGCTGCAAAACCTTTTCACCTCACGTTTGAGGCAGCTGTTTCCCTCACTCTCATTGCATTTGGTGTAAATTCAGAGTGATCTCATAATTGACTCAATCTCTCCTTGTCATGCTCATCACAGATGGGTGCTGCTGAAAACAATTAGTAATTAATTTACAGAAGATCAGGAATAGTGGAAGAACATTATTCACTCAATTAAGATGATTGGCTTTGCTGGCTCTGGAAGCACAACTGCTTGTTAAGCAATAGGAAGGGATTTGTTCCCTTTTCTTCTTTTCCCCATTTATTTCCTTAGGTAGGAGCATCACCCACAGATGGGATCTACACTCAGATTTTCCATTAGCTGGAGAGGACAAGAAGCACTTGGAAAGGCAAATTTAATCTCCCCCTGGAGAAGGAACAGTGATGCTCCATGTTAAAATACAGATGAGGGAACCCAGGCTCCAACCAACCCAACAGAAAGAAATCCTGACCCTGATTTCAGCAGGGACAGAATTTCCAACTTAGTGAAAATGCCTTTTCGTTTAATAACCTCAACAAGAATCTGGTAATGTCGTTTGGAGATCTGTGTTTGTAAAAGTTGCTCTAGTAATTTTGAATATTGGGCTGGAGAGACCTCAAAGTGCCAACCATGTGCCCTCGGATGGGGGCAGCCCTTTACAATGGCTCGTTGGGGGCTGCTGCTTGGACAGAATTTAGTGCAATTGTCTTTTGTGTCTTACAAACCAGAACACAAGAGAAGGCAACGGGCTGAATTTGGTACTGACTTGCTCTCATGTAAATCCAGAATTGCTCCGCTGGAAAGAGGGGTGTGGGGGGGGCGTATTTGGAATCACAAGATTCTGGCTGCTCACCAGGACGTTTGTCCCCGGCACTAGTGAGGAGAAATTCACTCTGGGACTAAGTCGCAGAGCTATCTACTTCTCCATTCTGCCTTCCTTTACCTTTAAAAAATTAAGACTTTTTTTGTTTGGATGTTTTTTTTTTTTCCAAATAAACAAACACAGACACATGCACTAACAAAGCACAAACTCATCCATCATCTTGGGGAGCGGAACAGAAAACAAATATTAGACCTTTCTAATATCTATTTTCAGGTCTCACTTGGGGAAATCACATTAAATTCTCTATCGCTTATTTGATCCTGAAGGGATTAAGTATGATATCTCTTATCTCAACAAAAATCTACGGAGAAATAAATAGGTTTCATATCACGCAGAGCTGATAGGCTGGGAGAGACTAATCCGTAATTCTGCCTAAAAGATCATCTGTATTTTTTGGTCTGTGGGGGTTTTAGGGGCTCCTTTGTGCCTGAGCACAGATAACAAAGGTTATTGGTCCACGTCCCAGCTTAAGGCCTCCTGCCTGTATCAGCAGCTGGTCCAAGTTTCACATCATGCCAGTTAGGATCTCCAGGATGCTATGGAAGGATCTGGAAAACGCTAACCCTGGAAAAGAAAGAAAATAAAGCCAACTGTGCTTGGTCTCTGTATACTTTCTTCCCAGGGAGACTCAACTGCAAAACAGCAGCACATCAATAAAGACACCCAACGCGCTTTCCTCCAGTCCTGCTGCTTTACTGAATGGGTGCTATGAGTCAATTTGGGGGCACACTACAAAAACAATAGCATAGGGGAGCTGGAGCACAAGAGTGATACTTGGGTTTATGATATTTCAGAAAGCATGAGCTGTTTTAACAGATTATACCATTCCTGCACCCAGCACCAGACCCTCGAGAAGAAAATGGTAAAACAACTTCATGCGTCAGAGAGCAACTAGTGCTTTAGCATCACGAGGGAAGAACCCCTCTGTTACACCTGCTAGTGAGCCTGTACCTCCAAAAGTCCAGCTTCTGCTTACCTTAATTTAGTAATCATTTCCTCCAGGTCCTGGAGTTTCTCATCACTGGAGAAAGCTCATCAGAAAACTTTGCCAGTTTTTTTTTTTTTGCATGGAGCACGCCTGGAGTTATCCAGCTGCGGTGGGAAGGGTAGGAAATGTGTAGTGCCAGAGTGAAATTAGGCAGCTTTCCTTCTGTTTATCTATCATCTGGGAACTTAGCGTCCCCCTCGTGGGGCAGCTGAAATAGGAATGACAATTCAATACTGGAATCATCTGTGGTGAATAACCAAAACATTAATCTGCATCCCTGCGAGTTCATAAAATGTCAGACCCTGTGCAGGCTCTTACATGGTCTAGAATGGCTCATTTCAATAAGAGTCAAAAGAGGGAGGGACAGGAGAGGGAGAGAGAGTGACAGTATATTTGGGAAAGATGCTCGCTGCAGCCTGAAGAAGGAACAAGAGGTAGTTCACACAGAGGTAAGGTACAAATATATTTAAGCCATTCTAAAATTACCTGTTGGGAAAAGCCACAATCACAAGCTTTTATCACTTAAGAGAAATAAACCCTCACAGTTTGAAAAAGATACATTTCCCTCACTTTTCACATGCACAAATAACTACGTTTTAAATAACATTTTCTGCCATTCAGTGTCTGTGGTAAGGACCTACCGAGCGCTCAGAGGAAGGAATACAAACCCCGTATCCCATCGATTCCTTGTGAGAACACATCGGGCTCTGAATACTGATCCTTTCAGCAGGAAAGAGTAATGAGCTTAATGCAATTACTTGTTTGTAATGACACAGTGCCTTTCCCCCACACATCTCCCAGTCCTGGCTGGTCACCGCAGACCTCACTGCTGCCCTTATCTGCAGAAGCCCCGATTACAATGAGCAGCTTCACTGAAATTACTGTGGCTCCTCGCTGAGGAAGGAGAAGGGCAGAGCCAGTGGCTGGCTTGAAGCATCACAGAAAACCCAGTGTGAGTGGGGAGATATTTATTGTACGGGCTTCAGGGCTGGGAAACAAGGTCCCAGTGTAATTCCAGGACTTGCCCAAGGCCACACAAAGAGGCAGTGGCAGAGGGTAGATGGCAGCTCCCACAGCTGAACTCAGAGGTTCCTTCTCCCTTGTGCCAGCAAATACTTCCAGAAACAGGAACAACGGTAGCGACGCTCACATCCAAGGGCAGATTATTTAATGATGACTTATTCAGGCTCTATGAACATTAACGTGTTCTTCTGTAAGCTTCAGTCCAGGACAGCACTGATGGACACCTATTCCCCATAGGATACTGCTTTTCAGTTTCTCCTGACACAGGTACTTCTCCAAGAAGTTCACGTCAAAAGAAGGGTCACAGCAACCCCCTGCAGCGCTCCAGGCTGGGGGCAGAGTGGCTGGAGCTGGGGGCAGAAAAGGAGCTGGGAGCGTGGGTTACCTGTCGGCTGAAGATGAGCCAGCAGTGTGCCCAGGTGGCCAAGAAGGCCACCAGCATCCTGGCCTGTGTCAGGAACAGTGTGGCCAGCAGGACTCAGGCAGTGATAGTGCCTCTGTCCTGGGCACTGGGGAGGCTCCACCTTGAGGGCTGTGTCCAGTTTTGGTCTCCTCACCACAAAAAAGCCATTGAGGGGCTGGAGAGGGTCCAGAGAAGGGCAATGGAGCTGGTGAGGGGTCTGGAGAGCAAGTCTCATGAGGAGAGGCTGAGGGAGCTGGGGGTGT
>BJBW01003099.1:242-47875 GCA_004320125.1 Scolopax mira
CATCAGCACCCCCAAGTCCCTTTCCTCGGGGCTGCTTTCCAATACCTCATCCCCCAGTCTCTACTGATGGCAAGGATTGTTCCAGCCCAGGTGCAGAACCTTGCCACCTGGGCCAGAATTTCAAGGATCAGATGGATTGTAGACTCCTTGAAGTGCTGTTTGCAAGCCAAGCAGAAGAATTCCTGGCAGACCCATAGTGAGATACTACAGTGTGTGCCCTGCTCCTGCTTCCACACCTTTCTGGTGCCCCCTTGTTGGCATACCTTTTGATTTCCTTCAGCACAGCTGCTGGCTGCTTTCTGAAGGTGATCCCTCTAATTCAATGCTCTTCTTGGGCTACTCCCAGCCTTTCCGAAGGTAAGAAGGGAAACCATGGCTGGAGAATACCTGAAGACTCCTTTCTAACAGAGCCTGCTGAGCCGTGCAGCACATACTGCTCCTCTTCCCTTCTGGCTCTGATATTGCTGTGTCATTTAGGGGATATTCCCTGAGAATCAGGGATGGCAAGACTTGACAGAGATGGTGAGTTGGATGATTATTGTGTGTGCACATTAAAAGCACTGTAAGCGTTGCAGGGAAATGGCACCAAACAAGACAGTTGTGTGGTGTGTAGGTTGCTCACGCCTGTGAGGAGGCAGCTACTGTTTCTAGGGTTGTGGCCCTGCCAGGCTCTGCGTGCTGTTGGGAGCTCTTTCTCCTTGATTAAGTCCAGTGATTAGACAGGACAGTCCGACAGGGTGACAGCACATCCAGGCACCTCTGAGGAGTGGACTTCTAAAAAGCACGTTGGTGTTGCAGTGGCAGTAACCCAGTCTCTGAACTCTGAGCCAGTGGTTTAGAAGGGGGCCAGCTGACCCAATAGCTAGAGTATTCCTTCTGCTAATTTTAATCTGTCTGCCCCAGCCCTGAAGGCATAAAAGAAGTTTATATGTGAAGCAGTGTTACGTATACCTCAGATGGCCCAGGGTAGTTATGGCTGCCCCATCTCTGGAGGGGTTCAAGGCCAGGCTGGATGGGGCTTTGAGCAACCTGCTCTGGTGGGAGGTGTCCCTGCCCAGGGCAGGGGGGTTGGAACTGGATGGTCTTTAAGGTCCCTTCCAACCCAAACCATTCTATGATTCTATAGGATAGGGCATCAGGTATACCTCATAAAGCTGTTGCAGTGTTTGTTCTGGATTAGCTGTTTTTGCATATATTGACTTGGGTATTTGGAGATGGAGAAGAGGGTTTGGTAAGGCAGGATGGGAGTATGATAACTTTGTGGGGAGCCAAGGGATTCCTGTTATCTAGCAGTGTTGAAGGTTAGAGCTTTTGGCTCAGTAACTCAGGAAAGTAATTCATCTTAAAGTTTAAGAGATTTAATAACTGTTCTTGAATAAGACAAATGGTTGCCAAGCAACTTCGCACCAGAAAGGACAGGATTTCTTGCCTTGTGTAGAGTCCCAGTGCTTTGCAGCAAGTACTGAGTCTCTCGAGCTGACGCTCCAAGTAACTGGAGCGATCTCTTGCTGTTTTCTGTATTCTAGATTTATAATGTAAAATTGAAGTAAAAAAAAAAAATAATATGCTGGAAGGCAGTGAAAAGTCATACTGACATCCTGATGGGGGGGCTGCTGCTGGAAAAAGAAATCATGTCTCATTTGCATTTCTACTGTCTATATCTGGCTAGAAATGGGAAGTTGGGTATGGATTATATCTGGTCCTTCCTGCTGCTTCCTGTGTTGATGCATTCCAAATGCTAACTGCAAATGAGGAGCATGGGGCTAAGGCTGAAAGGTTCTTCTCACCAATTGTGCGTGTGAAGAGAAGAGATGTGATGTTGGACTTCTTTGACTTTTCAAACCACAACAGTTTTCATTTAAGTTATGAAGACTTGAAAAGCAAATTTAGCAGGAGCTCTGAGGCAAAAAGACTTGAAAGGGAACTCAGCAGCCTTATAAACTTTGGTGGTTGATTTTTCCACTCTCCACGCCCACCCACCCCAAATCCTCTCTCTTGTTAATCGAATGGCTGTGACAGGCTTGAATGAGTCAGTCTCGAAACAATGCCGTCCTCTGCTTTATGACAAGAAGCTAGAGGTGCATGTAGAAGCCAGGATGGAGGACATGTTCCTGCTACATACTTTTGATGCTGCTGCTTTCATGACTCAGACTTGCTTCTCACATATTCAAGCTGTCTGGCTGCATTTGCATACATTTACTTCTTGAGTGACTATTTGGTATCTCTCCCCGTGGCTGTTTAAGGTACAGAGGAAATGAATTCTTTTTTTTTTTTTGGTAGCTGAAAACCTCTCTTTCTGAGCATTGAGGCTAAGATTGAGTATCTTACTGTAAATAAGCACCAGCTGTGCCCTTAAAGTCCACATGCCCAGCTGTGTTCTTTGTCCCATGCTCCTTGGCCTGTTCTCAGTGTAGCCACCTTTGAGTAGGTAAGAATTGGACAGCTGACCAACAAAGCCAAATGACAAATAGGGATGGATTGTCTTTGAAGAAGTAGTATGTGCATCTTTCTCTCAAAACTTAGAAGTGGGTTGGGGACCACTCTTCTTCCTTACTCAACGTGTTCCTTTCTCGCGTGCAGTGAAAATATTACACTTTGAATAGATGTGGAGTCAAAACACTCAGGCCATCAGTGAATGGTTCAGTAGATTGCAGAATTCTCTGCACTGATGATAGAAATAGTCTTAAGAGGTTTCAGAAAGTAGGGCATAAACAGGAGGGATGTTCCTGAATGGTCCTTGACTTCATCATTTGTTTTTCCTTTCTAGGAGATTGCTGGAGTCTTCCCTCATTTCATTATCTCGCTATGATGGAGCAGGGTCCCGGGAACACCCAATCTACCCAGATCCAGCCAGGTAAGAGCTAAATGCAACCGAAAGGTATTTAAGTTTCATAGACAAAGGAATAACTTTGATATGATGCACTGAATCCTTTAGGAATGGTTCTATTATTGGGCCCATCTCCTTCTCAATGACTTTCCCTGGGGGGAGGGTGCAAACCAAATGAGAAAACGCTGTTAAGCCTGAAAGAAAATGAGGAAAAGGGGAAGAAATTGCTGTTAAGTAAGCACCTAAGGATTCCTGAAATCATTTGGGATGGAGAACACTAGGTGGCAAGCAGGTCCAACAGTAAATGAGATTATTTCAATAAACTTGAAATCACTTCTGAAGAAAAATTAAGGAAAACAAATGGTCTATTGAGGAGTGAGGGAGAATGCAGTAAAGGCAGTTAGGAGCTAATAAGAGCAGACAGCATGCTTGGAAGAGTGGAATTTCTCCATTAATATATCTACATGAGAGAGCATAACCAGGACGTTAAGTATACTTAACTAAGAACAAAATACTGACAGTTATATCTGAAGAGTCATGAGTCATTGACATTAGACATAGAAACACCTGTAGTGCTGCTTCATCTCCAGAAAATGTGGGAGTGTTTCAGAGGACTACAAAAAGCAAACATGGCAGAGTTATCAAAAATGGAAAGGAGTGATCTTTGCAATTTCTGCTTAGTGTATTATAAAGAACAGATGGGATAATGTGACCCACAGACTCTGTCACAAGAAATGATAGAATCGTGAATGGCAAGCAGCTTTGGATGCTTTCAAAGAATAAATCGTGACAAATAAGCTTTCTTTGGATGGTTTTAACAAAACCATGAATGAAGACATTTCAGTAAGTGTAAAATATATCTTATTTAGCCTCTTAAGGAACTTCTGGCATAGCTGCATGTTTTAAAGGCTACTAGGATTTATCGTAAAAGAGAGTACAGAAGTACCGCTGTATGAAAATTAAATTTTTAAGTTGCTGAAGGAGGGTGGTGTTTGCTTTTTTTTAAAAAAAATCTCATCCTTTTTTGCATCATTAACAACAAAATCTGCATTTTTATACAGATGATTCTCTAAGTACAAGTTCTGAAATAAAAGGGTATGTTTCAACCTGGCCACATGGTATAACTAATGCTGGTAAATAGCTGCTTCCTAACTGTCTCTGTAGGTAAGGCCTCATAGAGGTGAAATCCTATGTGAGGCTTTTTTTTGTTCCCCATTTATTGCGAAGAAATTTGCTTTGTAAAGATAAATCAAAGGTTCAGGAATCATGTAAATAAAACTAGTGAGGTGAAAGTAAGGTGGACTGTGTTACCTTTACGTAAGGCCATTGGGAAACCAACTTGGGTAACTGCAGAAGGTCTTGGCAGACCGTGTGTCAGAATGATGCTGATAAATTTAAAAGGTTTCTAAATGGCAATTGATTAAATGGCAGGTAAAGGGATTGATTTGCCTGGAAAAATGAAAATGATATTTTACAAATGCTAATTAAGAGATGTTACTACATTCAGGTCAATTTATGAATGCCAAGAGCTGCTAAATGGCTGGAAGTGCACCATTCCCTATTTCTGGAATGTGTACCCAAAGCAGATTGATTGTAAGAACTGATTCTGGCTCTCTGGGGGCTGCGTCTTGAAAAAGAAAAGGAATGCCTGCTTAGGTTACTGAATTCTGTTTTTTTTCCCTTGTGTCAGACATCTGCTATGATGAACCTCGGTAAGATGTATGAAAAAGGATCACTGCCTGAGACATTGCCTAGCATAAGGACCATTGTCAAAAATATTTTTCTACTTGAAGCCATTTTTGAACTGATACAGTGCTCTTCATTGCTCTTCAGTGACGGTCCAAGGGTCTCTACGCTGTGGTAGAAGCTATAGTAGCTTGAGTTTTTAAGGAGCTTTAAAAGAAAAGTTGAGCATTGAAACTTCTTTTAAGAGTGTTAATTTATTCCAGTAAGTGTCAGTCCCTTTCAGAGGATGAGATTTATAGATGCATAATCAGCATGAGCTGGGAGTTTGAGTTGGGTAAGATCAGAGTTCCTCCATAAACCTTACTGGTGTGCTAGGCTAGTAGGATCTTTCTAACTATCCCTTTAACTTGTTTGAAATTAGGGATTACTGGTTAAGTGCTATTGCATTGTGAGTTTTTTCTGTAACATCCTAAGTTTGTAGCATAAACCTATGACTTTCAGCTGTTCTTAACTAACAAAGTAGAAAAGTGAAACAAAGGTGAAATAAACATACATCTGTATGTGTGTTTAAATATATATTTAAAAAATATATACTTCCTGGTCTAGTGGGAGGTGCTCTTGCCCATGGCAGGGGGGTTGGAACTCAATGACCTTTAAGGTCCCTTCCAACCTGAAGCATTCTGTGGTTCCATAAAACCAAGTTGTCTCTAATGGAGCTGATTTGGTTTTGTTCTTTTTTTAAACTCTGTGATTTGAAGAATTTATTTTTAAGAGAGTGTGTATGTTAGTTTTCTTTCTGCATCTACTGTCTATAATGGAGCTATATTTGAATAACATAGGTCAGGAGGGAGACAGGGAAAACAGGGGGTGTGGTGTTGGTTTTTTTTTGTTTCCTCAGATTTAGAATAAATATTCTGCTGTAGACTGCAGCATTCTATCTCTGTGGCCTTGCTGAACTTCTCTAAGGTCAGCTTGGATGTTCTGTCGTTCTCCACAGTTTCCATATGTACTTTCAGGAAACAATCTGCAGAGGAATCAAATAAAGCTGCTATTAAAGAACACCTATAACGTTTTTTGTAGTAGAAATCCTCAAAAAGATGTTCCCAGACTGCATATATAAAGCATCCCAAGGATATCTGGTAGATATATCTCAAGAGGAAAAAAAAAAATAAGCTGCTGTATAGTTACTGGGAAGGAGACCCTCAGGCTGAATGTTGCCTGTAAGTTGAAGGCTTAAGTGGAATGGAAGCAACCAAAAGTTGGTGGCCACTACCAGTATTGCCTTCAGCTCAAGGACTGGTGGTGTGTATGCCACTGTAGGTATTACCAAGGAAATGAATGACACCAATTAGGTAATGCCTCTCAGTCAGCAGAAATGTGAGCTGTAATGTCAGTCAACATCCTGGCCATCAGCATCAAGCCAGGGTTGATGAGTAGTGTCAGTACATCTGAAATGTTAGGAAGCCTGGGGGGTCTGCCCAGCTTGGGCATAGTGCTCTTGGGTGCAGGTACACCAATTCTTCAGGTCTAGACATTCTCCAGATGATGTTCTTGTGATTTATTTTTTTTTTCTATATTTTATTTTAAAATTAGTTCCTTAGAAGATACTAAAAATGGAGAGGGTGGAAAGAAGTAGCCTTTGTGTTTAAAAAAAAAAAATAAATAAATGTTTGTCCATAAATACAGCCGAGGACACTGTAGCAGCTTGCTCTTAATTATTCAGGATGCCATTTAAAGCAAGATACTTGAACTTTACTAATGGTAGCAAAACATCTCCTTCCTTCAGTTACACTTCTCACTGGCCAGCCAGCAGCACTGGGTGCCTGAAGAATGTGCTGTCTCTTGATGGTGTGTTGGTTGGATGAGACAGAAGCTGTTTGGTTCTGGTTTTTGCACTGCAGCATTTCCTCCACTCCCTGCCTTGTTTTGTGGCAGCGTGGCCTCTCCTCCTCTGAACCATCTGCTCCAGTAAACGGGGCCCACTCACCTCAGACTAAGTTAATTTAGCTCCTGTGGTGTTGTCAAACGCAGCCTGCTGTCCCAGGAACACAAACTTGGTGTAAGGATTACTGGATAACCTGTGTTTTGTGTTTTGCCCCTGCTTTGTCAGAAGGACAGGGGAGAGAGAAGTGGCCTGGGCAGCCTGCTGTGATGGGCACGTGTTGAGCCAGCCAACGAATGGACTAATTTTGGTCAGGAGCTGGTTTACACTTGTGTTCAGTAGCTGAGTCATCTGAAGAGGTTTGGTTAATGTTAACTGGTGTTTCTATGCTGCAAAGCAACCTTCTCCTCCCTTCAGGACAGTTAAATCTCTGAATCTGGCTCTCAGCTCTGGTTCTGATTTGTGTTGTAACTGTATTCCAAAGACAGATACAGCCTGACAAATACATTTATTTTTTATTTCCCATGCAAGCACTCAACTGCAAAGATTTAATTCCTTAGCCAGTTGCATTAAATATGGTTCTCCCCTGCCCTTTTGTATTTTGTCCCTCACACTTTTATCTCTGTGTATCAAATGTAAGCTTCTTGTCTTCTCTTTGGCAATCTTTTTTCAATCTGTCTGGTCCACGTTCCATGTGCTGTCAAGAAGCTGAATCTGGCATCTCCTTATCCGTTATGACCAGTCTTTATTGTCTACTCTTTCTTCTTCTTCTAACAAGTATTGCTGTGTTTTTTCTTGTGGTGTGCTGCATAGTTTGAGAAGACCGGATGTCTGCAAAACCGCATTCTTCATGTCCTTCTTTAAAATTCACCCTTGGTGTGATATTAGGAAAGGAAAAAAGTTTAGGTGATTGCAGTGCTGAACTACTGAGATCACTGCTCATGTATTCCAGTGCTGCCTTGTTTCTCTATTCCTTTCTTTCTCCATATGCCAGAGATTTATTTTTTAGGCGTGCACAGAGGCTTTGGCTTATGGAAAAGGCCAAAGAAGAGAACAACTCCTTGTTTGTGAGTGCACTTCTGTAGTGCCTTGCTTTTTTTATACTTGGCCTATTAGGTCTTCAGGGGAGTAGAGACAAGTGCTGGGTTTGTACAGTGCAGTCTCCCACATCACGTAAGCACAAACAGCTCTAACTCATCAAACAGTGCATAAAAGGTCTAGGAGGAATCCAAACCAAACTGAACGTGTGGTTCCCCTTATTCTTTTGCTGCTTAATGACAGTTTTAAATCAGTTTTTAGACTCCTGAGCCTGTAGTCTGTTTCCTAAACTTGCCTGTTTACCAGGATGGCGGCCTGGTAGGCCCGAATCTTCTTTACTTTGAGGAAGATTCTCTTAATGTCTACATGACTTCTAATTCCATCTTTCTTGCCGCCTTCTCTTTTCCTTATCCGCCCTGAATGTATTGTGGCATGGAAGATTGAATGTCTTTGATGGGTGTCTGCAGCCAAAACATCATTAAAACAAGCCATCCCTTGAAGAATTAGCACATCTCTTTCATGCTGCTCTAGAGAGCAGTCTCTAGAAATACATGGAAATATGACTTTAGGGATAGTAGCAGAGCACTTCTATCAGATCTGGTCTGATTGTTTGCTGCTCATGATGATGTGGATGTGAAACTTATCCATAAGCAAATCTTACTCACAGTACATTCCCATAGAATCAGCACAGCTCTGGAAGGGAGAAAAAAAAAAAAAAGTCTTTTAACAGTCATATTATCAGAGATGATTATGGAGTTGCATTTTTGTCACAGGTTGTAGTGTAACACAGTGAAACTATCTGGTATTGGTCACTGTAAAATTGAATGTATCATGAAGAGTCTTCATGGCTGACTGAGGTCCACCGTGAAACAAATTTAGCTCAAAACTGTGTTCTGAAGATGGGTCACATGAAGATCACCTTTCTTTGTGATTGCAAATGAATATATTTTCATCTCTAGACTTCACTGTTCATGTGAGGGTTTTTTGTTTTATTTTTCTTTGTTTAAAGCTTTCACGCTTTCATTTGTAGATTAAAAATTAGGGCTTCTCTCTCCGTTATCTTGCCTGTGGTCCCTTTGCAGGAAATGAGACTGGTTTCGTTCTTTTTTTTATTCAGTTCAAGTTACCAAGCTGCCACTTCCCAGCATCATAAAAATGCAATCACATATATGGCAGTGGGGGGTGGGGAGGGAGCCAGAAGCTAAAGCAGTAGACAACTTAATGTCTAATTACTTGGGAGGGGTTGTTGTCATTTCCCCTTCTGCCTCCCCAAATTAAATTTCCAATCTAAGTCAAATAAGGCTAAAGATTCTTCAAGCGTTTGAGGTGTCTGGACTTCAATACTGAGTAATTGTGTTAGAGAAAGCACATGTGGGTATATGCAGGGTTGGAAAAGAGAATGTGTTTTTACCTGTCTAGCATTAAGGAAAGGGGTAATAGCTAATGCAAAGGCCAAGTTATGCATGAGAGAAAGTTAAGAGTTAATTGCAGAGGCAAAGGTTTTCTTTCAGGTAGGATGCAAGGATTTTAATGCTTCTCTTAACATGTATCTAGTGAATCTGATGAAATCCTCAGTATGAAATCGTCAGTATATGAAATCCCAACCATTTGGATTCCAAAGCAGTTAAACAAAGCTGTTACACCTTTCTTTCTCCTGCTTGATGTTTTATGGTGCTCCATGAGCACCCTCAAAACCAACAGCACCTTCCTTCAATCTCTATTTGAACGCTGCTGCTGGCTGGCATTGCAAGCAGAGTTCAGGTTGGGAATGAGCTTGATTCTTATCAGGGATGTTTGCTGGATTTAGTGGTGTGAACTGGTAATAAATGAAACAACGGGCTCCAAAGAGTCGTGAGAAGCAAACTCCTGTGCTGTGGATGAGTTGGATGAGCTTTTTGGCTGTAGGTACCGTGTAGTGCTTCTGTTTGCACAGCAAAGGAATCATGTGGGAGTGTGGTGTATAAAGGGAAAATTACTTTTAGTTACTTTCTTTATTTACTGTCTTACTCATGGATAAAATGCAAACAGCTGATGGTGTGATATGCTGCTACTGTCCTGACACTTGGAGCTCAAAAGGAAAAATAGGACCATCTGTCATTCGGTGATGGTGTAACGAGTGTCTGTATGTCTGTCCCTCGCTCAGGTTGTCTCCTGCTGCATATTATGCTCAGAGGATGATCCAGTATCTTTCCCGGAGGGACAGTATTCGGCAGCGCTCTATGCGATACCAACAAAACCGTCTCCGCTCTTCTTCCTCCTCTTCTTCCACTTCAGAGAACTCAAGCCCATCCGTAGAAGGAAATGATCTGGAATTTGAAGATTTTGAGTAAGTGTACATGCTCTCTCTTGCCCTCTTGCTTGAGCCTGTAGTCAGTGTAAGACTGTTTTGTGGCTTCCTACTGTTTACCAATCAAAGACGTCTCAGGCTTCCTGTAGGAACAGGTTAAGTCATTCAATCAATAATTAGAGCAGTGATTGCTACAAACAGGTCTTCTTGTTCCTGTTATGAAAATTAAGGATGCTTTAGGCTACCTTGAACACACCAGGCTATCTCAAATAGTTTTAAAAGACTGGTTAAATAAAGAAAAGGAGAATCTTATTCTCCAATTGAACAGATGGGAAGCCAAGAGTTTATTAGAGCCTTCAAATCTTGAGACAGAACAGGAACCACTAAGAGGTTTTGCAGGACTTAGTTCTTTAAGTCTGTAGGACACAGCCAAACATGTTCTGTTAATTTTACTTGCTCTGTCTGTATGACTTTGTCAAATTAACTGAAATTCTTAGCATTGGTTTTGTGAAATACTTGGTGATTGTGAATCTGTGTTAAGGCTTAGTTTCCTGTAAGGAGAGCAAATGGCTTCTTGTGTCAAAGTGAGGAATGGTCCTGCATCTAAACTTTAGAAGACCAGTCCTGTAAGACACTGTATTTCTTTCTGAGGACAAGCTTTTGAATTTGGCTCTCCAACATCTGCTTTTGAACTTCTACCCAGCATAATCCCAGCAAACAAATTTATTGCAAGCTCTTTCCCAGAAATGGAAGTGCAGTAATGGATTGTTTCATGGCATGGGGACCAAAAGCATAGGAATTTAGATTAAAATCTATTTTAGCAGAAAAGAAAATCCAACCTTTTCTAGACTGCCTTTGGTTGCTTCCTTCCAAGCATGAGATTTTCTCTGAGTGCTGTATTTCACTGAATGTTTTCTCCCTTTGTGTATATTGTGTTTAAAACAGAGGTTGATTCTGGGCATGGTCATAGAAGTAGTCTAGGGAGGTGTGTTTCACAGGAGGTGTGAAATCCTCAAATATCTGGGCTTTTTTTGTTGCTGTTGCCAGCAGAGGATGCTGTCAACTTTGCTACCATCAGAGCTTTCGTGTGCACTTGCTTCAGTGGCACATGCTTGAGATGGCCTGATGTTAAAGCTCCCTGCCCTTTGTGTGGGTGAAGTCCCTTTATGAAGGACACTGGTAACACTAGCTAGTCCCAGAAAAGCAAGATACTAATCCCTTTCTGATTTTTTTGAAGGTGTGGTAAACATTTTTTTTTTTTCCCCTCTGCTGGAATGTTGCTGTGTGAAACTGTCATTTCATGCTCCAGCAATTAAATATTCAGAAGAACAGGGTGAATGAATGTCATCCCCTGTCATTGTGGCCTTGTTTGTGTAAGATGTAAATGAAGGGAGATAAAGCAGAGGAGTCACAAGCATCAACCTTAATGTTTTCATTATTATATTTCATTCATCTGAGGTGGCTTCTTCTGCTGGGATGAGAAAAGATGGTGAATTTTGTGTTCATAGAGCCAGGCAAATGCCTGCAGAGAAGTGTGTTCCCCTGCAGATAATATTCACACAGTAAGAGCAGCCAGTCAGGGATGCAGTGCAATCAGCCATGCTAAGGCGGTCTTTTATTTCATACTGAGTGAAAAGAAGTGTTTATTCCTTACTGTGCAGTGGCTGAATTTGTTGGTTGAATATTTTGTATTGAATTCAGGTCTGTGCATTCAAGACATACTGTCTTTTTCCTTCTCTGCTTCCTCATTTCTCCTGGCTGAGTAAAGGGAGCTCCTGCACAGGAATCCTTAGAGCTGGACCTTGTGACTCATTTCATTTCTTCTACAGACACTTGACAATGAAATCTCTTATAGAGAGTTCTTTCTTCTCCTTTTGGCTCCTTTATCCTTCCTCCTTTGCTCAGCAGTGCTTTGTATTTCTTTGTGTGTTTCTTTCTTGCCTGATACAGATGCTCTGGCTTCCCTGCTTGTCCAGGTCTGACCTGAGGCAGGGAGTTGCTGCTGTGTCTGCGCTCAGGCTTTTCTCCTGGAATCCAGAGATTTTTCTTTTTAATTATTAATTAAAAAGCCAAAGCAAATTGCCTTGGTGTTTTATTTTTCTAAACGGATGAATCTAATTGGTAAATATTCTCTCTTCTTTTGTTTTCATAGAGATCAAGAGAAAGGTGTAAGTGGCATGAAACACCAGTTAGTTTTACTGTTCACAGTGCTGTGCTTGGGCAGGATGCCTGGGGGACCAGCCTTCCTTGCCTCTCACCTTTTGTGGGGTTCTGAGTTGTTTTTTTTCTCCTCTATGATTCATTATTGTATCTTTTCAGCTTTGCTTACCTAATGACCTAGTAAGGGGCATGAAGAACTCAGCCTCTGCACTGTTTCTGTGTACGTGGCCTCTAAATTTAAGGTAAAGCCTCTCTGAGTGTCAGTTTAGTGGTATCATTTTCTCCATTTAGTTTCTCATTTCAATTAATTAATTGATACATTCAGTTTGTGATAGCAATAGCACTTGTGTTGGTATCAGACTGTGAAGTAGAGTGGGTTTTTTATAGGTATTAGTAATATATTTCTGTTATACCAGCTTTTATGTACAAGGGAGGAGGGAAACACAAGCTGTACCTGTGTTATTTGGTTTAATAAGGTGTTATCTCTCTCTACGTGCACTACCTGTATTTAACCTGTCACTGTTGTCATCTTACTGCTTATTGAATACAATTGACAACTGTAAACTTAGTCATGTCTGTGTGAAAGCATTAATACTGTTTGCAGTATATATACAGATTGTAATACTAGGTTATTAACAGATAAATTGATTTAAGTGGGTTTTAAAGTTAGGTTAGTATTCTGCTAAAGCTAAAATGAAACAGCTTCTTGTATTCTGGGATAAGAATCTCAATGGAGAATTACAAGACTTTAGTCTTCCAGCATAACTGGTAAAAATAGATTCTTTATAGACAAAGCATAGATGTGGAACTTTCTAGTTTCAAGGACTTTTTTTACTGTTTTATGTTTGGATCACATAGTAAACTTAGATTTATAGAGCTAAGCTATATTTCCTTTTGATTTCTTCAACAAGTTTGACTGGGTCTCTTTTAGGGGCTTTATGTAGTCTAGAACAGCCCTGATGCTGGAGACTCTGGGTTATGCTTCTAGGACTCCTGGGATATTGCAAGCTAATTTTTTTTTCACGTGCAATTCTAAATCTGCCCCCATAATCAGAATGTGAAGGTGTTTCTGCAGATAAATCCTGGCCCATCTATGTTCTTTTTTGTCTGCAGTAAGCGTGGGAGCAAATACAGGTTTGTTTCATCTGTCAGGCTGAAAACCAGATGTATAGGACACTGTCCCACCTTACTGTCTGAAAGCCTTGCTCACATCCTTCACTACAGTTCTATAAAGGCTTTCAAGCTAAGGCTAAAGGTGTGACTGTGACTCTTTCTTCTTTTGAGAGTGGGCTGCCTGGTAGCATATAGATAGGCAGGAGCTTGGAAATTGTACTCTTTTAATGTCTGCAGCTTTTCCCCTTTCTATCTTCTCCTTTTTCCTTCCTTCTAGGAGGATCTGTGCTTGGGTGGATCCATTCAGCTGTGCCATTATCACAGACTAGTAGGGTCTTTATTAAATCTCTACAACAAGAAGGGCTTTACCTCCCAGGCCTGAAATCTTGTTCTGGTGCTTCATCTTTTTGATTTCTTTTGAGATCCACTGAGCACCCAGACAGAAGATGTGAGCACTACAGGCACTGTTTTACTGAGCCCATAATGGGCATTTTGGTGTTGTGAAAGCAGGCTCTTGCTCTGCAGAGATGATGAACACTTATGAAAGCTTTCTACATTCAAGGAGATGTTATTTGACTTTGTCGTCTTAAAATCCTTTCATTCAAGGCATATTCTGGACCAAGATATGATTTTTTTTTAAATGAGCATCTTGCAGAGATCTCTTCATAAATGCATAAGATAAAAAACTGTCATGGCAAGAACTGCCAAATGTAAGTTTATCCAATAGACTCTTGCCTTAAAAGGTTCTAAGGTTGCAACCTGCCAACTGACTGCAACTGCATTAAAGCTAGAAGTCTCACTTCTGGTTTCCAGAGTACAATTTTCATTTATTTCAGAGAATAGTATGGTAGATTGTTTTTCTTGCCTCTTCCATAGGTGAAATGTTTGGTTTAGGAGCCTGTTTTGTCTCGAAGACAGTGTTCCACTTCAAGCTGGCTTTTGGGTTTAACTTCTTTATGTATTAAGGAGAAAAGTGCACAGCTGATTAGACATTCACATGAGATACCCAGGCAGTCACCCTTCTTTTGGAGTGTCTTCACTTAAAGCACCTTTTCCTGAGATTTTGGAAAGTTTGAGTGAGGGGGGACAGATTGGAGATTTCCAGTTACTGAAATAACTTCTTCCTTCGCCTTGTGAAGGAACCCCATGCTCATGTTTAAATCCAATCTCTACCTTTTCAGTCTGACTCTGGCTTTAGTGAACGACATAATGGGAGTGGAAATCTGCAGAACTGTAATCGTTCACAATGCTCCTGCTGTTTTCCCTTAGCACACCAACTACCAGGAGCACATGGGTAGAACTCAGACTCTTTGTATAGCCAGGCTTGGACTTTACTGCTCTCCTTCCCAGCTGTTCACTGTGCATCGGAGTATTTCAGAGTGTTTTTTCCTTCCTGTGACAGCCTTCAACCTCTGCAAAAGAAACTCCTTCAAGTAGGAGCCAGGTTTTCTTGGAAGGAGAAAGGAGAGATTGGAATGGCTAAAGTTCTTTTGTAAGACTTGAGGTAAGTATGGAGCTTTTGATTTACAGCTCCAGAACAGTGAGACAAGTTCTGTTATTGTGGAGGCAGAAGAGTAGGAAATCCCAGAGGGTAAGGAAAGAGGGTGACTCCCCTCACAGGGTGACTATAGCTTGAGCTGACACCCTAGGATGGATGAGGTACTGAGTGCTAATTCTCACAGGGCATAGTGAAGGTGGGTAAAACAAATGACTTGATCAATGGTAGCCTTTCAGTGTAGTGGTAGAAAGGTAGGATATCTGAACCACAAGGTTTCTAAAAGCAATTAGTCTGGGTTGTTTTCATTTCAGTCCTTACTGTCCAGATGTTTACATTTGAGGTTAAGACATGGTAGGAGATGTGAGAATCTATATGGGCTCTTCGTGTCACCTAAATGCCAATAGAAATGGGTTTTTAGGATCCACAGCACATCAGTGTACTGTGGAAAAAGCAGCAATTTCTTTCTGTAAGTCTTAGATGGACAGTTTGTTATCCGTCTCTCTTCCTTGAGCAGCTACAAATAATATTCTCATTAGCAACGTGTTATTTAAGTTCCAATAAAGATACTAAAAGCAGGATTGCTATTTGTTGTACGTACCTGCCTTTGTTGTTTTCTTCCCAGAACCCCTTTATCTGTGGTTTTGATGCTGTTTCCTGGCTCATGTGGCTCTGTGTCATTGTTGTTAATGAAGCTGAACCTTCTCAAAACTAGCTTTCAAGGCAGACCTGAATTTAGTGGAACTTGGTGGTCACTTTGTGTTGGTTTTTTTTCATCTTTGTTATAGGTTTCTGGGGCAGTTAGCACTGGGATGTTGCTTCCAGATATGTAGCAATTTATGTTAATTATATTCATCATCTTAAACAGTTGCAGGCTAAGAATGCTAACAAGTCCTGGATGAATGGGAATGATACCAAATCTACTCTTTGAACTGCATTTTTCAAGGATTAGTGAGAGTCTTAGCTTGGCTTGTGATCTAGTCATAGTAGCCTGCAGCTTCATTTTCCCTATTCTTTTTATCTTTATCTTCTGTGACAGTCTTTTATATTCTCCTTATCTTGGTCTTAATGTCTAATAATACTGCCTGGATGCAGTGACAGGCGATGACTATTTCCTTGCAGCAGTTTTGCAGGATATTGCTTAACCTCTCCAGCATAATGTTGTTTTACCATGAAGTCACATTCCAGCAAGGCAAGTGTCTTCATAGCAGGGTGGTGAAAGAATGAGTGCCTTTTGAAAGATGACAGTTGCCAGAAAAGCTCACATCACATTCCGTGTTGTTGGTTGCCTGGGCTTGCAGAAACAGTTTGGATGTCAAGATGGTACCCTTCATCCAAGTTCCTCTGCTACTTATAAGCTGTGTTCACTGTTTCTCTTTTTGCTTTTATTTGGTGTCTGTGAAACTGTGAAGTCAAATTAGGTCACCTGGTAGGTGACGTCTGGTATTAATGAGAGTGATTAGGAAGCAAGCTGTTAGTAGTTTGTTGCTGGCCAAGCAGAGCAGGCAGTGGTTAATGTTCTTCAAGCCTGTAGATCTAACACCTTAGCACTATTTGTGAAGTTACGTTTTCATTGGAAGAGCAGTAGTGTAACAGTGCAATATATTATAAAAAAGGAAAAAAAAAAAGAAAAAGAAGAAAAAGTTGGTGCTTACTTTTGACACTTTATTCCAGTACTGAAGCCTGATGGGGGAGCTGATTCTATGCTTGCATTACGGACAGTGTTCAATGAGCACAACGAGTTGTGTTGTTTCTAAGTGGTTAGAATTAGCCACACTGATACTTACCCTAGTCATTCTCGTGTTTGGATGAGTATTTAATAATGGCTCTTTAAGGGGTCTCACAGGGAGAGTAGCTGTAGTGCTGGTTCCTCTGTTTTTTTGGTATAAAACACCGAATATAGTGACTTTCTCAGTACTCACATATCAGATCTAGGCTGGGGAATAGGGATTCTCTACCTTTGTCTGGCCTCTGATGTTCCTATTTTCCTATGATTCACTGTAGCTATGGAGTATATGAGTTTTATTTTAAAACATGTCATTGAATTGTGAGCCCACCACATAGTGAGGTGATTAAAATAGAGACAACTGGATACTGCGCAGAGATAAAGAGGGCATGCTTCAGGTTTCAAATCAGTCTTTCTCTAAAAGCAATTAATCCTTGACATTTAATGGGCAAGTGCTGCTGTTTGTTGACCAGGTGGTAAATCCTCTCTTACGCGATGCTTCTCTGAAACACTTCATCTTCTGAAGTGCCATTTTTAATCTTATAAATACATTTTTCCCTGAACAGCCCTCTGAGAGGTAATCAAGGCTGGGGGGTTTTGTTTCCCTCTGGTCAGGGGAGCCATTAGTAACTCAGTGGTCTGCTGTTTCACAGGAAGTTTTACCTGATAAATTAGAAGTAAGTTTTCCTCGATGTTCCTTTGAAAAAGCTCCTAGTGAAAGACTGGCCTTTTAGCCTTCTGGAGAACATAGGAAGATGGAAAGGCACCATGTCTTGGGTGACTTACCCAACTTCTCTATCAATTACTGTATTAAGTAGCTATGTTAAAAATCTGTTCTTCTACTTCCTGTCTCTCCAGCTGGGCAGCATTACTCTTTGCAGTTTCTCTAATATTTTTATATTTCAGTTTTGTTTGGCTTCCAGTGTTATACTTGGGAATTTGCTCCACGATCCTAATACGTTAGGGCCAGGAAAGGCTTTTTGTGTAGCAGATGCTTCTTTTTGCTTAAATTTTCTTGTCTCCTTCTGTTCTGCCTTAGGTACTTCTCCTTCAGTAATGGTCATATCCTTCAAAGATGGGGAGATAAATTTATATTTATACCTTTTTAATTTTTACCAAGTTATATATATTCCTTTAAATTGGTGTTTTTGTTGTTTTAATGTCTGTAGATGTCAATACTTGTACCCTCTGCTGCTGACTCACTTGTTTGTATCTACTTGTGGAAAAAAGTCTGCTCGGAATTAAGTCAGTTATCTTGAATCCTTTCTCTTGAACATAATGCTGTTGTTAATGAGATACCCTAGTACTCAGAGCCATAAGTAGGTTGGTTCCCTTTCTCTGGGTTGAGTTTAAAACTTTGCCAAGGCTTCAGAACTGTGAGTCAAGTAGCATATACTGATGGAACGTGTATTTTTGTAATTGGGAGACTGGTCCTACTGATCTAGGAGATACTATTCTGACTACTCTATTCTCTGCAGAGTTACAGCCAACTTCAAGTCTGTCTTCTAGAATATCTCACTGAAATATTCAGAATGTCAATGTTTCACTTATTTTGTGTTTACCTCTCTATTTTGGGAGCTTTATTTCCTAGAAATGCTCCCATTTTTCCCTAATTTAATTTGTAGGAGACACGCAGGATCTAATGAGATTAGACACAGGAAAAACTAAAGTTTTAACATCTTCTGGTATTTGCTGCTCTTCTCAGCTGCAAAGCTGGCAGTTAACTTTCTGTCATGGTGTTCCCAGCACTGTATGTCCCTTGCTCATCAGGACAGTGCTGGAAAGTGATTGACACTTTCTTAGAATCACCAGCAAATGTAATGTTCCCCTCACCACCTTTTTTCCTACTTCTATATCCTTTGTAAAACATAGTACACACTTGGCCTTGCAGTCCTATGCAGCTCTTATTAGTACACCCTACTCAGGTTATATGTCACCTGTTTTCATCTAAATTACCTGTGAATCCTGGGAAGTACAACATTTCAGGATCTGTTTCTTCTTCAGTATGGATAGTTTGATGTGACATCCTCCAGGTACCTTTTTTTAGAGGATTGGGGGTCAGATTTGACCAACCTCTAAAGTCAAATCAGTTTGCATTTTCTCCTAACCTCCTCTGAGCTCCTGCTCTTTTTGCTACTCCTGCCCTCTGTGCTGTCTGCTCAGGAGAAGTTATCTCCTACAGTCTTAAAAAAATTGATAGCAAGTAAGTGGTGATACTTCATCTTTGAAATACTGAGGAAACATTATTGGTTTTTTTCTGTATCACCAAGATGGTGTAACTGAATCCAGCGCCAACCCTTAAGGATATTAGTAGATGCCACTTAACCAATTATTTAGCATTTCTGTTGTATATAAGTCTCTGACCTCTACAGTAGAAATTGACTTAGTGTTTTAAATTGGATCACATGGAACACTATACATGCTGAAAATACGGAACAATCGGCTTGGTCTGATATAATTTGATTCTCATGAACTTGTGTGGCTTACTGGTGCTGGTGCTGATAATTAAATGGCTTTTCAAAACGGTCATTGTTGACCTAATTCTATTGGCAGTGTAGTCAGTGGGAGGTTTAATATTGACTACAGTGGGAACAGTTAGACGAACAGATTGCAGTAGAAATCCCATGCTGTGTGTTTGATTTCACTTCCTGATACAACAATCTCTAAATATTAAAGAGAATTCTTGCCAAAATAGAAAAGCAGAACATAGCTTTTTTTTTCCTTTTCTGACAGTCTTGACTGTCCTCATAATCTACTCAGTTATTAATGTTGTAGCCAAGTTGCCAACTGAAAAAAGAATTTTTCTCCAAACTTTAGGATGCATAATTTTGTGTCTCTGTGTCTGTTTTCAGAGCTGATGTTGCCATTCCATTATATTTACATTGGTCAGCTTTTCTCTTAACAAGCAAACAAAACAACAGCAGAAAAATCTCAAGAGATTTGTCTGTTTTACCCAGATCAGGATAAACTTGCATCCTTCTTATGCCCTATTAAACATCCGTAAATCTCGGGAATGTTTGGGAATTGCTTTCTTTCCTTGCTCCGTTCTGTGTTGATTTTAATGCTGTTTTTCCCTCACCAACTCTTCTTCTCCATGCTGCTGTTTTGATTTGTCCCACACTGGTGTCTGAACAAATTTATGAATAACCTGAATTTTGAGCCAGACCTTTCAAGTTGTTTTGACCCTTTGGTTCTTGCAATTTTCCTCCGGAGACAAATTAGTGCTTTACCTTACATGCTGATTACTTCTGATTTTTTCCCTACATCTTGCTCTATGGATTGCTTAGTTCCTTCATTATTATTTTTTCACTGCAGAAGTTTCCCCTGTGCCGTTCATATTTGCTGGTGAGCTTATAACAAAGGGCATAGCAGGACACCTTTTTATACTTTTACACCTGTAATAGCACTTGCTGGGGTGCATTTTTGTTTCATTTACTTTTGCAAGGTTATTGGGTTGCTTTACAGAAGAGGTATGTTGGGTTTTTTTGGTAATGT
This sequence comes from Scolopax mira, assembly GCA_004320125.1. Taxonomy (NCBI): domain Eukaryota; kingdom Metazoa; phylum Chordata; class Aves; order Charadriiformes; family Scolopacidae; genus Scolopax; species Scolopax mira. Next base: position 19,952 of record BJBW01003099.1, read on the forward strand.
AGACACACACAGACTCTGAGGGATTTGCTTTTCCAGGTTACGTTAATTAAACTCTTCACTGCAAATCGTTAGCTAATGAGTCTATGGCCAGTTTTCACTCAATAGAAAATAGAGCGTTAGATCTTCACCAGTACTTCAGAGAACTTTGGAAAATTCTTATTTCTTACTGGAGTGCTTCGTGCTGGCACTGCAGTCGTGTTAACATCTGCTCTCCTCCTCCCTCTGTCAGCAGGCTGTATGTGGTACAGAAATAACACAAAGTGCCACCCATCTTCACTGATCTGTAGGGTGGGTTTCTTTTTTTATTTTCCTTTTTAGAAGGTGCAGAAATAATCTTCAGCTGGCACCAGGGTAATGTCAGCTGTTCTAGCTTTTCAGCAGTAGACACTTAAAAACCCTCTTGTATGGAGTTGAGCATGGGAGTTTAGATATAAAACACTCTGTAAATTAGTGTTTCAGTGTAATGTTTAGTAATATTCCCCTTTAGCAAAGGAGAGTGTACCTTATACTTCCATTACAGTAAATTCCTGTTCTCAAAGGACAGTCACTGTTTCTCATTCCCAGGTCTGCTGTTTGAGTTACAAGGGCAGTGGCTGTTTGGGTGTGGTGTTCTTTAATTATATTTTTTTTAAGGGGATGATAAAAATAGATTGCTGTCTCTTGAATCAGTAGATGCTGTCTGCCATGGTAAAAACTGGAAAAAAAAAAGTCTGGTCTGTATCATTTCCTTTCCGGGCGTTTTTTTTATTGGAGGAGGATTATATGCACAGTGGAACAGTACAGAAGGGAGTTCTCGCATCAGAAAGTCTTGTTGATTAGAAAATTTGTGTCCTAAAGTGCTTTTATGGATGCTAAGAGCCTTGGCTAGTGGCGTTTTAAAGAACTTGAACAATTAGTTGCTTTAGATCTCTTGATTTGGGCTGTGGGAGACTTGGTACCTTTGTTGTCTTTTGTCTGCTGGAGCCAATTCTTCATTCTTTTTGAAACCTGCTGCAGACATTCTCTTCAACTAGAGAGTTTTGCAGAGCATAGTTCCTTGTGCTGATGTTTGTCCTTTTCAAAAGCATCTTCTGATTCTAGTAGGGTTCCCATCTAGAACTAGAGTTCCCATCTCCAAAGGGAACACAAAAACCGCTACACAGACTCCTAAAAAGTGTTTTTCTTGTCTGACTTTCATTAGCTCTTACTAGTGTGTGGCAAGATCTGGAACAGGACATTTTTTGGTTTTGGTTTTTTTTTTCCTTTCTCCTTTGGCCTTTTCCCTTTAGCAGGAAAAGTTAGTATGTCAGCACTCGAGTTTGCAGGATTCCTTCTATTATTGATCCGCTTCTTAATGGGCTGGAGGCCTCTGGTAAAAAAACAGCAGCAGGTTTTCCTTTGCTGATTTTGGGAACCCTGCTGGTTACACAGAAACCTCAGGGTGAGGTGCAGCTTTGGCTGTGAACTGCAAATGCGGGAGGAGAAATGGAAGCTTTGATTTAGATTTGGTTTTGGTGAAATAGCTTGAAATGCTAACGAGCTTTGCAGAACAACCTCTGCTCTTGTGTTCCTGGTTCCTCAAGTGTGTGGGAAACAGCCACGTAATGGACTTTCTTCTCAGCCCACGTTTCTTGCTCATTGACTTTAAAAAGCAAAACAAAAAATTTTTATAAAATGCACAGCTTGCTGGAGTGGGTTTGGAATGTGCTTCTAGCGTGTTGCATAAGGAATATTTAATTTCCTAGTGATTCCAAGGCTCCGCAAGTAATATTCTCCCCACAACTGCCTGGGAAGGAGACGTAGGGCTGCAATTACAGATGAGGATCTGGAGTCTGGGGAGAACAGACTTGCTGCTTGTGCGAGGTCATGCAGAGAGTAAATTTCTGAATGCAGAATAAAGCATTCTGAAGGTCTGTTTCAGAACTCCAGAGCCACTGATGGAGTCTCATTATTTTCCTTGCAGTTTTAGTGCTGTATTATTACAGGTCGTGTTGTGACCTACGAATGCAATATCATGAATTTTGTTTGCTGGGAACTCTGGAGGTGCTCCAGTTTGTCCTCCTGCTTGTTGGATGGTGGTTGTTGCCAAAAATCACAATGGGTCAGCCATGGCTTTGTCTGCCTTCAGTCATGAGACTCCATGGACCTCAGCTCCGCAGCCTGACTGGGTAACTTGTTCAGTGTTGCACTGCCCTAGATATAGGAAAGAAAACTTATCTACTGTTGGATAATAGATACTAGACCCTTTACCCTTCTTCCCCGAGGACCATACATATATTTATTGGGAAACAGAATGAGAGGTGTTTGAGGAGGTACAGTTTTCTCTGATAGCACCTAACATTTCTGACTTCACTGGAGAACTGTTGAAAGGTGAGGTTATCTTAAGTTGTGATGGCACTTAAATTGGACCTTGAGGAAAGGAGTGCAAAAGAGTAGTCTGCAATTATGTTCTTCCACCTGCACTTCTGAGAATGAAAAAAAGAAACTTAACTGATCTCTTTGACGAAGTTCTCATGAGGACTGTAGTGTGCTTGCTTTTGCTCTCCCAGTGCAAATTATAAGGTTTCTCGTTCATTTGTCATCTCTGACACTGATTCATTGACCTTCTGTGGCTTTGATACTTTTGAGACACTGTCAAGCCATGAAAAAAGTGGACATCAGGCTATCCATATGTAAAACTCTCAGGAGGAAGTTGTTAGGTGCAGTGAGTTTTTGGAACATTAGAAGCATGTGATTTATGCAAGAGAACCATTAAATCTCCACGGTGTACTCAGGATGACTAGGTAACGTTGTTGGGTTTTTCATTTCTTGGAGAATACTTTATTACGTAGTATTTTTAATGTAGAATTTTGTATTTTTTTTTTTTCTTTTGCTGAAGGGACAATGGAGACCGATCCAGGCACCGAGCTCCCCGGAACGCCCGCATGTCTGCGCCGTCGCTGGGGCGCTTCGTCCCGAGGTAAGGCTTATACATGTAAGAGTAAAAGGGTGTGGGGATCCTGGAGGTGCCACTTGCAGTACAGCTCTCTGGTGCTTTCAGAGGGATTCCTTTTCTGGCACAGGACTGCATTTTTCTTGGTTTGCCGTTTCTGGGAGGCCTGAGATGGCGTGGTAGTGTGGTCAGGTCATCCTGACATTTGAAGGACAGCGCGTAGTCTTAGTGCTTCTTACCTTCAGGTTATGGCTGTGGTGTGAAGGAACGGGAGGAGAAAAGAATCTGATCAGAGATGCTCAGTGCAATGTGCTGGCTTGAGATTAGAAAGCTATTGTAGGAGGTAAAGGATTTGCTTAATGCTACTCCTCCTAGCCACATTCATCAGAGGAGGATCTAATCTGTAACTTGCCTTTTGTTTGAGGCAGTGAAGTGCTTGGCTAAGCAGAGGAATCCATCCTTCCCTCTCCTGTAGTCTGCTGGAATATAGTCATATTTCCTCAAAGTAATTACGGACTCTGTCTAGGGCTGTAGTATACTGGGATGTCTTTCTCCATGTAAGTTTACTCTTTTTGTTTTGCAGACGCTTCTTGCTCCCAGAATACTTGCCTTATGCTGGGATTTTCCATGAGCGGGGACAACCTGGTTTGGCCACCCATTCCTCTGTCAACAGGGTTTTGGCAGGTAACGAGATCGCCTTGTTTGCAGTAGTCATGTAGGATTTTTTGTCATGAATCTGAGCGGAGGAGGATTGATGAGGAAAAGTCCAAGGTTCTGGTTAAGTCTCCTGAAACAAGAGAAAGGACTGTCAGAGAGATGCGCCGAGCTGTCCTTCAAGTGCTTGTGCATTGCAGATTTCACACTTCAAGTGTGTGTTACGGGAGTCCCTGCATGAATTGGGGAGCGCTGCTGTTAACAATTCTCCCTTTGTTTAACTTTCTCCCCTGTTCCTAGATGTCTTTTTCTTAACAACCTGACAGACTAATGATCAGCTTGCTGCAGGTCCTTCTAATTGAATTATAGGGTGCCTTGTTCATGTTCCGGCTGGCAAGATGCACACAAGGCAATGTGGGATTCAATTAGGATCTTAATAAGTGCATATTAAAAAACTCATCTGCCACCACATACAGCACACAGGCATTTGGGAGCCTTAAAGGGCAGGCGGAGGTGGGAAGGGAGGTGGGGGGGAGAGGAAGAGTATGGCACTCTGGCAGTTCATGAATGAGATGGTTATAGATGACACATCTTGAGGGTGAGTCTCTTTTGGCTGGATCTGAGTTGGTCTGTAATTAACCCCAGTGCAGGGGAGTCATCTTGGATCTCGAGGGGAAAACGAGGGATGGTGTATGGACAGGTAGGTTGTGGTGCTCTTCATTCATTCATTCCTGTGGGGAATCACAGGACCACCACTAAAAGGATTGGTGCGTGACCACTGCGTGACCCTTTTCCTTGTCCTAAGGCAGGATCAATTATCCCTAAACCAATTTGGACAGGTTATCTAACCTTTTCTTTAGAGTCTTCATTGGAGTTTTCCCAACAATTCTGGGGTGGAACTGTTGTTCTTCCTGAGTGACTGATACAGTATGGAAGTGGTCTTGTCTTCGTTAGCAGGTTTCTGGTGCCTCCCAGACTTATGTTTCCCTGGCCATTTTGGTTTGAGTGCATGGTTCATAAACCTTGCTGTTGCAGTAATAGTAAGAGCTCAACCAAAAGCCACCCTCCGAGACACCTCTGTGGTTTTTTTCCTTAGGAAAGAGTGGAGCTTGCATGTACTTTCCCATGCTTGCTGCCTGTGTGGGCTTTGGCTGTAGGCATGTGGAAACAGTGCATTGGGAGATAATTACTTGCTGCAAGGGAACGATGAAGAACTCTGGTGTGGCTCCACTTTGCTGCAGACACCTGCCTTCAACCTTCCTTCAGTCCTCTTTGCAGTTTGCCTGTTGTTTGATGGCTGGGAAACAGCCTGGCTTTTTCTCCTTGCACATTTTGGGGAATTCGAGCCCCAAAATACATGTACTTGCTGTTTGTTGGGTGTACATGTGCCAAGATTAACAAAAGAAGGCAGAATTTGTAATCGTAGGACTCTCAACAAACAAGATCAATTTTTTCTGTATTGCACTGTACTGAGGATACTCAAGACAAGGTTTCATAGCTCCTACAGTGTCAGAGAATTATAGAATGGTTTGGGTTGGAAGGGACCTTAAAGATCATAGAGTTCCAGCCCACCTGCCCTGGGCAGGGACACCTCCCACCAGACCAGGTTGCCCAAAGCCCCATCCAGCCTGGCCTTGAACCCCCCCAGGGATGGAGCAGCCCCAGCTTCTCTGGGCAACCTGGGCCAGGGTCTCACCACCCTCACAGGAGAGAATTTCTTCCTAATATCTAATCTAAATCCCCTCTCTTTCAGTTAAAAACCATTGCCCCTTGTCCTATTGCTCCCCTCCCTGATAAAGATTCCCTCTCCATCTCTCCTGTAGCCACCTTCAGGAACTGGAAGGGGGGCTCTAAATTCTCTCTAGAACTTTCTCTGCTCCAGGCTGAACACCCCCAACTCTCTCAGCCTGTCTTCACAGGAGAGGTGCTCCAACCCTCTGATCATCTTTGTGGCCCCAATTCCAATCAGGAAACTGTAACCTCAATTCTGTAATCAATCATCATGGAACTTCATATTGCTGGGACATTGCTGGGAATGGATGGGACTCTACAGTAAATGCTTTTATTGATTTAAATATAAAATTAATTCTCCTAATACAGCAGCTGCTTGTGATACATTGTTTTAATATTCTGTTTACTTTAGTCTTTATTTATGCTTTCAGCTTTCAAAATGTTTTTTACATTTGTGCTCAAAAACATGTTAATGCGTCACAGAAACCAGGAGGATTGAAGTTGTAAATGAAATGGAGGCATGAAAGATGAGAACTAGAAAATAAGGTTGGAATTGTGGAATAATTGGAGAATTTCTTGTGTTGTGTTGGGCAGCAGCATTGTGATTTTCAATATTTTATTTCACAGCTGTTGGAAGTTTCAGTGCTGATAGTATGTTTTCCTTTTTAATTAGCCTGTGCCAAAGCTTTTGGTAGTTTTTTCTTCATTATCATAATGAAAAACCTTTCCTCAAGCTCAAAAGTGCTTTCACCCTGGCCTGGTAGTTATGGGTGAGGTTGCTGGCCTTGGCTGAGGGAAAAATCAGTCATCTGTCTTCCCATTAACACAGACTAATCTAAGCTTGAGTGCCTTAAATTGCTTCATCCTACCATGTATCCAGACTGTCATTTCTGAATTACGTTTAAGTGCATAAATGCCAAACGTATTTCTTATGTAACCTCCGCAGCATTTGAGAAAAGATGCCAACCCCCTCACTTGTTCATAACCTGACAGTTTTCTAAAAATTGACAATAGACTTCTGTGGTCAATGGGGAAATACACCCAATTACATTTCTGCTCCCGTCCCCTGCCCCGCTTATTACTGTATGCAGAGAGAAAATAAAAACAACAGACAGAGGTATTATGGTATATGAACTATATTGTGGTGTACTGACTACAGCTCTTAATGTCAAGGCTCTTGCTGTCAGGTTCTGTCCACGTTTCCTTTCAGCTGGCTGTTTTCTGCCAACAGCTTTCCGTGGTTGAAGTATCGTTCTCGTGCGATTGCTACAGACCACAGCTCCACGCTAGGAAAGGCTTCCTTTTGAGTAAATTCTTAGAGCAGCCTGATTTAATGAACGGCTAAAAATCACAAGTTTTTGAAGCGGAGGGGTTAGTGCAGCAACGCAGGAGGTTTGGCAGGATGATTCTGGACGTGTCATGGGTCAGGGTTAGAGCATTCCTTTGTACTAGACAGGGACTGGTGGCAATCCCTGCCTCGAGGCACTTCCAGGTGAAGTACAGGAAAGGTGACAACAGATGGGTAGAGTCTGTGGGAATTCGGGGGGGAGAACAAGCACTACTAGTCAACATGACAGACAGAGATGTCTCCATGCCCAATTTGCATGTAGCACTGGAACAACGACGAATCCCAGTAGTGCCTGCCTTCCTGACTCCGCATCTACTGGTGGGGCTCAGACCTATCAGTTAGCTGACACCATGTGCTGCATCACTGTGCTTTCTGGCACCAAGTAAAACACCATGTGAAAAATATATTGCATCAACATTGCTACCTTTAGCGTTCAAACTTGTAATCACACCAAAAAAGTGTTGGTAGTTTGACAAGTTATATTTTCCTGTAAAGTCTATGTTGATTGGCAGTAATTACACTGTCCTCCTTTAATCCTTTATTAGCTGAGTCTTATATCAGCTTTTTCATTATTTTGTCTGGAATCAATGTCACGCTGACAAGACTGACATGTCTCATCCTATTTCAACCTTTTAAAATACTGGTATAATGCTAGTGTATTTTTCAGTCTTCCACATTCCCCTTTTATTTCAAGACTCATCAAAGAACCTGAGAGTTCATTTGGCAGCTCTTCTAAAGCTCTTGGTGGTGCGGGCTGTAACCTACCCTCCAGGCTCTCCGCTCCTTGGTGAACTGCTGTAAGTGGTGAGGTTGTGGTCTCCAAGGAAACGTCCATACCATGAAAGCCAACTGAAGTGGTTGTTTGCTAAAGTGATGGTGAAAGCAGACACATTGGCTTCTCACTCAAGAGGACTGGCCAGTTGTGCGTGACAACGCAAGCCCAATACCACATCATGGGGCTGTTCCAGTCTTCTAGTCTCTTGGGTTCTCTGCTATTTGCAAGCCACCAGAATGGGGTTTTTTCTTTTTTTTTTTTTTTTTCTTCCTTCCCCTGTGCTTCCCAGGTGATCCCAAAGAACTGTTCTGTGGGATGGGGTTACACCTTTTGTCATGGAAGTTAGTAATACTGCAAAGTTCAGTAATGTTAATGCTCCTGGCTCTGGATCCAAGAAACACACGGCTCAGAATTGTGTTTACCACCTCCTACTGCTTTTTAGTGTTTTTTCTTTAAGCTGAATATTTCTACCCGTTGTTTTGTTGGTTTAGGTCTGTTTGTTGGCACATTGTGAGCATGACACTGCAAAATAATTTGATGGTCAGGTCGTAGATATTTTTGGCATTTGATATTAGGCAGATGTACGTTTTAATATCTATTAAAAAAAAAAAATCACTAAAACCATTTTAAAATAATGAGATCCACTTCGTTGCCCTTGAAGTGCTTGTGTCCTCTTGTTTGCCTATGTGAACTTTTCCTTTAGGCTTTCTAATAATGGACTACCTCAGGATGGACACAGACATGCTAATGGTATAGTGGAACAAAGAAGGTTTTAATTTCAGTTCAGTGGAAGCTCAGAGGGAGAAGAAAGTCAGTGTTTGCCAAGGAACTTTGCAGGAGGCTTTAAAAATTGATGCTGACTTGTTGACATTCCTGTCACTCAGCAGGAGACCTGCAGTTTACTGGTTTATGATAGTTACCTGGCTTTGTGAAATCCTTTGTTTTAATAGGCATCTATTCAATTATGTGTTTCTCATCAAACAAAATATTTTTTCTTGCATGAACACAGATCATGTTTATCCGTTCTGGCTTTGCTACCAGACTTTGTCTGTTTAAATGTGATCCAATGCAGTTGCTCTGAGCCCTTCCCCTCGTGGGGAGATCCAGAATGAACATGGCTGAGGGACTTGAGTGATACAACACTATACATTTACAATTGAGTATTTTCCTTGCTATTTCAGGATAATAGATTCAGACCAGAGACTGAACACTTACATATGTATAAATAGCTTTATACTACAGATTTTTCCATACCCTATGCCTATTCTGAGTGTGATCTGCTGCAGGAGTAATAATAGTGCAGCTTTGGATATCTCTGCTGGGCTTGTCTGTCCATGGCCTTGTTAGGCTGAGGTAGGGCTGAGGCTATAGGTGGAGCTAAGAATCGATTGATAGCCTGCCTTTAGTTGGGATCTAGGACTTCAGAGTATAATGGTCAGCTGCTGTGTACCCAGAGTCACATAAATTGTTCCATTCTTCAAAGCTGGCTCCCCAGGAGAATTCTAGGTCATGTGTCCTCCTATGAATTTCTATACTTCAGCCAGAAACCCATAATGCGCAATTGTTAGAGCATTTCCACTTTCATCAGGATGAAAATTAGCTAAGATGCTGGATAAATCTTCCTGTCACAGAAGGAGGACAACATTTATTTGAGCGTGTGAGAGTTCTCATAAGAAGAATTAGGGTAATGGCCTCTCCCCAGTGTAATTTTCAAACCGGACCCAGTAGCTAAGGTGCCTCCTGGTGCACGTTCCCGATCTGTTGATCGCTCTATCAGTGCTAAGGGCTAATGTTCAAATGCAAGTGAATGGCTCAAACCTAAAGCCAGTTAAAATAGATGTTGATGAGCCTGTGGTACATATATAATTGGTTGCTGCTGCAACTAGAATTAGCCCAGTAACCTTTCTCTTCTGCTCTAATGGTGAAAGTGATCATGATAAGAGGCTGCTTTGGTTGCCTTGGAAACCATATTGCAGGCAGATTCTCCAGTTCCTCTGGCGTCGCAGGTGTGTTTGTCTCCCATGGCTCAAGTCTTCTTGACCTAATCCCGTTCCGTTGCATACGGTGTCAGTGAGCTGTGAAATCTATTCCCAGATGCTGCCATCCTTCAGATGTGCTTGCAGTGATGTGCAGCTCTGCAGACTAGGACTACAATGACTTGAGAGCTCCAGAAGACCAGCAAACAAAAAACACAGCTAGAAAATGTCAGGATGCTTTGTGTGCTGGAATGGAAGAATGTTAATCTGGCTGTTTACTTGCTCTACACTTCTGTTCACTTGCTTCTTCCATTTAGCAGCAAAGGTCCTTTTGTGGGCACAAACACTTCTCTGTTGCCAGCTGCGAGCAGATCCAGTTTGAATTCTTTGGTTGGGAGAGTAAAAGTGTAAAGCACTAGAGATTAAAGGATAGAGGGAATGAACTTGCATCAGAACCCTTGTAGAATGCTGTCCCCTATTTGATTCCAGAGACTAGAGTACTCTCAGAGCTTGAGTGACTCTCAAAGCAGTTTAATTTCTAAAATTTGAAAAATTTTGTGTATCAATGTGTTTATATTGAAAGAGCTGCCTCTTCACACCTTAGAGCTGGAGACAGTCCAAAAAAGTCTCTTAAACGTTGCACAATAAAGGTGAACTAAAGAGCCACAATATAGCTTTACTGTTCAACTGCTTTCTTTATTTTCAGTGGACATTTATCCACTGAAAAGGTGGAGTTGTTCTCCATTTACACCCCCCCCTGCACATCCCCTCTCGGTACACAAACCCCAGCACTGTCTGCAGCAGGTAGTCAAGTTTTTTTGGGAGAGTCTGTACCCTTTGTCTCTTTCTGCAGCTTTTTCCTCTAGATTTTTTGAATTTTGGTGTTTGTTTTTTTTTAAACTTATTCTATTTCTTATGCCTCACAAGCTCATGTATTAGCTAAGCAAATGCATGAGTACTGTAATTGAGTTTTCTTTGTAAGTGAATTAGCCTTATGTCTTGTCACTGGATGTTTTCTAGATCTTTCATCATATTTTGCTCTTTTTCTTTCCTGCCTCAAAAGATAAAGAAGTCCCACTTCGAGCCTATGCAGATAAATAAGGAATTATCTAGAGGATAGCGCTGTGGGAAAAGTTCTTCATGAAAACAGACTTCAGCCTGTTCAGGGATCTGCTTGGGGGCCAAAACGTGCTGTTTAACATCTTCATTCATCACCTGGGTGATGGGTTGGAGTGCACCCTTGGCAAAACCAGGAGGAGTAGGTGAAGAACCAGAAATCTCTGCTGCTATTCAGAGGGACTTTTGTAGGCAGGGAAATGGACCAGCAAATCTTAAAAAGTTCAGTGAAGTGCCAGGTCCTGCACCTGGAGAGAAATGACCCCATCCACCAGTACAGGTTGTGGACTGGAAAGTATCTTGCAGAAAAGGACCTGGGGGTCCTGGTGGGTGACAAGTTGACCATGAGCCACCAAATGTGGCTTTGAAGTAAAGAAGGCCAACAGTACACAGGGTTGAATTAGGAAGGGCATTGCCAGCAGATTGAAGGAGATGATCCTTCTCTTCAGGCCTGGTAATGCCACATTTGGAGTGCTTTGTCCAATTCTGGGCTCCCAGTGCAAGAAATGGACGTGCTGGAGTGAGTGCAGCAAAGGGCCACAAAGATGAGTGAGGGATTGGAGACTGACTTGAGGGGAGAGGCTGAGGGAGGTGGGCCTGTTCAGCCTGGAGAAGAGAGGTCTTGGGGGTGGATCTTATCAATGTGTATAAACATCTGAGGGAATGAAGACAAGACAGCTAGGATCTTCTCAATGGTGCCCAATAGAAGGACAAAAGGCAATGGGCACAAATTGAAATTCCATTTGAACTTAAGAAAACTTTTTTTTTGTTGTGAGAGCATTCAAATGCTGGCCAGGTTGCCCAGGGATGTTGTGGAGTCCCCATCCTTGGAGATAGGCCCCTGTAGCCTGCTGTAATTAATCCTACTCTGAGTAGGGTGTAGGAGTAGAGCATCTCCAAAGGTCCTTTCCACCCTCAGTCTTCGGTGATTCTCTGAGTTGTATGAATGCACAGGTGCAGTGACATGATGTTTGAGTTCAGCGTAGGTAAGAAGGGAGTTTGTTTTAGCTGAAGGTGTGTTAATCACTGTATTTCAGCAGTAGGTACAGCTGCTTCTGGTTTCATGTATGGGCGTTATCTCCTAAGCCTATTGTAAAACCTTGTGATGGCTGTTAATGCAGAGGACTTCTGCTCTTTGAAGGTTTGTCTGAGAGAGCAGATGTTACTGGAGAACACTTTGTTATTAGCTTTCTGTGAGGCATTCTTACTTTGTGCCAGAGTCTCTCTTTTTCGGTTCATTTTGGTAAGCTGAATTGAAAGCTGAAAACCTCTCATTTGTCTACTTCTGTAGCAAAAGTGTCCATAGAATGAGTTGGTGTGGATTAGTGGCTGTGTGTTATGAGCATAATTTACAACTTTATTTGCAAGTGAGATTAGAATGAGCACAACTTTTCAGGTCAGAGTGAGTGCAGACCACTTTTTTTTTTTTTTTTAATTTACAGGATATGCTTGATGAGATCTGAGGTGTCAGGGGATTTTTGGGTAGTATCTGGAAATGTGACTGCACTGAGATTAGCAGCAGTTGGAAAGATCTGCATTTACTCAAGTGTGCCAGACACTGCCTGCGACTGGCTGCGTTTCAGGAGTTGTGGAGATGTTTGCTGTATGCTATCCTTGGAGAGAAGTTTATGAGAGAAATGTGTATGACTTTGTCCTGCACAGGAGAAAGTCCCACTAAAGGTTCCCAATACAGAGCCTTGAAGTGATAATGGCACTTTTACCATCATATTCCCCAGAAGAGATGATGGTGTGATCACAGGGTTATTGTTACCAGCCCTGGTACGTAGGTTTCCATAGGCATTTGTGGAAGATGGTTCAAATGGGAGCAGAGAGGTACTCAAGGCCTTGAGTTAGGCTGAAACAATAGGGAAGATTCTGTACAGTTAGAGGAAGTGCTTTTATGAAATGACTCTGGGACTCTGAGGCAAGATGTATTTTAAACAAGCCAGCTGCTTAGCACTCCTCATGGAATCATAGAATGGTTTGGGCTGGAAGGGACCTTGAAGATCATCTAGTTCTAACCCCTCTGCCCTGGGCAGGGACACCTCCCACCAGACCAGGTTGCTCAAAGCCCTATCCAGCCTGGTCCTGAACACTTCCAGGGTTGGGGCATCCACAGTTTTTCTGGGCAACTTGTTCCAGCGTCTCACCACCCTCCCAGGAAAGAATTTCTTCCTGAGATCTAATCTAAATCTCTCCTCTTCCAGTTTAAAACTGTTACCCCTTGTCCTGTCACAAAGGGTCCCTCCCCAGCTCTCCTGTAGCTCCCTTCAGATATTGGAAGGCTGCTTTAAGGTCTCCTCGGAGCCTTCTCTTCTCCAGGCTGAACAACCCCAGCTCACTCAGCCTGTCTTCGTGGGAACCCTCTCATCATCTTTGTGGCCCTCTGCTGGACCCCTTCCAACAGGTCCATGTCCTTTCTATGTTGACGACTCCAGAGACTCTTAAGAGCTAAGAGTGCAGTCTTACCAGTCTATGGCTGTTGACCTTTCAAAGGACTGTGTTTTTGGGGTCTGGGGTCAATCCATTTCTGTCTGTTGGATGGTAAAATATGGAGTGTGACAGTGGCATCTGTTTACTTGGAAAGCAGATCTTCTTTCCCAGTGATGATCCAGGGAATGGAACGTTGTGGGCAAGTGAATGTTATGATAGCCCGGAGTGAGATTGGATACCTTGGGACGAGTAATGGATATCCTATTTGCAGTTTGTGAAGGTTTGCTTCGTGCAAAGTAGTGACTCTGAAAATGTCTTTAGGGAACTGCACATGAACCAAGGGAACGTGAATTCCTGTCATAATGACATAGAGATAATGTCTAAGACCTTATATAGGCAGGCAATATGGGGGATTATGAAACTGCTGTTGTCTTTTTATATGATCTCATTAACAGCATTCCAGATGGCAGGCAAATCCATGTGTGACTCTTGAGCCCTTCTCAAGTGCAGACACAAAGTAGCTGAAGGAAAAAAATCAGCTGAGGAAAACTTCAGCTATAGAATGACGTAAGCTTAATGCACTTAGCTAATCAAAGCAGTAGTAGGTAGCCATTGTTACTTGATTGGTGAACGATTTCTGCTAGAGCACCCTTTAATTCAATAGACAACAGGCATAGAGAGATGCAGAAGCTGATGTCAGACCAATTTAGATTAGAAACAAATGGCACATGTCCAAGTAGTGGTGTTAGGGTGTTGGGTGGTTCTTTGTGTTTTGTTTTTTTTTCCATTTCTTAAAGTCCTGCTGCATAAAGTTCACCGCTTACCTAATTGCTGAAACAGGTGTGGGTTTTTTAAAATACATGGAGCGTTTAAACTAGCAAAATTGTTGCCTGGGCTTAAGGGGAAGTTCCAGCCCAGTGCTGGAAGTGAGCACTGAATCTGAGAAATATTATATATCGTATTTGCTGATGCAGACTGTCCCAATAAACCTTTCTTTGTAACGGTGGCCGGGGAGCTAAAGCTGGCTTTGAGATTTAGAAAGGTATTGGAGAGAGATGATGGTGTTCTTAAAAGTGAAGGGTGCAGGCTGATTCCTTTTGTGTGCATTGTTAAAGCGATGAATTTCTACATATCATTATATCAGAAGGGGTGAGATTTTGCAGAAGTACTCATCTTTTTGTGGGCGGTGAGGGCCCCTTGGGGACCTGTCTCTTTGTGGGTGGTAAAGCTCGCTTAGCCGTAAAAGTAGTTTCCCACACCTTGCTGCCCCCTTTTTAAAGGGGAAAGGAAAAGAATAAAATAATTACCCACGCTCCAGAGTGCAGAGGGGAGGCAGGAACCCTGGTAATCTGCCCTGTGGAGGAGGTAGGAATTGTCAGTGACCTGCCACACTTGGCTGTCATCTTTGAAGACAATAGTTATGATTTTTGCTTATGTGTTTTAAATGGGAGGGTGGGGGAAAACCAAAATACACCACCTCCACAAAGCAAACCCTGAGCTTAGATTTGCTACACCCAATATAGGGTATCTTCACGGACATTTTTATAGCCTATTTTATACACTATAGTCCTAGTGTAAAGGTGGGGGATGCTCTTGCTACGGCAACGTGTTTGTGTGTTGTATAAGGGCTCTGGTAAGGATGCTGTATGCTGATTCCTAGCTCCATTTCCCAGGGAGATGGGATTGTAGCACTGGATCCTTCTGCTTGCTACCCTGGAAGGTGGTGTGTTTTGTTTTTATAATTGAGCATTAACGTATCAATCTATTACCAGTGAGTGTATGCAAAATGAAGGTTGTTTCTTGCTATTAGATTCTGCAGTGATAGTTTTCCCTCCACAATAATATCATTATCACAGCTTGCTCTCTCTTCTGGTTTTACGTTTCTGGCCCGCTGGCTTTCCTTGGTTACTGGGGAAGAGGTATGGGAAGGTATTGTAAGGTTAGTCACAACTTACCTGCTTTTTTGGAGTTCCTTTTGAGCTGTGGGTTTGCTCATCCTGGATGGGTTTACCTTACCTGTGTGGTTTAGCTTAATGTCAGCCAGACCAAGAAGTCACCCTCTCTGTGTGGAGGCTGGAGGAGTTTTGGAATGTGCCCTTGCCAAGGGCTGAGCCTAGGAAAGGAAATCTAGGCTGTGAACTTTGCCAAAAACATAAAAGCTGTGTTTGTCGATATTTTTTTTGAGTGTTAAACAAGTGGTAAGGTGGGAGGTGTCCTGCACGAGACAGAGAAATCCTTAAAGAAAAGCAAGCAGAGGATCTGAACAGTATTTGTGCAATAACAAACACAGACCCTATTCAGGATGAGAGCACCGTTATAAACTCGTGCTGGCTTTTATCTCCTTGCCTCAGAACTCAGTCAGGAGTTAATGCAGGCAGCAGGAGGTTTTGTACACCAACAAATACAAACAGGAACGAGGGATGGAGGTGTACATCATATACATCTCCCCCTCCCCACCTCTTGTGTTTTTTTTAAAAATGAGTATACCCCCAGCTCTGGAGTGAGGCAGAAGAGGGAATGGTCTGTGTCTGCAGGAGCCTGGAGAGCTGGTTTTGAACTAAGCAGGAATTGCAAGGCAGTGCCACTGAAGGAAGCTGTATTTTGCTTTCTTGAGCAGTAGGTTGACACACTCTCCTGCTGAGCTCGGCGTGGGCTGGAATCCAGCAGCCCAGCGCTCAGGAGTTACTATGTTTCTGGGAGTTCAAAATTGAGGAGGTGTGAGCTCTACTAACCTCTACCAAGGTTAACTGCTCTGGGCTCTCAGGTCTTGCTGAATTCCCTGGTTCCCTGGTTTCTGAGAGCAGCTCTTGCTGATCTGGGAGCCTCATTCACATCTGTTTCCTTTGCTTCAAGCACTGCCCGAAACTCTCTGTACAATTTCAGGTGTGTCAACCTGCTTCAACTTCAACAACCCACCTATTTTTGCAGCAATGAGTGGGAAGGGGTACATAGAAGTGGCTTATGACCCATTAGATAACTTCAGAGCTGGCAGCAAGCAGAGAGAGATCAGTGTGGAAAAAGTTGTGGTGATGTTTGTAATTGCTCATTTGTCTCTTTTCAGCATCTTTGGGGTTGCTGAGATTGGTCGTGGTGGAAGTTCTTAACAGAAAGCAAGGGGAGGAGTAATCCAAGAATCAAAATTACCTTTGCTGAGTAAGGAATAACAATGACAGACTACTAGTCCTAGCTTTGACCAGGAAGGTCATCAGTAGAAGCAGAGCAGCTTTAGTAGTATTTGAGAGATGGAAGGTAGGCTGGAGAGGACCCAAACTGGACTTATCAGAAAAAGAGAAGTGGTAGCTGGGGGTTCACATGGTGCAGTTTGAGAGCTAGAGATGAGAACAACATAGGAGTGAACGCATTTCCCCTTCTCATCTTCTCCATCCAAAATGAGATCCAGAGTCTCGGGAATTTAGAGATGCAAGAAGTTAATGCATATTTGTATTGAGAGGGAAGAGAAGAGCATACAAGTGTGTACTGCCAAATGGCAAGGCATGGAAGTTGGCACGAAAGGAATAGGGAGAAGGGGATAAAATCACAGAGGCAGGTGGAGGGAGGGCTTGGGAAGGCGTTTCTGTATGTGATGGGAGGGACTGCAGGAGGGGAAGGGAAGGCTGAAGGGATGGAGGAAGTAATGTCACCGTAATTTTCTTATAAGCAACTGAGATTCTGCACAGAGAGAAATGGAGGCTGGAGGAGGGGAAGGTTTGAGGAATGAGTCAAAGGTGGTGATGAGGCAGCTGGGATTGCAGGCGTGGGTTTCAGTTAAGCTGGAGAAACACTTTTTTGTCTTTTTTCAAACAATTGTTCATGTTAGCATTTGTGGTGTGGGCATGCATCCACCCATCCATGTGATGTGTGTCTCCTGGTGTGCCGCACACACGAGTTGTTTGAGGATCTGGCTTTTGGTTCATGACAGACCAACCCAGTCAGATCTCTCTGTCTTCCCTGAGATGCTATAGTAGAAGTAGGATAGTTGTAGGATAGTGGAGGAAATAGGTCTGGTGACAGTTTTCATTGGAGTTATCTCAGCATAGATGGTGGAATGGGAACTGGTTTCAGGGATAGGTCAGGCTCAAATTCTGGTGGGGAGCATGACTGGGGGAAGGAGGCAAATACTCACCACCTCCAACCCCCCTTCACCCTCCCCAACACACCCCCTCCCAAAATCTCATTATGAGGATACAGCAAAGCATGAAGGAAGTCCAAAACTGCTTTGACAGAGTGGAAGGGGAAAAAGGACTGAGGGTAAATACATAACCATCAGTGCTTATTTACTGGCAATTGTAGCAAGATGTAATGAGAGAGAAGGGCTGATGGTAAATGATGGGAGACATGAAGTTATTGTGGGAGGGAGCCACTAACAAGACGTTTAGAGGAGTTTATAGGCCATGTGAAAGGAACAGATTTGCAAAGATTTTGAAAGGTGAGGTGAGAAAGCGTGTTGCTAAGGTCTCGAGTCCTCTATGTGGAATGCATGGAAGGAGTGGGAGAGCAGTGTGTATCCATCTTCTTGCTCAGCTTGGCTGTTGAGGTTCCACAGAAGACCCTTCGTTCTCTAGGTGCATGTCTGTTAACACAGGGAACAGTGAAAGCTGAAGGCAAAGCCCTGTCCCAGTTTATCTGCCTGCAAAGAAACTGGAGATAATTGAATGTCAGTCCCTGCAGTCCTATGATTTTTAGTGAGCTGCTGCCTAACTTTTGCTGTCCTCTCACTTGTGAGGCCTTTGGGACTGTAATTTTACACCGAGTCCTAGGACTGAGAGGCTCACCTGGAGTGCTCATCATCTTCTAGGCTGCACCACTGCTGATTCTTTGATCTGATAGGAGCTGGACCTCTGGCTCTGTGGCTGTGAGGATGAGACCTTAGAGCCTCTCACCACAGTTTCTTTATAGTTTGGGACCCCTATCTCTAGTAATGCATGGTCTGTCCAAACCTCCAGATCCACAAACCAGGAAATTGTGATTGCCCTATCTTTGTCATCTGAATTTCCTTCCACTCTTGCTTGTAGATGCGGGGCGGAGTATCGGTTGGTGGCTATATTGTATAGCAGCTTCTTGGACAGTTATGCTTAGTATCCTTTGGAAGTGTTGTGAGCTAATTCATGGAATCACAGAGTTGCCAGAGTTGGAAGGGACCTTCTAGAGATCATCCAGTCCAACTCCCCTGCCAAAGCAGGGTTGCCCAGAGCACATCATTCAGGGCTGCATCCAGGCGGGTCTTGAAGATCCCCAGAGAAGAGGACTCCACACCCTCCCTGGGCAGCCTCTTCCAGGGCTCTGCCACCCTCACCCCAAAGAAATTCTTCCTCATATTTAAGTGGAACTTCCTATTCCTGATTGAAGCTGGATTAAGGTCAAATAAAACCCATCTGAAGTAGCCATCCGTTGTGCAGCACAGGGTCTGGGTGCTGAGTACTAGGATGTACTGTCTTGAGCTTAGGTCTTAGTTTTTCTGTATGTGGCTTTGTATTTGACTTTTAATACCCCTTAAAACAATAAGGGGTAAAGCATTGGTCTCTTTTCATTTTGTAGTGGCTTTTGTAATTGCAGTGGTTTGGACCTGTCTGGGTTGAGCTCGGCCGTGGCACTGATTTACAGAAGTCACCACAAGGTTATGAGCTTGGCTGAACTCCTCGGGGGAGAGTCCTGCTGTCCTCTGAGAGCTCTGACCCTGTGTCTGAACATCACATTCCTACTTCCATGGTGTTACAGGGTGGTCTGGCAGGGTGTGGAGCAGCGTGCTTTGTCAGTCCTGCTCTGCCTTCTCTGGGATCACGGTCACCCCTTGAGCCTGAATCTCCTCATTGGCTCTACGCAGAGATCCCTGTGGATTCCCTGAGGTGCTGGAACCTGCTAGTGGTCATAAGGAGTGAGTCTTGTTTCTATTCCATTAGATCCATTAGATCATCCCAAAGCACCCTCAAAAATTCCTCCATCAGATAGTATTCAAAGCATTGCAAGAGCCAAGTACATATATTTGTTGTAGGTTTCTTTTACTTTGTTCTTTTCCAGTTGAAACAATGTTTTCTCCCCATTGTGTTCTTCCAGCCTGAGCTTTCTCCTTCCCATCTCACCATGCTTTAAATTTAAACTGCCTTCCCATTAGCTAAACTATTGTTAGATTTTGTGTTTTCCCAGCTTGCTCATTTTGTGGTGGTTTGTTTGGTTTGTGGTTTTTTTTTTGGTTGTTTTCCTGTTCACCGCTTTACCCAGAAAACGGTGAGCCTGGCTGCTTAGTTCCCAGTTCCTCTCCTGCCTCTTCTTCTTTTGCCCATCAGAATGTGGATACCTCATAAATGATGTCCTAAAGGCAACGTCTTTAGAGCTTTTTATTCCCCGTGGAAGGTTAGTGCCTGGTTTTTTTGCAGACACAGCGACTGTGCAGGACCCACCAGTCTGAGAAGCTCTTAATGAGTACAGCAAACCCTTAAAATATCTTTCATAAATGCCACCTGTCAGCTCTTCCTTTCCCCTAGGACACTCTGTTAGTTTATTACACGGAATTTATTTAAGTTGTCAGGACCTGCATTCTTATTAATGGAGGTGCATATTTTTTTTCTCTGAGAGCATGTGACTCCATCTTAACCTCCCCTGGAGGAGTATAGATTCAGAACAGACAAGTATTTCCTCCACAGACCTATCCTGCTCCCAGGATATTGTGACTGTGAAATGTAATCAACCCACGAGCGTGTTGCTCTTGGTGCTCCCTCAGTCCAGGTCACTAAGTTAAAACACAGCATTTTCACTGCAGGCCTCGATGTGTGGGGCTTGTGTCGTGATACGGCGGTCCCAAAATGTGTTTAAGGGTCCTAAGAATTTTTACAACTCTTCCATACACTGGCAAGTACAAGGCTTTGAATGTGCTTCTGTGCTTGTTTATTAATACTGCAGACTGCTATTTCCACAGGGAAAGGTGGCTGCAGCTTGGAAGCTTGGTGGTGTGCTGATAGACAGCTAAATCTCAGGAATTTCAACCCTTCTAGGGAACATAGTGGCTTCTTGGATTAGTGAAAGTTTGTATTATTGCAGTGGGGTGGTTGATAAGGGATGTGTGTGTGCTCTACCAAGATACTGCTGAGGTTTTTTTTTTTTTCCACTGCAGATGAGTGTTTTGGCATAAAACGCGCACATTTAAAGTTGTGCTAAGCACACATTCGTGCAGTAAGGGCTGCAGAGGCGGTAGCAGGCATTTGGCTTGCTGATTTGTTTGGATTAATAGGATTTCATGTTAGTTAAAATGCATACTCACATTGCAAAAAGCTCTTCTGTGTAAAAGCAGTTTCGCTCGTTATTTTTGCATCCATTCTGTGTCTATCTGCTGGCGTAGCCGTATGGGTTAGATGGGACTGCTCTTACAACACGATTTGAGCCTCTCTTCAAGAGATGAATTATTCAGTGTGAACTGAAACTGTGGCCACACCAACGTAGGAGCTCTGGAGTCGATGATAAAGTATAACCCGTGTGGAATACGGGCTGAAGTTGGCAAGTGTCTCGGCAAACAGGCACTGCAAGAAAATCTCAAGATATTGCAGGAGCTCTGAAATACCTGGAACTACCTACAGCAGTTTTGGCAAGGCTGGATTAGTCTTGTGCTGCATTAGTGTCTGTTAGATGAGAGAGCTGCAGTAGACCTAGCAGGCAATGCGGATGGTGTGACAAGTGTGGAGGACACAAACATCAATCACAGAATGACATGGTGTTGGAAGGGACCTTTGGAGATCCAGTCCAACCCCCCTGCCGGAGCAGGTCCACCCAGAGCAGGTTGCCAGGAATGTGTCCAGGTGGGTTTTGAATGTTCTCAGAGATTGAGACTCCACCACCTCCCTGGGCAGCCTTATTCCAGGGCTCTGTTAATCTCAAAGTGAAGAAGTTCCTCCTTGTTTTTAGGTGGAACTTATGTACAAGTTTGTGCCTGTTACCTCTTGTCCTGTCACTGGGCAGCACTGAAAAAAGACTGGCCCCATCCTCTTGACACCTACCCTTTAAGAATTTATAGTCTGGGGTGATAAGGGCATTCTGGTTAGGCAACTGCAGCAATCCTGTGGAGTTTTTTGTTGTTGAAGTGGAAATATTTCTCTGAATGCAGACAAACTCTGCTAGATGAGAAAATTAACTCCTTTAATGATTGTTGGAGGCAGGAGTGTCTTAGCAATTCAGTTTCACAGCATCTGTGTGACTGGACGAGGCGCTGCTAATGGAATGGCCAGTTGTGGATATGCTAGTGGAACCTTGCAGACTTTGTTTTTGGGAAGAGAGCTGGTACTGGGATGCAGCCAGGCAAACGACTGTTAAAAATTCAGATATTTAGCTTTTTTTTGCTTTAAGGTACAGCAGCAATATTTGAGCACTCTGCCCAGCCTGAGTCACATCGCACAATGAGCTTGGATGAGCTGGGAGGGCCGTTTCAGCAGGAGAGGGTAAGTCTGGGAAGACAAGTTCCTGGGAATTACTTGGAGAAGTTTGTCCTTGCGTTGTTCAGAAATGGGAGCTCTGGAGACTGGAGAGCCTCCTCACAGCTCCTTGGTGGAAGGCTGCCCCCTTTGTCTGCTCTCCACAAGGCTCTTCATCCGAGGCAATTAGGATTAGCAGGCACATTTCATGCTCTGAAAAGTCAGAAAGGGAAAGAAGAAGGAGTTTTACAAAAGGAAATGCCTGCCAGGCACAGATTTCGCTCTGTTTTTGTGCGGAGAATAAACACGGACGTGAAGGTTAAAAAGCAGACTTCCAACAGCATTTAATGAAGGGCTTGGAAATGATGTGAGGGACTTTGTGACAGGAGAGAGTGGAGGCATTGCAAGGGGCAGGGTTGGCAGATGGAGGAGCCCAAGTGACACACAGTTCAGATTAGCTGCTGAGACCTTCCTAGTTCACCTTCATGGGATTTTGTGAAACTTGAACTCTTGTCAGGAGAAATGTGGTATTTTGATTTGGAGAGTCACCTACTGTTCCTGGAAGCTTAGAAGGGAGGAGGGCTGCGATCATGTCCTCATGTGCGGGTTCAAAGAGAAGAGACTACATGTTTCTTTAGAAACTGCAAAATTGAACTCTCTCCTGCCTTTTCATCTAGCAGTGTGTCCTGGCATCATTTGCTTCCTCCCCCAGTTTAATTTTGAAAACTGCTTTTCTCTTGCAGTGTCAGTTGCTTGGGAGCGGATTTCAAATATATTATCTTACTGGGTTTTGGGTTTTTTTTTTTAGTAGATTGATACAGACCTCCAGATGGAGAAATTACTGTAACTCAGATTATTGTTTCTCCTCACATTGACAAGGTGAAGTTGTCTTTATGTCCCCAGTATTTTCCAATAAAGGACTCCCAAGTCAGGGCAGTAGCTGATGGTTTTTATAGCTGATTCTGTAAGTATCAGATGACCTTGTCGTGTATGGAATAACAGAAATCAGGAAGAAAGCTTAAACACCTTTCTCCAGCCCTTTGCTCATTGTTTTTTGTTAGGGCTTTTTTATGCATATAGACAAATCATTTAAAAGGTTGAAAATATTTAGAAAAGGTCAAAACAAACCGTTAGTTAATGCAGATTGGAAGGTATTTTTAGTGCTTGAATGCTTTCCCTAAAAGGCCATACTGTAGGAAACATGTTTTACTGCTGGAATCAGATGGTAGTGTGAGGCATGCTTTTAACACATGCTACTGTCACATGGAAATAAATGGGCTCAAAACAAGCAACAGCGTCTGCCAAAACTTCCTTTCAGGGCTCCAACAGTTACCTGGTTGGGAGACTCCAGCCTTGTCTCCCCTTCCCAGCAAGGGGCCCAAATGAGAAATGGGGCCCACCCACTTCTCAAAAAAACCTCGTGAGTCCTTTCAGCCAATAGCAACAGATGTTTCTCTCTGTTTCCATAACCTTTTCCTGTCGAGCTCTTTTAATGATACAGCATCTCTAATTGGAGGAAGGTTTCTCTTGGCTGTGTCTTCATTTCCATTTGTGTGTTTCGGGAGGTACCCGTTGTCCCTAAATGAGGGCTCTTCACCCAGTGTGTGAGAGCCCCATCAGCACACTGAGTTGAAATATTTATTTCAACTTAGTTTTTATTTCAGTTGTGCAGAATTGATTGCCGGGCATTTAGCAACAGCCATCACACCTCATGTCTTGAGCTGCCCGATAATTAAAATGATAAAATACAGCTGATTGATTAATAATGATTCAGAGTCACCTAGGTTGGAAGGGACCTTGTAAGATGATCTAGTCCAACCAATGAAAAAAACCAACAACCAAAAAACAAACCGCAAACAAACAAACAAAAAAACTCCACCCAAACAATAAAATAATAATAATAATAAAAAAAAGGCAAAGAACAAAAAACCCCACACAAACCCCACACTACACCCAAAACAACATCAACCCAACACTATTCCATATCCCCGAGCACCATGTCATCTCATCTCTTAAACACCTCCAGGGATGGTGCCTCAACCACCTCCCTGGGCAGCCCATTCCAATGCCTGACAACCCTTTCAGTAAAGAAATATTTCCTAATATGCAACTACGTATATGCTCTAGTGCCTGAGATTGTTGGTTTGTGTCTGTTTGTGGGTGTGTGTGGTGTGTGTTTGTTTTGTGGGGTTGTTTTTTCCTTTTTTTGTCGTTGGACTCGATGATCTCAAAGGTCCCTTCCAACCATGAATATTCTGTGATTCTGTGATATGCATCTAAGCTCTTGTTTAAAACATCTAGGGAGGGTACCTGATTAGTATGGTCATTATTCACAAAGGGGTGTGTATTTTAGCATTATAATTACCCAAGGTTAGTTTGGGATACACTCTTGGCTCGAATTTGGCCCAGAAGTTATATTTTTGCTATATTTTATGTCTAAGTCAGCTACTGCAAAAGAACATGCAAGACTTATCATTTGGTTTCACCTCCTCTTCGAGGTTAGGTACATTCCTTGATGCCTCAACCATATCCCAAGCAAAAATTCTTGATAAACTTTTAACTTTGTTCTTTAGACATAACCTCCACGCACCATTCCAAACTATCAGAATTCCAGGAGTTTCAGAGTGGTCCCCAAACAAATGGGACTTTGCTGTTTAAAATACATATGGATGGGTGCTATTACATGGTGTAAAGCAATCCATATAGCAAAGCCTTCCTGCAGAATTGCCCGTGTTTTATTGATGGCATAAAAGATTATGAATCTTACAGATTAAAAACTAGCAGGCAAAAATTGTTTTCTATACTGTCAGGCTTTTACTGTGGCAAGACTCTAGTTGAGGTGATGATTGGTAGTGATTTAGGAGATATAAAGAAGGAGTTTCTTCCAATTTATTTGTGGGTTTGGTTTTTTTTTCTGTTCACCAGTGCATCATTGATATTGGATAGTTGCAGAAAGTTCTTGGCAAGTTGGTGATTTAGACTATAATCTGCCCCTCAGCAGTAGGTGAGAAGGTTGAGCAGCTACTGCAAGGAAATCAGACTGCTTGTTCCTTATTGGTCACCCTGAGTAGGATGAGGATTTCTTAAACAGCTTGCTCCAACATTTATGTGTAAATGCTATGCTAAGATGCCTTATTCGTCATTGAGGAGACTACGGGGTATTCCTCATCCTAGAGCTTCTACGTTAACGTTGCTGGCTCAACTCCTGCTGGTTCTGGAAACTCACCATGCTCTTTCATATCTGATTTTTCTAACTTCCATGTGTAGCAGGGTGTCATGAGCAGAGGCCCATGTTGTATGGGATGAACAACAACAGAGAAGTGGGAATTCTCTTAAGGAGAAAAATTATCAGCTTGCTTGGTGAACTGCAAACAATTCAAATAAGACGGGAATGCGTTTGAAAAGGACCTTGACCTTTTCTAGTGTCCCTGAGGGAAAATTGGACCCTGCCATCAAAGACAAATGCATCTCAGATGCATTTCGGTATTAATTGTTATATGATCAGACAAAGGAAGATCTCTAACATTAGGAAGGTAAGATGTCAAGGAGCCGTCATGACTTTGCTGGGGGTGGAGGCTTTGGACAGGGCATCTGTTCATTCATTCTTTGTGTTGCTTTCAAATAAACTGATTTCCTTTTGAAGTCTGGAGCTCGTGGCTGGAAAATTCCTATATGATGCTTGCATTGCTCATAATGTGAGTAAAGCCCTTGGGCACTTGACTGAGCTCCTATTAGGACGGTCAGCTTCACTACCTGCAGCTGTGGCCCGCTCAAATTCCCATAGCTGATTGGACTGTGGAACTGGGTATGGTAAGCATTGCCCCTTTTAAAATGAAATTTTGCAATAGGAACGAGCATGAACGGAAAATTGCATTTCTTTTTATTTTCTACATCTGAGGTAAAGTAAGAATAATAGCCTTTTGAAGGGTTAAACCTTCAGAGAGCGTAGACCTCTTTGAGACTTTCTCAGTAACATCAAAATCTAAAATCCTTTTGGTGCTTAGCATGTGCTGAACTACCCTTCGTGACATTTTGTGCATCCATTCAAGAAAATTGTTTCTCCCACTTCCTATTTACAGCTTGCTGATATATTGAAAACCAAGTAAAATATATCCTTGAAAATGCCAGGTTGCTATGCACGCTTTTTCTACAGCACTTGCCCACTTTTAGGTAGTTAGCTCAGCCGCTTTAAAGGCAATGTCTTCATGGTAGCCTGGAACAGAGATTTGCTGGGACTTGTCAAATTCATATTCAGGATTTAATATATTTACTGTGATCAAAGGTAGTCCCCAAAACCGGGCTGCCCCGTAAAATACTTTAGGGTCAGAGATGTGCAAGAACTTTTTACATCTCTACTAGGCTTCAGAGATCAGTAATCACATTTTAGCTGAATTCAAATTGCTTCAGAACTGTTTGAGAGAATCTGGAGTATTCTTGCAGCAAAGCGCTTTATCCATGCTTTGTCAAATAGATTTGCCCCGTGTTTCGGGCTTCGTGGAGACTGGATTATAGGAAATCTAGAACTAGTAAATGTAAAACTTGTCAGCTGTGATAGATCCTTTCTGCAAGTGTAGGATAACCTGAGTGTCATTAGCTACAGTTACAAATGGGCTCATAAAGAGGTAATTACTTTTCAAAGGTACTCATGCTTAAAGATGCAAGCTAATCTAGGGGGAATTATATACCAGGGCCTAATCATTGTCTCAGATTGAGTCATAAATTAGCTCAGGGACTTCTCCAGCTTCCTCAAGCTTATCTGAAAGAATCTTAATAAATTTTTGTCTTACTAAGGACCTGCCAGACACTAGAAATTTAAGAAGAAAGGATCTAACCTGGAAAAATAATTGAACTCTGGTTTCTGTTAAATACGTGGGTTAGAAATTCCCATCATATGGAATGTTCCATGTTCTTAAAACTTGCACCCCAAAGCCTGTGTAGGTCTAGAGCATTAGCCATTCCTCTGGGAGTCTGTTAGTAGTAGTTTGGAATTATCCTGCTCTTCACTGAAGGAATGCTGGAGTGCCATGGGAAATGGTTTTGCACCAATTTATTTTTTTTCCCTTTTCAGTCTAAACTCAGACATTGCCTTGCACGGCCTGATTCATAAATGAGCAATAGCTGACTGGCAAAGGTTCATTTCTTCACATGCCAAGATGAGTTGGACCCTTTGAGGGGATTGAGACTGAGGGATAAATATCTGTCACATGTAGGTGGCCTAGAAGAAAAGATTTCAGAGTGGGGTTTTGTTTTTTTTAAGTCTTTGTTAAGACTTTATTGGGTTTTTTTTCCTCCACTCTTTAAACTCTCTTGTCATGTGCTGAGTGGGGGTGGATGGAGATCCAGGGCGGTGGGGGGGGGGGGGGGGGGGGGGGGGGGGGGGGGGGGCTGTTGAAAGCATTTATCTTCATTTCTGCCATCACCCAGTGTTTATTACGCAGTGATAGACAGACACAGGAAAGCTGCCAATCAAACCTACATTCACTGCATTTCAATTGGCCTTCGCTTTGGGTTTTGGCATTTTGAAATCTACATCATCTCTGCAGTAAAAGGTCGTTGTGTTTGGGGGGGGGGGGTGATGAGCCCAAGACCCCTCAGGTACCCATTGCAGTCAGTCTCTTGTGATCCCATCAAACAGTGGCAGCCCCAGGAATCGGGACAGACTGTCAAGTGCTTGGTGAGAACTTGCTGCTTGTGAGAGCTGATCTGCTGCTGCCCACATGTAAGAAGCTGAAGCGTGCTCTTCACCTCCAGCTTAATGCTAAAATTTAAGAAGTACCAGCACCTTCCTTTGCTCTCACCCAGGCTGAAACCCTGTGACTGGGCAAAGCCAGCTGAGAAGGAGTTCTCACGCTCCACGGTGAACAAAAGCTCTGAAGTGAAGGTTTTTAACTTTCTGAAGTTTTCCACCCCTGGTCTCAATTCTTCCCTTTGGTCAACCCATGGGAAAAGGGAAGGGTGAAGGTTCGGACAGCATCCTTGTGTGCAGGGTGGGAAGCTATTTCCCTCCTTACCCCTGAAATGTTTGCGTGCTTCTAGTCATCCTTACTGTATGTGGGAGGAGTCTGGCAGGACTTGCAATACCAATATTATTCCACTTTGTTATATGTAGCTAGATATAATTTAATAATTACACTTCTCAAATACCTGATTAGTCTAAGTAGAGGTAATAAATTAATAAAAACAGGTAGATCATGGATTTACCGCTGGTGCCTTGGAGCCTTTGAGAAATGTAACGGAACCTTCTGAACGTGTACCTTTCACTCTGTGAACCTTGTTTCCTGCATCCTAATCTTTTTGATAAAAGTATCTGTTACCTGAAGGCACTAGCATTTGTTGATAGCTTTTGCTGGCTCTCTAATTTGTGCAGACCTGTCCTGTAGATTGGGAAGCACTGTGTTTCCCTGGTGAGGCCCCATCTGGAGCAATGGTCCAGTTCTGGGCTCCCCAGTTCAAGAAGGACAGGGAACTGCTGGAGAGGGTACAACAAATGGCCACAAAAATGTTTAAGGGCCTGGAGCATCTCTCCTATGAGAAGAGGCTGAGGGACTTGGGTCTTCTTAGTCTTGAGAAGAGAAGACTGGGGGGGG
>BJBW01003099.1:47888-65990 GCA_004320125.1 Scolopax mira
TGGTCTTTTCTCAGTGGTGCCCAGTGACAGGACAAGAGGCAATGGGCACAAACTTAAGTGTAAGAAGTTCCACCTAAATGTGAGGAGGAACTTCTTTCCTGTGAGAGTGGTAGAGCCCTGGCAGAGGCTGCCCAGAGAGGTGGTGGAGTCTCCTTCTCTGGAGACATTCAAAACCCACCTGGACAAGTTCCTGTGTAACATGCTCTAGGTAGACCTGCTCTGGCAGGGGGGTTGGACTAGCTGATCTCCAGAGGTCTTTTCCAACCCCATATGATTCTATGATTCTCTGTTGTCAGCTTTTCCATGTGGGATGTGACTGCCTTTGGAGGTGAAGGGGATGTGAGGTTTAAATGAATGCTATAACTAACCTGGAGGCTCCAGGTAAAGAGGAGAGAAGACCAGAATCTTTACAGGAAAAAAAAAATTAAAACCAACAAAAAAACCCCAAAAACCCCAAAACATTTGCCAACAGCTTTTTGTTTTTTTTAATGGTTGTATGAGCCAGATGAACTTGCTGTTTGTGGGGCAGTTAGCGATATTGCTGGGCTTATGTGAGGCTGAGGCAAAGCATGATTAGTCTCTTTGGGTATGTTACTCTGCATTTAAGTATTCCTCGCTATGCCTACAAAAAGTGTTCTCGTTGGAAAACAGGTGATGACTTTCTAAATGTTCATCTGCTGTACGATCAGTATTCTGGAGTTATGTGTCCTGAGTAGTTCTTCTGTTGCCTGACTTCTCAGAACGTTTCCGTGTCTGACTCGGTCCCATAAGGCAGGTGCTACCTAGTTGGTGATGTTATTTATCAGTTGCTCTTCCCTTGCAGCATGTCCCATCCCTCGAAATTCGTAGAGAAGCTAGTTTTCAGTTCTCCATCTGGTGGCTGGAGGCAAGACAGCAGAAGAGCTGCCCTTGTGTCCCAAACCCAACCTTGCAATGAGGAGACTTTTAAAGACGAAGCAACGTACAATTTTAATTGTCCCTCTTCCACTTCTGTCTGCAAACCGAAATTTCATTAATGCATTGAATCTGCTTTCTCCAGTGCCCTTCTTTTGTTCAGAGGAGCCCTTTGTTTTGGGGGAATATGGAGAACAAGGCCCTGGGCATGTGTAAGAGCAATGGAAATGTTCTTAATTCCGCTCTCCAAGTGATAACGTGCGTGTCTGACAGGCAGAGGCTGAGCCAGACGCACAGGGGAGGTTTGTGGATGGCTGGAGGCCTGGCACAGCTGAATTACACAGCGTAAAGCTGCCTGCTCACAAGTCTTTGCTCTTGGCGTATTTCTGAGCTTCCTCTAGAACCAAAAATCAGAACTCGAGACAGCTTATCAATGAAAAGAGGACTAACAGCAGCCTTCTCGGTGTCTTTATTTATCAGCGCCATTCTAAAATTTGCTTCCCTACTTTGCCCTGCCACCCCCTTGTTCTTTACTTTGCAGAGAAAACATAAGCCCTGTTAGTGTGTGCGTTTTTCAGGCCTTTTTATAAGCCTGAGTGTTCTGCTGGGATTTGATAAGAAAAATAAAAATCCAGCCACCCTGCTCTCCTCACTTTCCTCCACATTGCTTCCATTTTTCAGTGCTTAAAGGAGACCTACAGAAAAGGTGGAGAGAGGCTCTTTGTCAGGGAATGTAGAGGTAGGACTGAGGGGTAATCGTTTTAAAGTGGAAGAGGGGAGATTTAGATTAGATATTAGGAAGAAATTCTTCACTGTGAGGGTGGTGAGAGCCTGGCCCAGGTTGCCCAGAGAAGCTGTGGATGCCCCATCCCTGGAGGGGTTCAAGGCCAGGTTGGATGGGGCTTTGAGCAACCTCATCTGTTGGGACGTGTCCCTGCCCAGGGCGAGGGTTTGGGACAAGATGATCTTTAAGGTCCCTTCCAACCCAAACCATTCTATGATATATACTAGGAGTTAGCAAGCTTTTAGCCCTTTGCTCACTCAGCTGTGTGCTGGGTACAGAGTTGTTAAAGTGATGTCTCCTCTACTGTTGCTGCTGTGGCTGCAGAGTCCTGAGCCAGCCCTTCTGAGAGAGCAAAGCCACTGACTTTTCCACGTGCTTCCCACTGGAGATGGTGTGGAGATGCTGAAATTCAGACTGCATACACTCTGGAGGCTGTGTTTTTCCTCATTTGTGTTTGGGGATGATCTTGTTTAGCTCTCCCTTAGCAAATTCTATTACCTTGAGTTGCTCTGGGTGCCAGCAGTTATGTGTATAGTACAATGGCTGCGTGTATATGAAGGCCTTAGAGACCACAAACAGCATGAGATTTCTGACTTTAGCATTATATTATGTTTCTTCTCTTTGCTTGTCTCCCAAGAGATTACATTTAGTGCTTTTGAGCTTTCTTAAATGCCTGCTGACTTGAGTTACCAGTGGCAGCTCCCTTCTGCCTGGAAAATTATGTTCTTTGTGGTAGTTTCTGAAGTATTCTGCTTAACCTTCTGCTTTGGGCTGTTGTCCAGGTCCTTGGATGGTTAGCAAGGGTTATGCTGTTTGCCTGGAGTCAGGGCAGCCCCTGCCTGCTGTAGGCTGGGCCACGCAGAGCAGCAAAGGGCCAGCTTGTAGGTCCTCCTTGGTACTGTCATTACTGTGTGGCAAATACTGTAGGCAACCTTTATCTTCTGAGTGGAGTAGCAGGGATTATGTCCACAAATGTGATTTGCCAGGACAATGCTTTTCCTTAGTGTATATTCTCTGCCTTCGTAGCTGCGCTAGAAAATTTTGTGCCTGAAAATACAGTTTCCTTGGCACCAATACCTAGAATGCATTTGCACCAAATCAATTGATCTGTATTTCTGTCTTGTGAGTCTGGGCAAGTCTTGTCTCTCATTAACATTCTTTTCTTTCAGAAATGCGTTGCAGGGAAGTGCTTTCCTGTTAATTTCCTGTGCTCTTTGTCTTATTTAGGAGGTGTTGCTATTTCTGTAAATAAGGTTTCTTTAACAATCTAGAGATTTGCCTATTGGATTTTGAAAGGTTTCCTATGGCTTTGTCTCCCCAGCTTTTTTTCTGGATAATCTTCTGGAAGTTAAATTGCTAATTATTTCCTCCTTTTCTGTAGGTGCTGTGATTGGGGATGGACAGTCAGCTGTGGCCAGCAATATTGCCAACACCACCTACCGGCTCCAGTGGTGGGACTTTACTAAATTTGATCTGCCTGAAATCAGCAATGGTAAGCTGGAAAGGACACCAGTAATTTCTTTTAAGTCTATACAACTAGAGTTACCATAAGCTCTAGGATCTTCCTAAGGTTAGCTGTATGTTGCAGGCCTTCGGTTACTTGATTGTCATGTTGCTTAGCCTTTTGAGAAAGTTGGCTGAAAGTATGCAGAGCTGTTTCTGCTTTGTCTAGCTTGTGTATTCTTCTTATCAGCAAATCCATGCATAAATGGGGCTTTTTTTATGAGCGTTCTCATGGGAATAGAGAGTCACAGAATCAAAGAATTGTAGGAGTTGGAAGGGACCTCTGGAAGTCATGTAGTCCGACTCCCCTGACGGGTCACCCAGAGCAGGCTGGGCAGGAATGCATCCAGGTGAGTTTTGAATATGTCTATAGAAGGAGACTACCACCTCTCTAGGCAGCCTGCTCCAGGACTCTGCCACCCTCGAAGATGTTTTTCTGCATGTTCATATAGAACTTACTGTGTTCCAACTTGTATCTGTTGCCCCTTGTCCTGTTACCGGGCACCACTGAGAAGAGCCTGACCCCATCCCATTCACATCCGTCCTTTAGATACTTATAAGAATTGATGAGGTCCTCTCTGTCTTTTCTTCTCCAGGCTGAACAGCCCCAGGTCTCTGAGCCTTTCCCTGTAAGAGAGGTGCTCTTTTACCTTGATCATCTCTGTAGCCTCTGCTGGACTTGATCCAGCCATTCCCTGACCTTCTTGAACTGTGACGCCCAGAACTGGACACAGGACACCAGATGCAGCCTCACCAGCGCAGAGTAGAGGGAGAGGATGACCTCCCTTGACCTTCTGGTTACACTCTTCTTGATGCACCCCAAGAGACCAGTATCCTTCTTGGCCACAAGGTCACATTGCTGGCTCATGGTCATCCTGTTGTCCACCAGGACTCCCAGGTCTCTCTCTGCAGAGCTGATTTCCAGCACGTGAGCCCCTTACCTGTACCAGTCTATTGGATTATTCTTCTTCAGGTGCATCATCCTACACTTGCCCTTGTTGAATTTCATCAGGTTCCTCACTGCCCAATTCTCCAGCCTGTCCAGGTCACTGAATGGCAGCATGGTCTTCTGGAGTGGTAGCCACTCCTCCCAGTTTTGTGTCATTAGCAAACTTGCTGAGGGTATGCTCTGTCCCCTCATCCAGGTCATTGATGAGTATATTTAACAAGACTGGACCCCGTACTGACTCCTGGGCAACACAGACTCTGCACTACTGATCACAGCCACTGCACCACCACTCCTTCCAACTAGACTCTGCACCACTGATCACAACCCTCTGAGCTCTGCCGTTCAGCCAGTTCTCCATCCTTCTCGCTATCCTCTCATCTAACCCACGCTTCCTAAGCTTACCTATGAGGAGGCTATGGGGCACAGCCAGCCTCGTCTGTTCTGCAATCCTAGAAATTCCATATCTGACAGTAGAGGTCTCTGTGGGGTACTGTCCTGTTGCTTAAGGAACCCACAAAAGGAGAACATGTAGTGACACCGTAGCAGCAGAGATGTGGCAAATTGAAATCATAGAATCACAGAATGGTGATTGAAGTACCACAGTTTGGGTTGGAAGGGAGCTTTAAAGATCATCTCATCCAGCCTCTCCTGCTATGGGCAGGGACATCTTACAGTAGATCAGGTTACCCAAAGCTCTGTCCAATCTGACCTTGAACACTTCTAACAATGGGGAATCAACAGCTTATCTGGGCAACCTGTGTGGGGCCATTTATTGCCCGGTCTTGGGAAATCGGAGGAGCTAGAAGAAAGCCACCAGGAGCCTATCTCATTACAAAAAGATTTTTTACTTTTTCTGTAGGAATGACACAGTACTGGTGTTTCTCTCTCATCTCCTTCCTTCACATTGTATAAAATATTGCAATGTAATCTTCATAGCCTGGTAGGAAAGGAAAGCCCTGCTTCTAGACAGTAGCCCCCGATGTTGTAAAGGGGGAAGATGCTTTATATTTTGTCCTTGAGAACCATTTTGTCTCTTGAGAAGGAGCACGCAGAGTCATCCTGAAAGTAGAATACTGTGGTGAACTCATGTGCCAGTGCTTTGATGTCTCTTGTTAAGCACCAAGCTTTGTAGTCCTGGTGTAAATCCAGAGGCTGAGGATCAGTGCTTAAGGCTGAGTTTTGCCACGTGGTGGCAATAATTTC
This sequence comes from Scolopax mira, assembly GCA_004320125.1. NCBI lineage: Eukaryota > Metazoa > Chordata > Aves > Charadriiformes > Scolopacidae > Scolopax > Scolopax mira. The sequence continues at coordinate 53,222 of BJBW01003099.1, forward strand.
TATGGTCCAGCCAGACTCTGGAATCGAAGAAAATTGAATTCACAGAGGAAAGCATCTTGCTACTGACTTAAATTCTTTGGGACTTCTCTGTGAGCTTGTCAAGTACTTGAAGAGTGATACAGTGATATAGCTGCTAATAGCTGCTTTTTTTAAAAATTTGGCCTCATCTGACTGCTGAGAAGGCTGCTGATTTGGGGGAAAAAAAAAAGCATAAGATGTTTGTTTATAATTTATGGAATCCCATAGAAAATGAAAAACATCTGCTCCTTGGTACTTCACAATTTCAATCTTCTCCTTCCCTGCCAGGACACTTCCATCTGAAATAGCTGCCAATTAGCTGGAAACTGGGCTATGGGTTGTCTTTGTGCCCTTCTTGCAGGCAGGGTTGCTGCTACAAGCCCATCCCCAGCCCGCCTAATGCCCCCCAGCTTTGTGCTTCATAGCACTTGGCTTGTCCATCTTCATTTATTACCATTTAGAAATGTTTGGTTCTACTTTTCATTTTTCCTTTTTCCATGCCGGGCCCAGCCCAGGCCTGCCTAGATCCTTAGCCGTATCGCCCTCTGCCAAGGCCTAGTAGGGCTGGATGAAGATGTAGCAGCTGTGCTCATCCTAAAGCAGGTATTTTGCCAAGCTCGCCTGGGCACACGCCAAAGGCAAGCTGCAAGTTTGCCAAGGGGCAGGTATTTGTAGAGATACCCTGAAGCTAAACATGGGACAGTGGAGCGATGGGTTGGAGGAGTTTTTGCCAACTCACCATCATCTTGGAAATAAAGCATGTGACCTCAGTAACTCCTTCCCCCCCACACACCCCCCGTCATAATTTCCTGTAAATCAGAGGTGGTCACGTGAGAGAGTCCACTTACAGGGAGAGGGCTATTGCTATTCTGGGTCTGACGAGCTACAAGTGGTTTGGGAGCTCAGGAGGATGAAATGATGCAGCTGAAGGTTGGGACTGCCTGCCAGCTTCCCTCTCCATCAAAGAAACGACTCTGTGGCCAACCCCCATCTCCGAGCAGCTCCTCTTCCTGTTACAATTAAACAAAGAAAAGACAGTTTGGAAGCAGGATGTTTTTGCTGAAGAAGACGTGTGTGTGAACGAGGGACAGCAGAAGGATTAGTGTGGTCCTGTGGTCTCAGCACCTTTTGGAGCCTCGGGCTCAGCACTAAGCACTCAGCAGCCACTGCTCAGTCCAGCGAGGGCAAGAAAGACCACCCCAGCCCATCTTGGCAAAATGGCTTTGCAGGGACTGTAGGATTGTAGTCTCTGCCCTATCTTTCTCTATTAATTACAAAATGGAAAAAGATGGCTTCAGCTTTCCTCTCCCCTTTTGCCAGTTTTGCTTTTAATAACTCTGAAATGAACATGACCTGGCCTTAAACTGTAATTGGCAGTCGTATCAGCATCGGGGTGGGGAATTTATTTGGCAGCGGAGACAATGCTATCTCTAGCATTTATTTAATATTCTTCTAGTAAGTGTTCTATATCCTTAAAATTTCCTGCAGCTAACAGGGAAATATGGAATCGCGGTAGAATATAGTTTACCACAGGTAAAATATTTATCTCTTGTTTATATTGTTTGAATGTCGTTTCTCTCATGCTACTCACTGCTCATTATTTCATTTTCTAGCCATTGTGGCTGAACTGGTTTAGTTCTCCCCCGTTTATTCGCACGTCAGGAATTTGTCCTGTTCTACCACTGGCTGAGACCTGAGGAAGGTGGTTTGATCCACGGTGGGATAGAAAAGAAATTAAAAGAAGAAAAGGGCAGGGGGAAAAAAAAAACAAACCAAAACCTTGCTAAACAACATATCAATAGGAGCAGCTGTTAAGAAAGTGTCATCCTGAAGAGTGGTTAGGGGTGGATGGTGCACCAGTGCCATTTTCCTTTGGCAAACAGGCCTGTTGCTGCTGGCGTTCCAGGTCTTCCCCAGCTTCAAGCGTAATTAGGCCGTAGGTGTAAGCACTCCAAGTTGGCACAACAGCTTGATTAATTTGTTCTCTGATGTTTCTTTTGATCTGTTCTGTCAGCTCGGTGGCTGCATTAACAACAAAAGAAAACAAGAGATGAAAGGGCAGCCTTGTTGTAAATGATTTTCCAAGAATAGCCATTTTTTTCCCCCTAAAATCTTCTGTATTGGCTTCATTTTCATAGATCAGGCTTCAGGCTAAAAGAAATCAAATAGCCTGTGGCTTTATCAAATGCATGGGTATCTTCATCCTCCCAATATCTCGGGGAATGTTCTTTAAAATGAAACCTTGCTGAGATCTCTGCCTCTCACAATTGGACTTTTTCTGCTCGGAGTAGGCTCCCTTGGTTCTGGGTGTAAGTGCTACTTGAATCTCTCTCATCCCTTGTAAATGAGGGAAAAGCAAAGAACCATAATGATACTGAAAGATTGAAATAAAGGGTGCTCTGTCTTGTTAGGCACGACTTGCATCTGTGATGTTTTACGTTCCAGGCACACATCAAGGGGGAAAGATAGTTCACTTCTGGCAGCGGAGCCCACAATCTGTTTTGCTAAGAGGCATTTACCATATGCAACAAACTTTAAAAAGAACAAGACCTGCAATCGTGTTGGCCATCGCTGTGGACTGCTCAGCAAAAAAAGAAGGAAGGGGTGGGGGGAACGGGACGACCGTGTAGATAGAAACTAAGTGAACATGTGCTATATGATAAATAGACTGTTGGTGACTGGTGATCCAAACCCAACATTGTTTTAAAAATATACATAGTAAATGGTAGATGAAGAAGAGGATTTAGAGGACCTGGAAAGGGAAAATATAGCCATGGAACTGTGAGGATATGTACAAGATATGGCAATATGTGTGAATCTGTAAATGGTACAGAATAAGTACAAGCATTTCTTCCCTTACAAAAATAAAGATGGGGGGATCTCTTTTCTTGTGAATTAGATTAAAAAAACCCCAAACTTTAAAAGCTGAGAAGAGATACAGATTCTATAGACTGTGATTTTTAATAGTTACAGGAACAAAGAAGAAACATCACCTGTGCCCTGAGAAATCAGTATCTCTCCCCTCTGAAACTTCTTGCACCTCTTTGAAAAGCACCAGGAGTTCGTCAGTACAGAAGGGTCCTGGTCTTTGGTCTGATGAAGCACGTAGACAATCTTGCTACTTCCAATACTGAGCATCAAATGACAATAGTTAACGTTGTGGAGAAACTGTGGCTACCTCATGGACCCTGGACTCTCTCCAGCAGCTCCCTGTCCCTCTTGAACTGGGGAGCCCAGTTCTGGATGCAGGATTCCAGTTGTGGCCTCACCAGTGCAGAGTAGAGGGGAAGATTGACTTCCCTTGACCTACTGGCCCCGCTCTTCCCTATGCAGACCAGGATTCCATTGTTCTCCTTGGCCACAAGAGCACACTGCTTGCTCATTGTCATTTTGCTGTCATATTGGCACTGACATTTCTATTGTATGTGTGGTCCCCAGTGTAGTTTAAGATTGCCATCTCTTTCACTACTAAGCTGGGTGGATGGCTCAGTTTTCACTATGATCACCACAGTCGATTCTCTCTTGTTTCTGATTAAGCAGCTCCTAGGTAAAGCAAAAAAAAAAATCATAAATGTTAACTAACGCATGTTAGAAGTCTTTCATTTCACTTCTGCTAGGTTTCTGTGTGCTTCAGTTCACTGTGTGATCTGATCGTGCTCTCTTGATGAAATCACCCAGCTTTATCAACAGAATTCATCAACCAGCTCCACTCTGTGCCTAGACCATTGATAAAGCTCATAAATAGGACTGGTTTCAAAATGAGCAACAGAAGAGCTGCGCAGGAATCTTCCCAATTTGATGGGGATTACACTAGTACAAGATGTCAGGTATCCTTTAGCTAGTTCACAGCAGTTCTTGTCTTGATGCCCATCTTCTCTTGTGAAGACATAGTCAGTACTTGTGTGAAGCCTAGATTTTTTTTTTAAAGGACAAATTTTAATGATGCCTTTCTAAAAAATACGTAGGATAGTCCTTAATCTTTATTCTTGTGTCTTTCTGTTCAACTAGCTTCAGACTAAGCACTCGGGAATTTTATCATCTTTTGGACTGTCTGTTCTTTGAAGGGGCCATGTGTATTTTAGATTCTGTTATCACAATACTGACAGTGACTACCATTATTTACCTTTTCCTGTTCAGCACCTTTCTGTTTATACTAGGCTGAAAATTACTGTTTTTAGCAGCTTCAAGACTGAAAAGAAAAAATGGTTGAATAAATTTAGAGTACAGGTGTAGGTGGTTTGGTACAGAATGTAATTACATAGTCCACTTTTTATCCTCCTCATCTTTTTCATCAGAGTTTCTTAAATGGAACAGTTGAGGCCGATACTCAACCGTTAGGAAAGCAGTTCCCAGGAAAAATGTCTTTGAGACCAGAAGAACTAAAGATGGGATTCAATGAGCGCTTTAAATCAGCGATTTAAAGCTACTTTTTCTGCTGCTGCAAGTGTCTGTGTGGCCGGGTGGCCCACCAGGTTAAGAAACTGTTCTGGCTAAAACGTGACCTAGACAAGAGTCAGTAATTTCTCAGCCATATCTGTTCCCTGATGTAGCTTTCTTTCCACAGAAGTATTGGAAACAAAGGGCAGGGATTGTTTCTTCTGGCAGCAGCGCCAGTTTGCTAAAGAGTTGAGTTACAGCCTTAATTTGATTTGGAAGTTCAGACTTTGAGAAGTATGCACAAAGCGTTCTTAGCACTGTTTTTTTGTTGAGATAATGAAGAATCTGGCCCAAGAAGTGCCTTCACAAACTCGTCTGCAGTTTTAGCTGAACAAAATCAAAGCTGCTTCTAGGCTGGGCATGGTCTGATGGTTCTCTTTTCTGAGAATTTCTGGACTGTAGGAGTTGACCTAGTGTTCCACGTGATGCTCAGGCTTCAAGCACCTGAGCTGGGGTGTCCAATCTTCCAGCACACAAAGTTTCTATATTGCAACAAGGGGTTTCTTTCTTTTTTGTATATTTTTCTATCCCCTTGAATTCAAAAAGACTAGAGCCTGAAGATTCCCCGTCCCCAAAGTAGTGTATGCACTTTCAACTCCAGACCTCCTGGAATAATTGCAGAAGTTTTGGTGAGAAATTGGAGCACGTTTAGGGGTAGGCTCAGGGAGGAAACAGAATTCCAGCTTTGCCTTACCAAGCCACCATTGAACAGGTGGTGGTGATGATACTAGAAGGCCTTGGAACCTCCCTGTACTGGGAATGGCAGTAAGATTCAGTAAAAAGCTTGTTGCCTGCATATGCAAGGCATGGAAGGGAAGGGAAGAGAAGGGAAGGTACAAGGTCACCCAGCAACAGAGATGGTGAAGCAGAGATTAAAGTAAAACTTAGGTTTTGTGAATTGCTGCTCACTGCCCCGTCTGTTGGACGGTTACTTCACTGATTGCACGAGCGTCTCAAATACTGGAGTAATTAAATGGAGAACTGGCTGGAGAAGTCTCTGCCCTTTCTCACTTGCTTTATCCAAGATGGTTGTAAAGAATCAGCTGTCAGAAATGAGCGTTTGTATCTGCAGGGAGGAATTTTTCTCTCATCTCCTGTTTATTGAAGATAAGGGGAGCTGGAACTAGGGGCTCCACAAGGGAAGGGGAAATGAATTAAGGTGTTCTGTTCCTAATGATACCACTGCTGGAGTTTGTCAGAGAGTCACAATTTGAGACTTGTTTAAATTGTGCTGTCCTTTGCAAAGGATGGTGTTACGCTCAACAAAGGAGGGGTTTGATAAAGTGCAATTGCTACTACTTCTTGGCTGAAGGCCTTAGGAGGTGAGTAGATTTCATTTCCTGGGCTCGTTGCAGCGTCTTATCTCCTTTTTGGAGCAAGTTTTACATTAATCAATTTCATAAACTTTTAGAGGAAGCTAAATGTTTTGAGTGCCTTTTGCAAGCGCTCCAACATTTAGGTTTAAACCTTCCTTTATTCTCGGTTGCCCCCCGAGTGTTTTAATCACTGTTCCTTTCTTCTTTGCAGCCTCTGTGAACGTACTTGTTCAAAACTGCAAGATTTACAATGATGCCAGCTGTGATATCTCTGCCGATGGGCAGCTGCTGGCAGCCTTCATTCCCAGCAGTCAGAGGGGCTTCCCCGATGAAGGAATCCTGGCCGTGTATTCTCTGGCTCCCCACAACTTGGGCGAGATGCTTTACACCAAGAGATTTGGTAAGCCTGCAGGAAAGAGTCAGGGTGGGCTGGGGTACGACCCTCTTGTGGCCAGGGAGGACAATTCCCCCAAAACTCAGCCCTGGCTGAGAAATGCAATGGTCTGAATATTAGGGATTGCAGTAATAGGAAATATTTTATTGGCCTTCCGACCAGCCACAAACGTAGTGCTCCTGAGGAGAAGCTTGTGGTATGGTCTGGACATTATATGTCCTGCTGCTAAGGAGTAGTTTTTAATTCCTTAAAGAATGTCGTTGCCTTAGTGGGAGGATGTTTGCAGCAAGGAAATGCCTTGCAAAATTTATACTTGTGCAGTTCTTATACTTCTCTACCCCTTAAAGGCCTAGTACGCCCTACATTATGGGAACGCTGGAAGGGAATGAAGAAGCTGTAAGGATGAAGCATGGGGAGGTATGTCACCCTGTGAGAGAAATAACCCTCCTTCTCTTCGTAGGCCCTAATGCCATTTCTGTGAGCCTGTCTCCAATGGGCAGATACGTAATGGTGGGACTGGCTTCCCGACGTATCCTCTTGCACCCCTCCACGGAACACATGGTTGCTCAAGTCTTCAGGCTGCAACAGCCCCACGGTGGAGAAACCTCGATGAGGGTGAGTGTCTGTGTATTCTGTTTCTGTGCCTGTTCATCAATGATGTTGTTTTGTTTTGCTTTGGCTCTAGGCTGGTAGTTAATTACCAGGTCATGATAGCAAAGAGGTAGCACGCTTCAGGCCCACTGAATAATACACACACCAATTAATTTATTACAGAGGTATGCAAACATGGCACCAGAGTGTGACTGTAACAGAATTGTGAAACTTTACTCTGGTTTCAAATACAATGACAAATACATCCCATGTTGTGGAATACATTCTTCAGTCTGGATATCATTCATCCTCATAGGTCTTTTGTACTTCCTTGGGTAATAAGCACCTTGCTTGTGGTACTACAGTTGGCTTTGACGAGGAAGTTTTTCAGCTGAGGCTTCAGGATCATTTCTTTAACATCCTAGAAGTAACTAACCTCTAGGACAGCAGCCACCAACAGTTTCAGGAAGGGTAGGAGCCAAGCTTCATATCATACTTGCGGACTGAAGGTGAGGCTTACCATACTTTTGCCAAACAGGCTTTGGTTGGCTGTTTATGCATGAGCTTTCCATGTATATGTAGGCATATTTTGGCAATGGAATAATCTTTCTGTACTTCTGCTCTGTGGGAGAGCTAAACTCGCTCTGACTCATTTAGTACCTGAGGGAAAACCTTCATCTTTTTGCAAACTGGCAAATAGATTTAAGGAAACATGTGTATCTTGCTTTGTTCATCAGCAGAGTACAACAGCTGTTCAGTGATAGCTTAGGATGGGAAGAGTCATATCCAGTTGGTAACGCGTAAAGAGAATATGAGGAGGCAGAACTAGGTAATTTTTAAAGTTGAAATTTGTGCTGGATTCAAGTTTTAGGCTGTGTAGTCGGGTGACTTGTTGCAGGAGATGAAAAATAGCTATTCAAAACTTTTCACTTTGGGAGATAACTTGATTATAGTGGGATTCGTTTCTCGAGCAGCATTTTTTTTCTCCTTTACCTCTCTCTTTTTAATTTTCTTCTTCCCTTCTTAAATATTTTTCTTTTTTAAAAGGCTCCTCTGATTATTACTGCTTTTGACAGAGTTTTCCCAGTGTACAAGGGTTGCAATGAGCCATTTGTCTAAGTGGCCTGGTCTGTGGAGAGGAAGAAATGGCTTGATTCACCTCAGACTCTGTAGCTGCTCTTCCAGACAGCTCCTAATTCAGAGAGGGTCATCTCGGATGCATCCCTACATGAGCTGCTTCATCAGCTGATAAAAAACTCTGGTTTCTCCTCGCCATCTGGTCCATATTATAAGGCGAGGGAACATCAATGATGAGGATATTCTTTGGTGTACCAGCCAGCACTTTTTCAGCCCTAGTTCTGAGCTACCATTCTGATACAAGCCTCTTAAGGCAAGAGAGATATTAGAAAGTATTTATGAAAAAAGCACAATTTGGTTAGCAGGTACGGTAGGTGAAAGCTGTAGCATAAGATCACTAATTACATGGATTCCGTATTCTGTTATATCCTTTTAAAAGTGTAGTTTGCCCCGATACAGTTTCTTATTTCAAGGTCCTAGTGAAATAAATAGCTTTTGCTGTCAGATACGGTAGTATCCCTTCCCAGTCTTTTTACCATATCGTACTAAGTTAAGATAAAGGAGTCCTATTAGTTAAAATCACATCTCTTCCTCTCATCTGTCCTTTACATTTACTCTAAACTCCAGTTGCTATGGCTTCTAGCCCTTCCTTTTGGGAGGCATTTTTTTGTAGCTAGCTAAATCAGTAAGCTTCTGTCTAAATCTTCCATTTATATTTCTTCATCTCCATTTCAAACATATCTTCTTTCCCTATGGTGTGTTATACTCTTCAAATGCTTGTACCCTTGCTCTTAGTCACCATTTAGTGAAGTAATGCTTTGTATTCCCTTAATCTTTTCTTGTAATTCAATCTTCCAGCTTTCAGGTTTTTTCTCTTCTGAATTCTCTCCAAAATGCCCTTTTTTTTTTTTTTTGGTCCTCATTCTGGGATATGTTTAAATATATGTAATGTGATAAGCATAGTTTTACCAGAAGCCCACAGAGGGTGGGGTTTTTTTTTCAGCCTTTTTTTGGACTACGAGGCTTTACTTATTCAGTCAAAACCTGACATTTTTGTTCTTTTTTTGCTGTTATGGTGCATTGAAAATTTTGTACACTTTTTCTAGCTCTTGCTTTTCAGACTTGCTCCACATCACTGCACTCCTGTCGCTCTCATCTGCTGTAGTTCTAGATTATTTTTCTCCAGATGGATTTCTGGTATTCTAAAGGTTGCTTTTTTCATCTTTCTTGCACATGTATTTTTAGTTTCCCAAAACCTTTCCCCCACATTTTCAAATCTATCCAGTCTAGCAGGATTTGTTAACTAACTTGCTGTTTTCCCCTTTCCCACATCATGTTTAAAGACATTAAAAATGTCTCATTTCTGACTTGCTTTGGACTTTCAGCCTCTGTGTATGTGACAGTGTCACAACTAGACCAGTTTGAATTAATTTGGTTAAAGATCCTTCCTGCAGCGTGATGTTGAGTATTGTTTCAACATCCTGGTGTGTTGTTGGTCATCCTTGTGCAGTCTGTAGGACCAAGCTTGGAAAACATAAAGCTGTTAATTTGTAAATATTATTCCATCCTCTAGTTTTAAAAATTAGTAGATCAACTACAGGTATTTCTTCTGTCTTTTTGGTTTTGCACTAAGACTGCTCCATAGTTTGTAATACTTCTCCAGACGTGCAAAATGAAAATGGAGCTTTAGGTAGCAAACTTTGTAATATTCTTAACACACTGTCGTTACAGTGGCTGATGTATTCATATTCCATTGAGTAAAAACCTGTTTGCAGCTTGGCCAGTTTAGGAAACCTGGTGAAACTGTATTCCTCAATCTCTAATTTAATATGCGCATTAGAGAGAACCAGAAAGCATCTTTGTTGCCTCTGTGCCAACAGCTTGTAATACAAAGTGATTGTTATTCAACTTCTTAATTAAAAATAAGTCACAGGCATGTTCTGAAGCAATGCTTTGTGGATATTTTTATATGACTTGCAAGACTCCCAAGAGAGAAATCCAAGAGAGGTGCTACATAAGATTATATGAAAATTCTTGTAAGTTGTCTCACAATTGCTCCTTCCTTCCTCCCCTGATGCCTTCAGATTTGCAATCAATGAACTGGGAGAGTAGGGCTTGGCAATGTGGCCTGTAAGTCACTGCAAAAGCATGGCAACCTGCTGAGGAGTGAAATGCAGTGATTATTTCTGTTTCCAATTAACTCCTCCTCCACAGGTTTCTGTTCCTCAGAAGGGTCCCTTCATCTTGCTGTTGAAATAGGGGTTTTGAAAGTGCCATTAATTGGTCTTAAGTGAAAATCTAGTACATTTGTACCTAGAAATCCACTGGCTGCTGATATAATTTTCAGAGTTGAAGAGAAATGTTCTCTCCAAGAACTACACCACTTCGGGATTTTATTGAGGAGCATCTTCGTTATACAAGTTTACATTTTCTATATGCCTCTTGCTCTTAATATTTCAGAGAGATTGGGTAGAGTTCTACAGGTAGGGTTGACGTGATTTGACAGTTATGAATTATGCTCAGAAATGGAGTACAAGTAGTGAATTGTCATCAAGTATGGTAGAGTCATGAGCTAGAGGTTCATGCTCTTTCTATTCACTCCCTTAAGACTCATCTTCTTAGCATCTCAGATGGAAATCTGGCTTTGCTAAAGAATAAGCTTGTTTTTCAGAGCTAGGCTTGAAAAGCTCTCTAGTAGTGTTGACTTCTAACAGGAGTAGTATGCATGGGCTTCATTTTTTGTTGTTTGGTTTTTTGGTTTTGTTTTGGTTTTTTTGTTACAAACCTAGCTAACATTTCTGAAATCTATCTGTTGCTGGAAAGTACTGGGAAGGAATTGATTTTAACAGATCTCTAGCTTGGGGTGGTACAGTTAGCAGTGGTATTGGGAATTGTCTGGAAATTTGATTTTCAAAGACGGGAATTTTGGAGAAGGAACTCCAAATATGGAGAAAGACTAGATTTTTGCAGTCTATTTTTGAAATCATAGTTGGCAGTGGTTTCCAAATAAAGAGGATCTGCTTTCAAGCCACTTGGGTCTAGGGTGATTTCTGCATTCTGTATGATTCCAAGAGTATATGGAAGTTAAGAACTTAGAAAACCATGAATTTGGACGCTTGGTTGGAATTGAAGTTCCTCAGAAATGTAGTAGAGTAAGGATTGTATTGCCCTGCATCTGTTAACAATGGATATTAGTGAGAAAGAAGTCCAGAAGGTAGTTTTATTTCTGGCATTCCAAACTCTGATGCCCTAACAATATTTGATGTTTGTCATTTTACCCCGAGGCAATGAACTCTGAAATATCAGAAGAACATGATTGCTATAATCCAAATTAAAAAAAAAAAAAAAAAAAATGCTTGGAATTAGGCTTTTAAGCTGAGGATACCAAAAGTGAAGTAGGTGATAGAAAAATTTGATTGACACGAAGCTGAAGAGCAAATCATGCAATTTGTGGAGATAAGATGACTTAACCAAGCCCCATCTCAAATACTGCATTGTGTTTTGAATCTGGAAGGGAAATTCAGGCTGCTGAGATCCAGAATTGGCTCTTGACAAGAGTACTGATATTTGGGAAACGTACCAATGAAGTGGTTGGTCAGTAACCTGGGTGGAACAGAATATGTGTACATTTCCATTGTAAACAGGTGGAGGATTCCAAATACTGCACACAGAGTTTTAGCACAGAGCCAAGCTTTTTTTCAGTGTATTAAGTCTTAACAAGGACAATACACAGAATATGTGAGATGATGCACAATTGCATTGATTGCTGTTTTCTTCTGAGCTTCGTGCAAGTGTCAGTAGAATGTATCTATCATGGTCTGCAAAAATCACTGCCAGACCTCATTGACTTACTGGATGAGCTGTGGATGCACCCGCAGCTGTAAGTGAAGGGGCTTTAAGCCTGAAAGCAAATGGCCATGCTCGCTTGCTTCACTGGGGCTCAAGTCACAGATTTGTCAGAACCCTTGAAAATGTAAAAAGAAAATTGGGTAGGAGAATATATGGAGATAGCTTACTGCAACACGTTACCTCCAGTGGAAAATTTTGTATGCACTAACAGACTTGTGAAACCAAGAGCAGTTTGCAAGAGAGTTGGTGTCATCCCTTGAGAGAGATTGGTCCTTTTGAGAGAGATTTTTAACCTCTTCAGGTGGTCGGGGGCAGCTTCTTACAACTCTGAGTAGAACTGCAAATAATCCATTCAGTTACTGCCCAAATGAATTTTTCACTGTTGGCAGAAGTTGAACCAGGTAGGTATTTCTCAGACTACCAAAAGTGCAAGCAGAGTCGTAGTATCTTCCTGATCCTAGGAAGAGGACATGGGGACAGAACCCTTTTCTGAACCAATAAGGGAAATCCCTCCTCCTAGTATGAAATGGAGCACAGTAGCCTGGTTGAAGCCAAGTAGTTTTACATCCTCCATGTATTGGCAGATTCTGGCAGGCATCTTTAGAAAAGTAGAGCATACCTGCTTGTTGGCAAGTGCTGCTTATGTCAGGTGTTGTAAGAGTTAGTTAAATTGCTATCCTGACCAAGTCACCCGTGCCTGCATGAAGTCTGCAGAGGCAGAATTCACAAGAAACTGTAAAGACTTTAAAATTCATTAGGATCCCTTCATAAAATGTTGTGTTAATATCTCACATGATGGTTAACTGCGGGAGAAGTGTCAGTTTTAGCCAAGTGGTGTGAGGAAAAGGCAAATGACATCTACTCGGGGTGTTTTCACTTCATGAGATGTGAAGCTGAGAGCCAAGGCCTTTTGTTTAATATGGGATACGGTCCGCACTGGTGAGGCCTCACCTCAAGTGCTGTGTTCAGTTCTGGGCCCCTCGCTACAAGAGGGACATTGACATACTGGAGCATGTCCAGAGGAGAACCACCAAGCTGGTGAGGGGTCTAGAGAACAAGTCATAGGAGGAGAGGCTGAGGGAACTGG